>CM017444.1:30725389-30802588 GCA_007726485.1 Eragrostis curvula
TATAGGAGGCAAAAAACAAGAATTATTTTTGAAGGAAAATAGTGAGATGCATATAGGTTATAACTCCGTCCTGTATACGCATCGACGCTGGATATATATACTACTACTTATATATTTATACTTTTTTTTTACCTCATACTGTCGTCACATATAAGTGCCATGCGTCTTATAATTTTGTGAACATTCTTTGTGCTTTCGGAAAAGTAGAAAGCTCCAAATGCCAAGATAATCCACTAACGTTGTCTCCGAAACGATGAGTGCAAGAATAAATCCATTATCCAAAAAGGAGCAGGGGGCGGCCGCAGCCAAAATTTTCTTCCACCGCCATCGGTTCACCACCAACTTGAGAGCACTGAAAGTGCAGCCTGAGAACAACTGCACAGGTTCTTTTGGATTTAGAATTTCAGTTCCATAAGCTCCATTTGCCGACACTTCTTTTTGGAGATTTCTCTGGGCACTGACCAATGACAAGCGGTGAACGTTGGTTCCATTTCTGGCAAGCAATCACTGCTTTTCCTGTGCACTTCTTTTGCTGTAGACGAAATCTTAAATGGCCTGCCTATGCAATTTAATCATTTAGATGATTGTTAGTGAGTGCATGAATATTTGCTTCACTGTACTGCACTTTCCACCATTTGAGAGTCCCTTACTGTACAATTCACTGTACTCGATGGATGGGCCCAATGGATCAAAGGAAATGTTTCATTTTTCTCTCTTTTTCCCCTGTTGAAATTTACATAAAACTACAGAGACTTTTCGATGTTTTTTTTAGAAGAGGGAACAATTTTATTTCAGCCTCTGCATCGAATAATGCATGTAGCTATTTCTGATTACAACCATTAATAAGAGAAAAAGAACAATCCAACTCCCAACTTCCCATCCCTAAACACATGTAACTATGACTGCTTGATTCTATTATAGCCTCTGACCTCCAAAAGAAAAGAAAAAACCAATTGAAAGGATCTGAAACTTCATAAGTTCTTCCACCCACATCTCCAGAAAGATTAAAGAAGAACACAAGTGTCAAAGCCATCTTCAAGACGGACCAAAGCTTGAGGCACATTAAAGAGGCTGATATTTGTGAGTTCATACTAATGCCTCAAAGGTCATCCATTGAGCTCACCAATCCTCCACTGCCTATAATCAACTGTTTGAATCCATCTTAAGATTATGGCCACATCATCCCTTTCAATACTGCTACCATCAAAATGTCAATAAGTACCCAAATCCCTATTGTCGCTGCTGATGAAAACAAGCACGAAATGTGCATTCATATTCCATGCGCTATGTAGGGAACTGAAACACCCAAAAGTGAGTGCTGCATCAAAAGCCACTAACTTACTACCACGGAGCTATGAAGAGGCCGCTTTCACCACTAGCCACCACGGATCTCGTCAAAGAGATAACAACAAAGCTGCTTGACACCATCGTAAGGCAATGAATAGGGCCGTTTCTAACAAGCCACCGCCGAATTCCTGCATGGAGCAAAACAACGAGGCGATGATGAAGACTAACCCCAGCCAGGAAGGTGATGACACTGCAGCACGGATCTCTCCAAGAACACTTTCATAACCGCATCCTTTCTCAGGCATCCACACGGATCTAGCTGCTGCAAGGCTGCCTAGCCTCTAGCATTTGACCACCGTAGTGCTGAAGTCACTGCCTCTAGCTGAATTTTCTGCGACTGTTGCTGCTTAAGGCCTAACTCAAGAAGGCAAAGATGAAGACGATTGAATTATACCGAGATCCAATCGGCACAGACGCCAATCCGCCACAAATCCTTGTGAGTCCTGCTCGTTGATTCGTTGGGCAGCCGGCGGCTTCATCCAAGCCATAGATAGTGCGGCTGTGCGCGCATCGGACGCGGCGCGCACGGCACCGCTGCTGCGAGTGTGCGGTGCTGTCGTCACCGGGAAGACCGACAAGGACCAGCTCAGCCTCAGCACCAGCGGCACGAATCCCTGAAGCGATCCTTGCCTCAGTCGCCATCATCTTCTCACCAAGCAAATCAGGCTACCATGTACGGAAGTTGGAGGAAGAAGGGAGCAGGAGAAAACGAGATGGCCGTCGCCTACGGATTGCAATGCCCCGCCGCCGCCATCCTAGCCATCACGCGGGTTGTGCCAGCAGCCGGCTCCGGCGGCGACCGGGTGGAGGGAGGAAGGAGCGAAGCCGGCGGCGGCGGCGTTGAATCGCCGCCCGAGTCGCCAAGGGCGACGTGGGGGCAGAGACTTTTCGATGTAGTGAATGTCATAAAAGGGGATGCAAATAGGAGACAATAGAATAGGTAATAATGTGCCAATTGGCTGTCATATTTGCATTCTTTTCAGATAATCAGCGCTACGGATTGGATTCTGCAATCACACACATACAATGGATTCATAGATGACGAACAATTCACGTCAAAAGAAAAAAAAAGATGATGAACAAGAGGTCGTTTACTTTTGGAGTCACGCATACATCAAGGAAGATTATCGTCAAGTGCTACCAAACTCCCAACCTTGTGTGCAAGCTGCAGATTGCATGTAATGCAAGCAACTAGTACTTTAATCGTTTCCTACGTTCAACCATGCACGGCCTAACTATACCCAGTGTGCTGTTATCCAGCGAAACCTGATGCTAGTTACAACACTTCAAATTAGCGGAATCCATCTGTATACATAGTATTAAGGCATTAGTTGACACCTGCTTCTTGCTAGTGTTTTAAAACTGGTACACATTCTTTGGCAGGAAGAAAACAAGTTGTATTTTGCCTGCTTCGCATCACGTATTCACCGCCGGTAGGGAAGATAATATTTTGGCCAATAAATTTAGTTTTCATTACGCAAAAAACTCCAGGGCGTCAAGTATCTGCGTCATCATCACGTGAAAACAGTGAATTACGCGTGGGCGTATGGTGCTAATTCGGTGGCAAAAAGTTCCGAGTTTCGTGGTGAAACTGCCATCTCTTTCTGGAAAGTGCAATGTGGAGAACTGGGCAACCAGGGGTGAAGTCCAGCCTGTTCGCCTCGCTGTTTTGCAGCAGCTGTTTTGCAGCAGCTGTTTTGCAGCCACTACAGTGTTTCAGTTATTTCTTCTGCAGCCGTTAAAGTGTTCACAGTTATTTCTTCAGCAGCCGTAGTAAAACGGCTGTATCGCAGCGAAGCGAACAGGCTGGTGGCTAGCGCGATAGTATAAGATAATAAGTAGTACTGCTAGTGCAAGAGGAAGGCTCAGTCTGCAAACGAGGAATTAAAGCAGAAGGCAGGCAGGATTCTGGGTTAACCTCATGGATCGCGAAGGACAAAAAACCGAACGATGTGAATGGGTAGTGATCACCTTGCCATGCTGAATCAATCCGATGTCATCCATAGCTAGCGTTAGCTTCTAAAAGAGATTGGAACTGTGTGGCAATGGTTCCTTTTTTGTATTAGAATGCTGTATGTATATTGTACTATCTCCGTTTCAAAATATAAGAATTTCAGTCATCTATAATTTTGACTTTTAATATCTATAAAAATAAAATATTTCAAATATGAAGAGTTACAAATTATGATAATATATTTCATGATGAATCTAACAACATCGTTTATAATTAGTCAAATATTTTATTTTTTTTGTTATTAATAGTCAAAGTTGAAGAAAATTGACCTTGATCAAACCCTGAAATGCTTATATTTTGAAATGAAGGTAGTAGTGTCTAGTAACATCACCAGGGCGGTGTGATTGAATTTGTTTTAGACAGTGGGGCGGTGTCATTAGATAATACGAAGAAACAAGGGCTTCGTGGAAAGAGGGAAATGAACGGGGAAATAACTAGGTAAAGATTTGCAGCGAAAGAGCATGTAGGCTAATGTTTATAAGAGTCTTACTCTCTACAGGAGTAATTTTTTAAAAAAATTAACGACATTATGCTTTCAGTGGTAGGCGATGTGGCCGTCGACAGCGAGACGCCAGTTGTGACTTCGTCAATCTCGAGAATTTGCCAGATCAGTCTTCAAGCTCATAGGGCCGAGTAAGGTTCGTGTATGTGTATTCATAGAGTTGAGTGTGCGTACGTTGTGAGTGTCTGAGTTGTACCATATATTCACAAAAAAATAAATAAAGATATGCACTTTGAACTTTCGAAGAAATTAAAATGTTCGTGCTGCCACTTTAAGGTAAGGCCAAAAGATTAATTCGAAGTGAAAGTTGGCCGCGCTTCAAGTGTATGTAAGGCCCAAAAGATTGACTACGCTTCAAGGACTTTCTATCTCATCTTACAAGCTGGCTCGTTTTGTGAGCTAAATCTGTCTTCACTCATTCAAATACGAACCAAGCCGAGCAAGCGAGCTCTACCGTGATCTCTCTCTGTCTTCCGTAATCCGAGATTCCTACGCATCGACATTCATTTTTTCCCTCCATACTGAACAATGCTTGTGTGACATGAGCGCGGTGTGGGTGCAAGAACGGCTAATTATATTATTCATATTTTAAAATATTTTTCAACATTTGAAATATGTTTTGAACTAGTATTTTTAAAATGTTAAACTATGCTTCTGTACATATGTTTAATGAGCACTGAAACCTGAAAATAATAAATGTAATAACTTAGAAAATCTTAGAATAGAAAAGAACACAACGTGAAAATGGAAAATATAAAAGGCCTGCTTCAGTTGAGACACGTAGGCCACACGGTCCATAATCAACGGGCTGTTTTGTTTTTTTTTAGCACAATCAATGGGCTGTTGGGTGATGTAGTAGCGTTTTCCTTAAAAGTGGGCCGAGTCGCAGGCCTGATAGATGGACTGTCTTTCCCCTGCAGTTTTCAACGGCGGATCCTATATGTAGGGCGGGCGACGGGATCGTTTTGTCAGAACGGTGTTTGAGATTCGTGCGTTCTTTTTCCGCCGTCCAGCTTTCACGGTGGTTCGTGAGCGTCTTCGCTCTTCTCCCCCGTTCCCCGCTTCGCTCCGACGCTTCGCTTTTGTTCTGTTCGGTTCGGCGACTCGGTCATCTCACCATGGCGATTAGGGTTTTGAAGTTTTCGCCTCTTTGATCCAATCGCCGCCGCAAGAACTCAGTACTTTCCTTTCATAGCTTTGAGTTGGATTTCGATCCGCGTTTCTTCTTTTCCCTGTTCGCCGCATAATGTAGTGTTTTTTTATTTGATCAAATTTGCATTCTCTAGTTCGTTTCTTTTAGTTTTTGTTGCGATTTGGGTGTCAATTAGTGGTTCCGATGTCTCAATTTCAATTTTTTGTGCTCTAATCTATCTCTTCCTTTTCGGGTATTGTTCTTCAGGTACCTAGTTCGTGGTCATGGCTTCTCTGTCTGTGATGATTGCCGCGCCGCTTGTCTTGGATATCCTTCATCCGTCGTGCCCGATTCAAGATAGAGTAGCCGTGCTTTGCCGCGCCACTCATCCTTGAAGTCGATTCAACTTCAAGTGCCCGTGCGGCCGTGCTTCGTTGTGATGCTATACTCCTGGTCCTGGGAACCCTTGATACGTCGAGCTCAAATCGGGGTTGAGTGTCCCCGCAAGATGATTCGGTTAGTTACTTCTGCAGGATTTGTGTCTCTGCTCAACTGGCTTGGTAATGGTACGTCCTCCTCAAATTTCTTCCGTTAGGCCTCATTTAAGTGATTTGTGTCAGAATTCAGATCTATTTTCTTTTGACGGGAGTGATAGATAAACAGATACATAAGTAAAGTGCCGCTGTCATCACCCATTCTGCAATCATAGTATTTTGGTTCATTAATTTTTAAAAGAAATCGCTATTTTTGCAGTGTGCCCCGTTTAGTCTGATAGTCTGGCAATGTACGAATGCTGAATTACGCTTTACAAAATCTGCCAATAATTGTACCCATGAACTGAAATATCCAATGTATTACATGCAAAACCCATGTTGCAGTGACAAATCTATTCCATGAACAGACATAATTTTACTTCACCTTAATATGCATCCATTTTGCTATTGACTTGGTACTGTATGCTCTTTTCATATAATATACTATGCTCTTTTTGCATTCATTTTCTTTTTATTTTTATTACTGCCCATTCTTTTCCATAGTATATACTCTTTTCATATCATATACTATCATCCTGCACCTTAAACTTGCAGCTGCCAGCTGCCAATGGTTCCTATTGTTGAAAGAATCATGTAACATCTTCCTCAATATTGTGCTACTTAAATTTTCATCGGGTTTATCCCTCCCATCCCTAGCGATCATGACCCAATTTAACTACCCTACCTCATGTTCTACCTAAATGTATATTGTATATAACCATGTTATGCTCATTATAAAAATACAACAGGATGGTTGGTTTTAGTTGGGTTACTGCGATCGCTGATCATCCAGGGAATAATGTCCAGCCTTAGTGATATATCAACATGTAATTCTCCCCGCAAAAGTAGGTCACTGACAACACATCCTCTTATCCAGGTTAGTAAACAGTTTGACTTTACTGATTCCATTACATATTTTACTCTCCAGAGGATGCAATTATTGTTTCACCTGGTGGGATAATACCGGCCCTTGGTGAGACATTATATTCTAATGTTCATGGTAAATGCAGGAAGTTGTTGCCTCAGGTTAGTATTGGATGCTTGCATGTGTAATCCTTGCTTGAAAACGTTGATTCAGTATTAAAAAATGTTGACATAAGTCGACAAAAATATCAACCCTTCTAACATTATTTGTTGATACAAATTTTAGAATTTTAAAGTTTCAATTTTTTCCTCATGTCATAAAATGTCAACTTAGGGTTAAAAAATGTTGATATAGGTTTAAGAAAATGTTGATCCAGGGTTACAGAAATGTTGACAAATGTTAAACTCTTTGTTGACATGTGGATTTCAAAATTTTCCTCAAGTCATAAAATGTTGATTCAGGGTTACAAAAATGTTGAAAAAGGTTTCAGAAAATGTTGGTGCAAGGTTACAAAAATGTTGACGCACGTAATATTCATTGGCATGGGAATTTTTTAAAAAATCTCATCCACAAAGTTGCTTTCTCTTACCAAAAGGTTGATACAGGTATAAAAAATTGTTGATTCATTGTTAGATGTGTCAACATGGAAATTTAAATAATTGTTGATTCAGGGTTACAAAAATGTTGATATAGGTTTAAGGAAATGTTGATTTAGCGTTTCAAAAATGTTGACCCATGTAACACTCTTTGTTGATATGGATTTATGAATTTTGCTCATTTCAGAATTGTTGATTCATAGTTACAAAAATGTTGATACAGATTTTTTTTAAAAATGTTGATTCAGGGTTACGAAAATATTGACACATGCTACATTATTTGTTGACATGGAATTTAATTTTTTCGCTTATTTTCAGAAATTGTTGATTCAGGGTTACGAAAATGTTGATACAGATTTTTAAAAATGTTGATTCAGGGTTACAAAAATGTTGATACATGCACTAGCAGATTCTCACGACATAATTGGAAGTGTTATGAACATGTTGACCCATGTAAAACAAAATTCACATGGATATTACAAATTTTCTCATTTCAGAAAATGTTGATTATGAGTTACAAAAATGTTGATTTAGGTTTAAGAAAATGTTGATTAAGGGCTACAAAAATGTTGACTTGTACTAATAACTGTTGCCATGGGTATTACAAAATGCGGAAAGTCTAACGAAAATGTTGATATAGAGATAGAAAAATGCTCACAAATACATTGACCTAGCTAGGAAATTATTACTGTATCATAAATGGTGATCATTAGGATCATTACAGATGTTGTGACCTGCGTTGTTGTAAGAGAGTTCTAGATATACAATGACATAAATAGATCAAGATCTACACATCGTCACACATGTTTTCAGAATACCTCACTGATTTCTGAGCCTTTCTATCACCCGATGCCTCAATGGACATTTGCTTATGATTGTCCATCACTTCTCTCTAAACTTTTGTCCACCTCTTGTTGATGCACTTTTCTGGAAGTTTTTTTTTTAAAAAAATAACTTGAGTAAATGGCAGCATGACAAACCATCTCTTTCCAATTTCTTGCACTCACATTTGAATGTTTTGGTGATTCTATCAACCTCAATATTGAAACTGACCCTTGTGAGCTCAGGATAGTCATAGTTACTTTGTTCAAACAGTACTTGTTGTCTTTCACTAGTTCAACACTCTAAAGACACTTGAATGGTACAATTCTGTCTGGAATTTCACAAATATATTTTAGGTGATTTTTCAGTTCAGTTGAACACAAGTCTAAAGCACACTTGCCTGAATGCACTATATGCATTTATTGTTTTGCAGATATGACTAAGATATTTTTTATGTTCAATTCATGCAGACATATGATTGAACTGCAAAATTTATCAACTTGGTTGCTTCATCTTTATTATTCCTCAAATAACACTAGCTTCATTGTGCTTGTAATATCAGAATCATCAGCATACTGGCTTCATTTTGTTTCTAAAGAGTTGGTTTTGTTTTCAGGGAGTTCTTCAAGGATTTCCAAGAGAGCAATGGGATATCAAAAAGAGCAATGCTTGCTGTAGTATAACCATTTCACGCTGGCTTTAGTGTAGCGTTAGTTATCTGAAATACTATGTAATTCAAATATTGAGTTGTTGAAGAATAGAAATTAGTGTGCTAATAATTTTTGACTTGGCTACTGAATAATGAAAGTAATGTTACCATATGACTTTTGAAATTGAAAAACATCTAACATTTTGTAAGTCTGACTCATTTGAAACAGTTAAATGGAAGTTTAATTCTGAATTGGAACTTCATTTTACGAGTTGGAAGTTGTGGTCCCCACCCGTTTTATTCCCCTGTAAGACTATCTCCAACGAGGAGGAGTAAAATGGGAGGCCGAAACACATGAATGCGTGGTCTTTCAGCTGAAAGACCACCATCCAAATTTGCCCATCTCCAACGGAAAGCCCCAATCGAATCGGACCAAATCCGCCGGAGACCACCAGCGCCTCCACCGGCTCGCCGCCGTCGACGTCGGCGGCGACCAGCTCCTGTACGAGGCGGCCGCGTGTCCTTCCCCGGCCTCTACCTCCGCCTCCGCGTCCCCTTCGATGGGAACGGGGAGGACGGTAGCTCCCGATTCGATTCGTCGCCGCCTCCGCCGCGATTCGAACGGCCGCTCCCAGCTCGAGGCCATCCTGCCGTCCCCGTCGTCGACCCGCCCCACGCAGTAGCTCAACAACAGCCTCCTCCTTTCTTCTTCTCAACCAGCATCAGCTTTTTCCCTTTTTTTTTCTTCACCACGTCACACAACACGAGCTGCAAATCAACGCCACCAACAGCACGAGCTGCAAATCCTCTTCTTTCTTCTCTGAACCACCTCGAGGCCTTCTTCGATTCGCGGCAAATAACTCAACAGCAGCTTGTCCTTGCCGCGAATTGAGCAGCAGCAAATCGAATTAGGGTGCTGCCCTTGCTAATCTTCTTCTTCCTCCTTCGTCTCTGCAGCTGGTGGGCCTGAAGGCTCAGGACAAGGCGGCGGGGAGCAAAGGGAGAAGGCTGTGGCAGAGCTCGCTGTCCATGTCGTCGAGGGCCGGGAAGGGCGGCGCGCTCGCGTCGCAGGCGTCGTCGGCCCCTGCGCCTTCCTACGTGCTCGCGGAGGTCGAGGTGAGGGACGCGGAGGTCGCCGTCACTCGCGCCTCCGCCTCCGCCTCGCGCTGCCGGGTCTCGGGGAATCGAGCGGGGAATCAAATGAAGCGGTGTCGAATCGAGCGGCGCTGCGGGGAGGAGGAAGCCGGAGGAGATGGGTGGCACGCGAGAGGTGTTGTATTTGTGCGGCGCGCGGGGTGCAACTCCGAAAATGCGGAGGTGTTTTGGATCTCCCGTTGGAGAGTGTTTTTCTCTCTTTTAAGACTTATTTTGTGTGTTATGTAGGATATAGGGGCTCCGTCGGAGACAGTCTGACCCACGTTGGCCAAAAAAGTCTAGCGCGTTGGAGCGTCTTGCCGCGCGCACGAAGTAGCAGCTCGAGGCGAGCGCGCGCTCCCGCATGGGAAAAAGTCAGGCTTCTTTGTACTTGGGCCGCGGGTGCGCTAAGTAGTGGGCTTAGTGGGCCGTTCTATCCAACGTTAAGCGTCGGACGCCCTGCGCATAGGGCGCCCCGTTTTCAACCCCGCGGTTCCCTTTCCGACCGGAACGCTCTCTGGTGACCTCGGCGTTCTCCGCCGCCGGCTTCTCCAGCGATCGACGCGGTGCCCGCAGTGCGTAGCTTCGTGCTCTTCAGGGCGTTCCTCCTGGAAGTGCGTAGGAGACGCTGCTACGAGGGTTGGTAAGCTACAATCAGGTCGTCCATAGCGCGCACTGAAGGTGCTCGACAGAATGCCCCTTCAAGAGAGGTAGGTTGTTAGATCTTGTCTGCTTCTTTATACGTGATAGTATATCCAAAACACCAAGTTAACCAGTGAATTCTTCTCTTTGTCCATATTTTTCATCCAATTTTTTAATCCGCTGCAGTGTCTTTTGCGGCATGCTGTGTCAGAGAATTATGTTGCCGTCGTTTTGGATGCTTGATATTTTCCTGCTCACGTTATTTCATTTTATAAATTCTGTGAGTTTCTTCAAGATATGAGCAGTCTCTGACTAATTGCATTCAGATGATGGGAATGATTGGGTATTTGTTGTTTTGTACAGTAGACTAAGTGGGAGAACCCCTGGTAAGGTAGTCACCTGGGCAATCGGAAAAAGCCCCATGTTAATGAATGTCCACAGCTTTAAGTCAGCGGCAAATCCGTTCATCAGGAGCTATCAATCTGTAGTTTCTAATGATTGTGACATGCCCCATCTACTTTTATAAATTTCTGGCAACATATTCGAGTAAAGCAATACTAAAGATATACTATGGAAATGAAATACTAGTTTTCACTGCCCATAGCATGACCATATTAACCCCACCTTGCACAGTGCAAAGGTGTTAGGCCATCAGCTCCTTTTTGTTTCAGTTCTTGGTTCATTTTTCCCCTCCTTTTATTTTATTTACTGATCCCTGTATATTTACATTTTTCATATTGTCCCAGGATCATATGTTGTAGGAATTGTTCTTTTTGTGAGACAAATAAATGACACTTGTGAAGTTTGCCATTGAGTAAACTAAGAGCTTTTGGGCAACTGGCTTGCTTGAATGGGAATTTGGTTTAACCCTCACGCTATAAATCGAAGTATCAAGTCTCTTATTTTTGTGCGGTCTGGGATTTATTTAGCTGCTTGTTCTTTTCATGACAAGCTGAACCATGCCATAAAGGATGAAAGACATGCTAGGTTTGACAGGAATTTGATCGATGTGGTTGCAGTGCATGAACTTTTGCAACAGTGTGCAAAGAGGAGGTCCCTCTTGGTTGGGAAAGGCTGCCACAGTTTAGCCATCCATTTGGGCCTGGTAACTGATACTATCACATGCAATATTCTCATCAACTTTTACACAAAATGTGGTAGGAATGATTGCGCACGCCATGTTTTTGATGCAATGCCTGTCAGAAGCATAGTCTCGTGGAATACCATGATTTCTGGGTATACTCGCAATGGAGATGATGTGCAAGCTCTGAAACTTTTTTCAATGATGCACCAAGAAGGGACCCGAATGAGTGAATTTACCTTATCCAGCACTCTCTGTGCATGTGCTGCAAAATATGCTATCACAGAGTGCACACAATTACACGCTATTGCTGTCAAGCTTGCATTAGACTCCAATAGTTTTGTTGGAACTGCGGTTCTTGATGTTTATGCCAAGTGTAATATGATTAAGGATGCCCGCATTGTTTTTGAGAAAATGTCTGAGAAAACTGCAGTTACATGGAGTTCATTGATTGCAGGACTCGTGCAAAATGGTCTTCATGACGAAGCATTGCATTTATTCCAGAGTTCACAAAGGGAAGGAATGGAATTGACTGAATTCACTCTTTCTGCTCTACTCAGCACATGTGCAAGTTCCACATTGATTGTAGAAGGAAAACAGCTACATGCAATTATCATCAAGTATGGTTTTCATGGTAACTACTTTGTGACGTCATCTCTGGTGGATGTCTATTCGAAGTGTGGGCAGATTGAGAAGGCTTATGCAGTTTTTTCTGACATGGAACACAAGAATGTTGTCCTATGGAATGCAATGATTGCTAGTTTTACCAGGCATGGCCATTCTTGGGAAGTAATGATTCTCTTTGAGAAAATGCATCAGGCGGGGATTTTTCCAAATGAAGTTACTTATCTCTCCATGTTGTCAGTGTGCAGTCATGCAGGTTTTGTTGAAGAGGCCCGGCGATACTTTAGCCTGCTAATGTCTGATAAGACTGTTGAACCTAATGTCCTTCACTATTCTTGTATGGTTGATGTTTTGGGGAGATCGGGGAACATTGATGAGGCTTGGGAACTGATCCAACAAATGCCATTTGAACCAACGACTTCTATGTGGGGATCGTTGCTGGGGTCATGCCGGAATTACAGACATACTGGACTAGCCCGACTTGCTGCTGAACAGCTTTTCAAACTTGAACCTGAAAATGGAGGGAATCATGTTTTGCTCTCAGATGTATATGCTGGCAGTGAAAGCTGGGAAAATGCTGTGCTGGCAAGAAAGTATTTGAAGGATAGTGGTGCAAAGACAGATATGGGCACAAGTTGGGTCTAGGCAAACGATAAAGTTCATGTTTTTATTGTTGGAGATAGGAATTGGAGAAGGTTTATCCTGAGATGAGAGAATTTGCATGCAGAACCCACACACTGTATTGACCTGAATGATTCACGTGAAGGCCAAAAAGAGGAGCTTCTTGAACACTGCAGTGGGAATCTAGCACTTCCTTTTAGTTTACTCAGTTTGCTGCTCACTATACCAACTACAGTATACCAAAATAGGAGCTTCTTGAACACTACAGCGAGAAGTTACCACTTCCTTTTTGTTTAATCAGTGCTGGATGTCTGGAACGTTGAGGTCAGACTTTCATTCCTTAGTCAAGATATATCAATAGATTTCACCATTTTAAGGATGGATCATGTTCTTGGTGTGATTTCTGGTAATTGAGTACTGAATAAGGAGCTGCATTCATTTATCTGTCACAATCTCCTATAGCAAATTATTGCTCTGCAGTGGCATGCTTCACGTAAGATATATGTCAGTACTTGTACCGGTATTTCTGTCACTCGAGTAAATAAGGCCTTGCTTCTGGCCCCATTTAGAAATATCAGTGCAAATCTTTTACAGTGCTTGTGTCACACATTATCCGCCAATGTATTTTAGGCAGTGAAGTTGTATCTATAGAGCTATAAATAGGAAGTGCATGGCACCATTGTAGAAATATACATGGGGAGAGGATTTCTTCTTCCACTATCATTTGTTGGTAGCAACATAGCTATCATACTGCTGTAGATTTACTGGAAGTGCACCAATTGATAAACAGCTTGGCTACAGTAGCGTATGGTCCACTCTTTGTCATTATCTTTCCGGTTGACAACGAATTCTCAAATTGGTATGTTTACTTAGCCCCATATTCCTTTTACAATTTTTATCAGCTTTTTCAGTTTCTTATCCTATATGTAAATATATTGCATGTCATGTTGTGGAGACATTTTTTTAGAAAAAAAAATCCCAAAGTTTCAGTTAATAGTTAATACTTGTCGACTATCTAGGTTTGGTGCACCATGGCCAATAGTTAATACTTTTGAAGCATATTTAGATGTAAATTGACAAAGGTTTGCTCCCATCTAGTCCATTCTCTTCTGACAAATCTTGATCATGAGGCTGTGGTAGTTGAGGTTATTGCCTCGAGGTCTATTATACCTCTGAGAAAAAGGATATAAATTGTACCTCCTGTGTATTACCAGTTAGTCTAGGATGCTGCTATCGCCTGGCACTTCCCGTCATAATATTCAAATTTTAAAGTATATTTAGATGTAAAATTAACTAAGGTTTTCTCCTGCTGGTCCATTCTCTTCTGGCAAATCTTGATCATGAGGTTGTGGTAATTGAGTTTATTGCTTCAAGGTCTATTATACATTGTTCATCCTGTGTATTACCAGTTAGTTTGGATGCTGCCATCTCCTGGCACTTTCCATCATAAATTTCAAAATCTTTTAGTTCTCCTTGCAGTACAGTACTAACATATGAAGTATCAATACAGTGAAATTGTTTGTCCTTGTCATTTTGTCTTCTTTACCAACTTAGCCATGCGTAGTTTTTCCAACATGGTACGACAAGACATATATTAGGTCCTACAGAGTCTCTCCCTTGGCCCGCCACACGCACATGTTACATCTGTTTTTCATGGAAAGTACTGCTTGTGTATAAAAGCTGGCGTCTGACTAGCAGGCACCGAGGAGATGATGACTATTCATCAGTTTTAGGCTGTTTAAAAGAGATCTTGTGGCTGATGCCTCTATCATAGCATTTTGTAGGTCCGGCCAGTTTGATGGGCCAGGCCGCCATTAGCCCGGGAGTCGTCGTTGACTCTTATAAGTACATGTCGGCTATAATAGTTAAGTTCTTGTGCTCACCATTGGCAGATTGTCTGCTTATCAGTTACAATATCATCAGGACATACAATAATTTTGGTTTACCTTCCTGTTTCCTTCATAGATAATCCGGTTTTTTGTGTCGAGGTTGTGACTCATATAATCTGTCTCGTTCCAAAGAAAATTAAGTTTGCACATTTAACTGGAGTGTTCTTTAACACTGATGACGTGATTAGTTTGTACCTTGCACTTGTTGCATCCTTTGACAAGTGCTTTCTTTAGCACGAAAGAAACACTTCCTTTTCTCGGTATGTGCTGAGTGTAGTAGGCGAGAGTCTCCTTCACCATTATGGCACTCACATGACACTTTTTCACTAGCGTTAAGATAGTATTATCTGGTGTTCAAAGGTGTTGATCATGCATGCAGCTCCGGAGTGTGCCTGCCTCGGATAAGGTTTCATTTCTGGTCATTTTAGGGAAAGCTCCTCCCCTCTGCACATGGCTCCTGTTCTCGCTAGCAGACAGGAAATCTTGCTGTTGATACGGCAGCTAACCTATGGGTTTAATCATCGTTACCACAGTTGCCGCTACCTGCACTGATTCAGATGAATGTGAAACCTGCATCTCTCAATATTTTTTTCCCTAATCTGTTTGGTATTCAAATATTTCACCTTAATCAGTTCGGTATTCTAGGACCTCGTTTTAGACACTGCCTCATTATCTTGCACTTGTACTGCAGATTAGGTAGGAGTACTTATTAACTGGCAGTTGTACTGCAGATTGAACACTTGTTACTAGTATCTCTCAGGCAAGAGGCAACTTGCTGTATCAGTCTTTATTCTAAGGTAGGATCTGGTCTTACATACCCCAATTAGGGGACCTATCTAGGTAAGAGTCTCTCACTCTAGATTCTTCATGCACTTTGTTTAAGCTTTCGTGTGTCTCACAAGTGGACACGAAGGCAGGTATTTTGTTACAGCTAACAACAGCCTGAGACCTTAATTAAGAGATGTTCCCGCCACGTCAGCTCGGTTAGGCCAGGTTTCGTTCTCCAGGCATCTAAAACAGGCATCTATGTCCTGCATGTTCTGAATAATTTGACCGGCCAGGAAAGAGCTGTGGTGGTGTGGTTTAGCCTCGTACAAGCAAGCCTTTTCGACATAGGCAGGCGGCGAAAGGGGGGGACAGATCTACGTCCATCTTTTGATACGTGCTGCGGGTGCGGGGAATCTCGCTGGTAATTGGAGTTTAGTGCCGCTTTCCTGTCTGAAACCTGCCTCGCTCATCAGCTTAGCCACCAGGCCTTTTTCTGATTATCCTATTAAGGCAAAACCGAGCCCACTTGGACACTGAAACTTTTGCCGAGCCTTTCCTTCCCGAGGGAACAAAAAGGCCGAGACCGGCCAGCAATAGACTAGGGAGACCAGATGTCGGCAACGCTTGTGCACAACACTTTTTTCTAATAATTTATATACAGTCCTTGTGCATCTACGAATTGAATTTTGAGTGTTTTTCCCCTGGTGTTTCTTTGCTTGTTTGTTTGTTGGAGAAGGTGAATTGCATTGCACATGCATGCACCTAGAGCTTGCTTAGCTTACCCCTTTGAGGTGAAACAATTGGATGAATTGATTGCATGAGGTTGACAGGAAGAGTAAAAAGCATTGAACCTATTCACTGTGCATGAGCTTCCAATCTTTGGTCATCTACAGTACTCATTCATCATTCATCGAGTCATTTCAATGTGTACCTTATTGAGGCCCTGTTCGTTTCTTTTAGCGCTAAATTTTAGAGGCCTCTAAATAAAAAGAATTTAGTACTAAATAAAGTCTAATGATAAAACCTTTTTACAGATGGGTACATCTTTACGAGACGAATTTAACGAGCCTAAGTAAGCTATGTTTTGCTACAGTCATGCTACAGTACCATCGTCTAACCACGGATTGCTTATCCTCATTAGATTCGTCTCGCGAATTAGACCAGAGGTTCTGCAGTTAGTTTTGTAATTAAACTTTATTTAATACTCTTAAATGATAAAATTCTTTTTTTAGACCCTTCTAAATTTTAGACCCCCATAAAACGAACAGCCTCTGAAAATTGAAACACAGCTCCCCTGCTTTCATTGTTCAAAAGAAGGGGGGCAATGATTGCATGGTCTAGAACAGTGGTATAGTACTAGTAGAAAGAGGTCATGGAGAGAACAAAAGATCCTCATGGGGACATTTCCTTGTTCCTTGAGCAGGCAGGGGAGGGAGAAGAAGATACATGTACATACATCATCTTCACCCATCACATTTTGCTTGTTCATGGACCCACCCACATACCACTACAGATGACACATACACATGCAAGCGTGCCCTTTTGTTTTTTTTCATGTGTCACCATCCTCTCTCTCTCTCTGCCTCTCCTTTTCAACCTGATGTTTCCTGAAACCTCCTACCACCTGCTGCCGCAGCTGCAAGGGGCCCCGGCCGTACTGCAGGTAGGGTTTCTGGAAGACATGACGCAGAAAAAAAAAAGGGTGAAAAAGGCCGGTGATGGAAGGAAGATTGCCCGGGAAACAAGGGATCTCTTTCACTCCCTTCCATTTCCTTCCACAGGTCAATTCAAACCTGTCATCAGTCGATCAGTACAAACAAGCTAGAGAGCAGTGGTGGTAGTGGAGTGGTAGTAGGCTGCTACTTGTAACTAGCTACAGTTGTTTCTTCGTTGCTGGTGGTTAGGATTGTGCAAGCATGGCCTCAGATCTCCTCCCTCCTCTTCCCTATGAACTGCCCCTGTTCAGAATTCAGAACAAACTTAAGTAAATAAACGAATTTCGACTATTTAATTTGGCAGTAAGAGTTTGATGATGTGTGATGAGTCTAGCTACTAGTTGATGTTGATTTCCACGCGACCAGCTTATTATAGTGCAGTTAACTGAACTCGGTGATGTTTGCAGTACGGAATACTGACCAGTAATTTGGCGCCGCGGAGACTGCCGCGTAGGGGCTCTGGTGCATGTACCCGTACATCGCCGTCGGCGTCTCCGGCTCCGGCTCCGGCTCTGGGCCGCAGTCAAGGTTGACGCCGAACAGCCGGAGCTTCCTCGACGGTGCAGACGCCGCCCCGCTGCTCTTCGTCTCCGTAGTCTCTCCTGCGATTGTGCATCGAAAATGGGTAAGATAAGTTGCCGATGTGATCTTTAATTACCAATTTTGCTTGCTAGAACCATGTGAATTATCGCAGTGTTTTGTTCTTGATGGATGCTTTATGTATGTATGTATGTACCTGCGTGTGGCATGTCGCTGTGGTAGGCGTAGGAGCTGGCGGGGCTGGCCGGGTACGACGACCCCGACGTGCTGTAGCACATGGGGCTCCACGGCTGCTGCTGCTGCTGCTGCTGCTCGCCGCCGTTCAGCTTGGGCGGCGGGGCGCGCACCGGCGGCGGCGGCGTCGGCGGCGCCGGCGCGCTCTCGCCGCGGCGCCGGCAGCAGATGAAGAGGCGGTCCCCGGCACCGAGGCCGCCGCGCACGCGCTCGAAGCGCACGACGTCGCCGGCGTCGAGGCGCTTCTCCTTGACGTACCGGCTCCAGCCCTTGGTGAGCACGTAGCTCTGGCTGCTGGTCCAGTACGAGTACCGGAACCGCCACGGCTTGCCGGCCTCGTCCTCGAAGGAAAGCAGCAGGCCCTTCTCGCCGGCGTCGCCTGCGCCGCCGCCGAGAGGGAAGTACCTCTCCGCATGCTGCTTGGGGATCACCAGCCGGTTGAGCTTGCCGACGTCGCTGGGCGTGAGCGGCTTCTCGAACAGCTGCTCGCGCTCGTACTGCTGCTGGTGGTGGTAGTGCAGGTTGGTGTACATGGCCATCCCCCACGGCCACCCCTGCGGGTGCCCATGGGAGAGAGCAGGGTGCATGGCCATTGCTCTGGCTGGACTTCTAAGAGGATGATAGCTAAGCTCGAAGTGGAAGAACAGAGCTGCGTGTGAGGTGAGGCTCACTACTCGGGTCCCTGTCTAAAGCTCGGGCGAAAAAGTTTGGCAGTGGAGAGCGAAGGTGATGGCGATGGTGTGGTGTGTAGAGAGAGCCATGCATATGTCATGCCTGGGCATTTATAGCCAGCCTCCCAAGTAGTAGAACAGCAACTTTAGATGGTCAGGGGGGAGGTGTCTACATGTAATGTGTACTACAGTATTGATAATATTTCTTTCTTTCTTTCTTTCTTTCCATGGTAGGAGTCCATGAGGAGGATGGCCTGATGCAATTGATCTTGAGGACAGAGAGAGTATTGATGTTGGTATTTTAAGCTAGGTAGACAGGAAGAATCAAAGTGAAGGAAGGGCTTGAAAGGTGGTGAGGTTAGAATATGTAGCTGCAATGTAGGCGATGAGGAATGATCAGGTGGTGGCACTTAAAAGTTGGCGCCTGGCCCTTGTGGCCTAATCACAACCATCCAGGGGGCCGGCACGGGGCAGGACCCCTGCTGCCATTGCTTTCCATGTGCGAGGGGTGGTTGGCGCCTATGCCCTGCATGACCACTGTCCTTAAAACTCCCTCTGCATTTTATTTATTTTATTAAATTATTACTCCTCCTTCCTTGCAATTGCAGCTGAGGTCCAGCCAGGCAGGCTCCTGGTGTTGCAGGCCATCCGTTCAAGTTCCATTTGGCTTTGGGAAGCTGCAAGAAAGCTAGTAGTTCAACTTCCCATAGGAGTCTGTTCTGTCTCTTCCTCCCCCTCTCTGGCTCCATGTATATGTGTTGGAACCAGCTGAAGATATCTGTTCTTTTGTTTTGTTGGGAGAGGCTGAAAACTGAAGTTTGTGAGCTGTGGTGGAGGCATGGAGTTGCTAGTCCATAGGGACGCATGGGTTAATTTTAAGGCATGTTGCTGTTGCTACTACGGCACCAGGCACCAGCAGTTCAGTTCATAACTTGTGGTCCACCTGGAAGGCATAGCTGGTTCAGGGCAGGAGTGGCCTTGTGAGATGTGACATTTGAGGTCTACGCTTTGCATTGCATGGGCTGTGAAGTGAGAGCTCTAACTATCATGTACTAGAACCCGGCCAATTTCTTCGTCTCAGATTCAACACAATCAAGGGTTCTGCCAGGCCTGTCTCATTGAATGGACGGCTGACCACCTCTCCCACCGTCAAGTAAATAGAGAGGACAACGAGACTTTGCAAGCAAGAATTGGTCGATCGAGCTGGTTTAGTTGGATTCTTGCACAACGAATTCAATCGGATTGAATTGAACTGGCTTGTAAGATCGATGCTGCATTACTCCCATTCAAATCATCGGTGCAGGACAGACCACCTGCCCCTGGCCAGGACTAGGACGCTGCACTCGCTGGAGTGTTGAATCCGGTAGCAGCTTGCGTGGTGCTAAAGCGACTGGTCGTCACTCTGTCTCTGCTCCTTGTGCTAGATGATCCCTTCAGATAAATATATATTACTGGCTCTTTATCAATATATCATGCATCATCAGGCATTTGGGAGGCACCTCCTCCTGTTGGAAGATTGGAATGCAGGGCACCAGATGATCTGTTCCTCGCATTTTTAATGGCGGATCTGTATCAGATTCTGTAAACTATTGGGGATAAAATCGGAGATGTCGCTTTGCTTGCTTCTTTGGAGACAGGTATTCCATCACATGGCTCTGAACTCAGGCTAGATGCATTGTTCTATGAATCACTAATGTGTGTGCTTATGTTTGAGTATTATTCAGCTTGTCAGCCTTTGGAGAAACCTGAGGGGCCAAGCGGGGTGTTGTTGCTATTATATCATCAGCAGGTACTCTTGTGTCCAGAATCCAATCATAACGGTGAGTTGACGGATCTCAAAAAGCTAATCACTCTCTCTTCATCCATTTCCTTGCATTTGATTGTCTCTAACATTACACTAGATCACTCACTTAATCGGATATATAGATGCCGGTGATAAAACTGTGTACTACTAGTACACAGCAATATTTTCTTTCTGATAATTACTGCTAGCACCTGCAGGAAAATGGGAGATATGTGTGTGTGCCTGATTTTACCTTCTCACGTGGCCTTGGCATTACTTGTCTTCCTCCCTTGCTGGGGCTCCAAGTTCCCACACGCCAAAGTTATTGTAACATCATCGAAATGGGAAATGGGATCAAGATTGGACCTGCGCCAGAGATCCCCTCCTCCAATTCCCAACAAGTTCAAGAATCAGGTGATGCAGATTTTTGTCCCCAATTCACATTCCACACGTTACTGCGAGCGTGTACAACCTCTGGTCCTCTCGTAGTTCCTCCATACACCTAGCTACAAATCCCCATAAATTATTCCGCTCCTCTCTTTTTCCTGCGTTCATGCACATAGAGATACGCAATAAAGGGTGTCGATGCTGTGCCTTAGCCCAGCCACTAGCTAGATGTGTACTATTGCTAATCAGCATCAGCAGTATGGTTGCTTAATAAAAGTATGCTCTGATGATGACTAAATTACAAGGCTATGTTTAGCATCTCGTGGAGTATCATGCATGTACGATTGGTAAGTCCACGTTGGCTGTTGTGCTATGGAATCTTGTCAAGAAAAGTCATCAAGGTTACTCGATTGCAAATCCACGCAAATGATGGGGGTCCAGATTTAGAAAAGTTGAATACTCCAAGTGTTACCTGATGATTTCGATAGCGATGTTGATGCATCACTCTTGGAATACGAGACTCCTGACAATAAGCATGGAGAAGAGCCTCAGTTGAAGTACTCTTGCATTATTTATGCAAGCTTCGTTTTCACGAGGAATAGTTTTCTTGCATTATTTATACAAACTACTTTTTCACGAGGAATTTATTTACACACACTTACTGAAGGAACTCGAATCAAAAGATTGAAACAGACATAAATACATATGTTTCTCAAAGAGAAACACTAGGGTGGAGTGTACTTATTTATCACTGACAGTTGCACTTGCTGGCCTAAACTATCTGTGACCAAGATTCAAGATCCACTCTAGTATACTTTACTCGATCTGATTTGTATTTGTTGAAGGATATTGGCAGCACGGACTGCTGATCACTATCAGCATCTCTGCAGCACCATCGAGATTATAACCGGTGTGAACTGTGCTGTCCAAGTGTATGATATGATATCATATTTTGATACTTGAGCATGAGCACGAGTAGGGAGCCACGCAGCTAGCAGCAGGCTGCCGGCCGGTCCGATCTTTTTTCTCTCTCGCAAACTCGTCAATCATGGAGCTCACCTGCCCAACAAAACAAACAATCTCTTGATAACGCGAGAAGGTTTGGTTGGTTTGCCCTCCATGCACATGGGCGATCTGGTATCTCGAAGGGAATTGAATACTGAGACGAGAGCTCGAGATAGGGGGACACATGCTAATGCTCCTGGGTTTATGTTATTCCTATGGCTCCGCTGCTTTCCATGAGAGGCCACGTATGTCTTGCCTGGTTCGTGCAGATGCAGGGCGCGGAGCCATAAGCGGCGTGATGCATGCATGGACGTGGAAAGCAAATATGGATATATAAAAAAGTAGTAGTACGCATTTCTTTTTGTTGAGAATAAGTGTGCATCTTTATAGTATATGGGATGATTGTTAGTTTAAGATTGATGCAGGGCACTTTGAAATGGTTTGTTAGAAAGATTCACTTACTCAGTCTTAGTTTTGGCGGTTACATGCAAACCTTAATCTCCTTCTAGTTGTCCTAAGCTTGGCCATCGATTTCTAGAAAATTATACTGCTATATTTTCAAAATATGTAAATAATCTTGAGGTATAAATAATTGGTATCGTTAGACTATAACTATACGATTTCTTTTTACTTCAAACACCATGGTTTTAGATAAAAAAAATTATTTAACTTGTGACAAAGTTAAATTGATAATTAAAAGTGCCATGGTTATTGTGCGTGCAGCAGTAGGCTTTGAACAGGGGATTGGGAGGGATATGTGTGCTGATAATCCTGCCGGTACAGCAGCGGTAGAATCATTTTGCAGTTGTCGTTTGGTACGCAGCTGCTGCCTAAATTTCTGTACCAGGGTGCAACTACTCGTTATCTTTTGGGCAGATCTTTGCGCGCGCGCGGGCGCTGTGGGACTGACTTTGCACGCGGAAAGCAGTGCAGTCTGCAGAGCAGGCAGATGGTGTCCACCACCAGATTGGAGCTCTGCTCCTCTTGGGACAAGGCTGTGACGTGAGAGCGTCCTACAGCCAGCTAAAAGTAGCAGCCAGCTTTTACAAAGAATTGAAAATAAATGAGTTTATGTTTAAGTCTCTTATTTTCTTTAGAGACTGCCTCTTGTTGAAGAGTTAACTGTATTCTCTCTTTTTTTTTTCTCTAATAAATAATTTTAAAAATTAGTTAAGAGACAATCATTGGAAACCCTCTCATAGAAAAGGCCAGCAGGAGAGAGCAGATGGGAAATGGAAGAACTGGCATGTTTTCTGGGGCCTTTTCACCGTCGCAGGGCCTGCCTGCATGGTGTCCTGCCGTGCTGGTAGGTATGGTATGGTGCTCGGCTCTTTTCTGTCAGCGGGAAAGGCCAGGGTTTGGGAGACAACCCGGACGCAAGGGCCGGATTACCACGGGCGCGCGTGTGTGTTGTCTGAAAAGTGAAAGCAGTGACGAAGTAAATGGTCATTCTCCCATCATCATGGTACCTGTTGCACGGACTGATGGAATACACAGGGAGTGTTCGTTTTATGGGGGTCTAAAATTTAGAGAGGTCTAAAAAAAGAATCTTATTATTTAAAGTATTAAATAAAATTTAATTACAAAACTAACTGCAGAACCCCTGGTCTAATTCGCGAGACGAATCTAATAAGGGTAAGCAATCCGTGGTTAGACGATGGTTACTGTAGCATTACTGTAGCATGACATAGCTTACTTAGCCTCGTTAGATTCGTCTCGTAAAAATGAACCCATCTGTAAAAAAGTTTTGTCATTAGACTTTATTTAGTACTAGATTCTCTTTATTTAGAGGCCTCTAAAATTTAACGCTAAAAGAAACGAACAGGGCCATAGTCTAAACCCTTAAAAAATCAGTTTGGGTACATATCATTTTTACCCTACCAGATTACACCCACATGAGGATCCACCTTTGATCTAAATCAACCCCTTTTTAGAAACCGTTGGATCCTGCCAGGCTGAGTGGGGCCAATCGAGAAGAGGGCAAGGGGATGGGACAATTGTCATGGCGCAGTACAAAAAACGGGACAACCTCCTCCCAGTGACGGACGCAGCAGTTGAAACCTGGGTATTCCCAAGCTGATCAGCCAAGCAAAAAATAGAAACAAAGACGCCCACTATAGTGAATTTAAACGCAAATTGTAAACACAATATTCCACGGTAACCAGCTCTAGAGTTGATGAGGAGACAACATTTTGTTTCCATACAGTTCTTTCCCAGATAGATTTCAGATCAGGATTGAATTTTCTTCTTCATTGGTCTTGGTCAGAGATATATGATGTGGGGGAACAGAAATTACTAACAAACTGTGTGCAACGAACAAAAATAGTTTAAAACCAAGAACCAGCTAAGACAGCCGGCGAGTCGCATTCCGGAGCTTGTCGCCAGAGCTGCAGCCTCAACTTTTCGTGCTCGTTGGTTGCCGTGTTCCCGGCTGCCCTGCGCGGACAGTCACGCCGCCGCAGCGTGCACTTCGCCTGCCGTTCGCGAGTGACAGGTCAGGAATGTGCGTCGTTCTCTGATGGGAGCAGATGGAAGGACGGCAAAATCA
Organism: Eragrostis curvula; assembly: GCA_007726485.1. Taxonomy (NCBI): domain Eukaryota; kingdom Viridiplantae; phylum Streptophyta; class Magnoliopsida; order Poales; family Poaceae; genus Eragrostis; species Eragrostis curvula. The sequence goes on from CM017444.1 coordinate 30,749,492, forward strand.
TTGTATACTTGTGTATGACGTAGGCGTCTCTCGTCCATATTAGTGGTTCACGTATACAAGCACTATGCCTATTAATTTTTTTGGCAAGATTGTTGGGTATTCCTAGGAATACCCAAGCAACCAGCTGGGTCCGTCACTGCCTCCTCCCCACAGCTGGTTTTTTTTCACTGTAGCCAACCCTAGCCACCCAATATTTTTTTCCATTCTTATGCGTATGTCACCTTGATTTCTTCCGGCCTCTGGTGACGTTGCATTCCTTAATTACCTTTCTCTTTCCATCCCTCGTCCCTCTGATCACGGTACAGGCGATTGCCTTAATATTGTGTTTCTTCCATCCTTCTAAATTCTAGCAGCGGCGATCTTGGCACCGCCGCCTTGCCGGAGAGGCGATTGCTGGAACGTCCAGCAACCGCCCCTATCGTTTCCAACGCTGCGTCTTGTGCAAGATCCACGGGAGCGTCTTGCTACAACACCATGGCTAAGAGATTTGTAGCAGCATCTAGCATCTCCATACTGAGGTCCACGGTGAGCAGCTATTCTTCTGAAATTTTTTACGCATCCAGTGCCAACTCCACTCGGTGCCTCCCCATGCAGAACTGGCGCTGTCAACTGCTCCCCACGCAGATTTCTACGGTGTCCTCTTCTTGATGACCACACAGATAGCAAGGTATTGGCCGGTTTCTAGAATTATTTCTCGTCTGCGATGGAGTGGGAAGTATGCATGTGCTAGCGGTGGTAAGAATCTTTGTTCATCCTAGCTGTAGCCTTTTAGATAATGTATGGCCAAGCACCGGGAAACGAGATTGCTGGGGTTGCAGCCAGGGCGTGCTCCGGCGCATGGCAACCCTCATGGATCCAGCAGCCGAGGTTGGACATATTTCTTCTTAGTTTGGTGAGTAACAATAATTTCTTTGTGTATGGTTGGATTTCTTTGCTGACTGAGACAATTTCTTTGCATTTTTTTAGGAGGTCTCACGAAGATAAGCTGATTGTCGTATCCAACACAGGGATGTTTGCTGACAAGGTAGCATTTGCTGGAATTACATTTGCTAGGGATGTTTGCTTTTTCATTATCATATCATCACTTTCCAACACAGGATGCCGTGTTTGAAATTCCATTGCTTATTACTTCCTGTTATGTCATCACTCATCAGGTTGTCTTTAAGTCCAGTCCACTAATACGCACTAATTTTGGTCTTCACAAGTACTCTGATACAATGGACAAGCACTTCCAGTCCACTACCTGCGGCTTCTATGGTAAATACCAATACCAGCATTGGCTTTTTGGAGCTTCGGTCACTTAAAAAATATTTTACTTTAGCTGCGCGATATGCTAATATTTGAACTCTTGGCAGTTGCATGGCCGAAACCTATGTTGTATGTGGAGCAAGAGATACTCTTACATGCAGACCATATCTATTTTGCATGATTTTACTCTCCTTGATTTGAGGAGCTGAATATTAACTATAAGATTTTAAATTTTGTCTGCCTTCTAAACTGTGCATGAACTAACATCGAATCTAAGTTGTTTGGTTCCTGAAAACTCTTCTGCTTGTCTATGTTTCTACAATGCCTCCTAATCGATGTTTTAATTGCTATGAGGGTGCATACATGATTGATCATCAATTTTCATTACTGTGAGTCTCAAATGTTTATAGAAAAGTGTCCATGGGAATTGGCGTCATTTTCCTTAATGATGTCAGATCCACTTTGATATATTCATATACTAATTTAGCATATATATTTTTGTGGATCTCAGTATTTCTCAGAGTGTTACTAACCACATGCCATTGCATATTTTTAAGGTAGGACAACATTCTGAAATCTTCTTAGCAAAATCAACACCATGATCATTTCGCCTGAGGATGGACAAAGCTCAGATATGTCCGCCCTCCATTGTTGCACCTGATTAAAGGTAATGCAACCTTTCTATTTTCCCTTTGCTACCGCTTGATTTTCTGAAATTAATTAATTGTATTTGTGTTTGATTTCTGGGTGGTAGTGGCAGCTGGTGCAGACATGGGAACACGACTCTTTTCTCATTGCTTCGCCAATGCAATATTTGTACAAGATGGCAGAGTGTCAAGTAGGCATACAGGCTTGCAACCTTGCATGATATATTAAGTAAGCTTTGTAATTTCTGGTTGACAAATTTTGCTTGTCATTTTTTTAGGCATGTTTTTTCATGGACCGGTGACACAGTTTCACATTATGACTAATATCAAAGCTTAAACTCATTTTAGTCCAAGCTTTACTTTTTTGAAATTCAGGCGTTAGTTTTTTTTTGTCTGGAAATCTTTCGCATCTGCCATCTGGTGCAAGATATATTTTGAAAGGAACTACTGCATAACAATTGCATACCGCATAGATGCAGTGATATTTGAAAATATTTATGGTCTCCTTCCTGTTTTGCTTGGCGTAGGTACATAACAGTTTTTTCTAGAGTCCACATGTGTATTCAGGTTTTTTCTTTAGTTTTTGGTTGCTTCTCAAGCAATGTTGTCCCCTATCCATACAGAAGACTGAAGTTATACATGTTGTAATAGCTAACAAAAACCTGGCTTTGAAGTAAAATGATATATAATAATCTTCTGCTTATTAACTTTCTTCCTGGTTGCGAATGCCATGAATCTTATTCAATAAAGTAGGTCGTCAAAGGTGCATGGTTTAGTAATTTGTTTATTTTTATATGGGGACAAAATAATTCATTAATGACTGGGGCAACTTTTCATAGTGCCATGATCTGAACTTTGGTGTCTTGTACAATGAGTTCTTCTCTCCAAAGATGAGGTCTGGAATAATTAAGATGGACAAAGAAATTCATGTTGAAACTTACAGATTTTTCCCGATGCATTGTTAGCTCTAAAATTTTGATTTGTTTCAATGGATAAAATGGGACATTAAGCTCTGGTGCTTGGCATAGAAGTGGTGAACCAGCTTCTAATATGATCCATCTTCTCGTTAGTCATAAGAAACTTTTAGCTATCTCCAGGTATTTGTTATGATATTTTCTCAGTCTATCAATTTATAGAGAAGCATTTAGCTTGTATCCTTAAACTGAGACTTATTTTATATATGTGCCACTTTTAATGTATGATCCATTAATGGTATCTTATACTCTGATATTTTTTATTTTGTGGATAATCATTGTAGCAGAAACTCATTTTTTTTTTTCTGTTTCAGAAATTCGTTTGAATAATAAACAATTGTGCTCCTAAAACAATCAGTAGCATGGTTGCTTATTGTATCAACAAATATGACCGATTCAAATATTTTTTATTGCCTTAATTAAGGTGTTTTTGTTATTTGCTTAGAATCTGCAGATATTAGCTATATTGTTATCATTTTGAATCTATACATCTGCGTGGCGCACGTGCATTGGCCACGTCATGTCTTTTATGTCTCAAAGTCAATTAACGTCTTTAATTTCAAACAATGTCATTATTTTAGCAGATTCTTGAGCTTGTCGTGTTAATATCGTTATGGTACTTAAATGCAATGATGTGTCAGAAGTGTGTTTTACTTAAATACAATGATTATTTTATTTATGATAAAGTCCTGCCAAATGATGTCATTTGGTCGGACACGTGCGTGACGCACGTTCATTTTTACTAGTACTTAAAAAGTGAGTGAGAGGAGCGGGGGTGAACACACAGCGCCATGGAAAAAGTGATCCGAAAAAAGGTCAGTGAGGGGCGAACCAGAACCCGTGGATAGGGGTCGCACGGGGCACAAGAGTGCGCGGTTCATGGCACGACGCCAGGCAACAGCGATCGCCGCCGCGCCGCGCGCACGTCACGTGAACAGGGCACGACACGAGAACAGCACGCCAGCGCCGGCACAGTGCAGGCCAGCCGTAACGTGAGGCAGTGGCCAAGCGCCCACGCCACGCACGCCGGCCAGTTTGCCCCAAGCCGGCCGGGGCCAGCGCCGGTGCGCTGCCTTGCCCTGCTGCCGCGACAGCCGGGCTCGATCGTATACGTTGGTCCTCTCCTCCCTAGCGAGCTCATGGATCTTCCCGCCGCGACGCGACGCGAATACTTTGGCGTGCTCGCACAGGACGACGAGCTCTCAGCGTCGTATAGCTCGGTCCCGGGCTCCCGGCCACCGTGCGAGGCGAGGCGAGGCTCCTGTAACACGCGCCTGACCGGCCTGTTAGGCGCTGCGCTGCGCTGCGCGTGCCACCACCACCACCACCACCACCTGCCGTCGCATCGCATGGGTCCCGCGCGCCGGCAGCTGCTGCAGCACGCGTCGCGTGGACACGGTCCCCTCCCTCCCTGGCCTCGATCGCTCCGGCCGGCGACAGCAGCTGGTCCACAGGCGCACGTCGGCGAGGAGGTCCCCGACCGACCGATCCCGCGTCACCAGTCTACGCCTGATGTGTAGCGTGGACCTGGTAGGTCCGATCGCGATCAGCTCGGGAAACCGCAGCGAATTAAGCGCAACGCGGAAAAGGGGAATCGGATGGATCAATCATACACCGGCTTTTACTTCTGCTTCTCAATGCCAATTGCCAAACGGTTCCACGAAAAATAGCTTCTCAGCAAAACACCTACAGAATCCGTTTTGTGTTTCAATATATGAGCGCCAGGGTTTGCATGCAAACCGGTCGGTTATCGCGATAACCGGACTTATCGGTCCGGTTCGGTTTCATCGGACGTTCGGTTATCCATAAAAACCGAACCTCTGTACTGTAGCAAACTAGGTTGTCGGTCGGTTTTCTCGGTAATCAGTCCGGTTTTATCGGTTCGGTTTTCCCCCTTTTTTTGAGATTTCAATCCTTGATGAGCACAAGCCGGAGAAACAAGCTTTAATTTTGATGGATTCTGGACTGACAGGTGGGTGGACAAATCACACTTATGTTAGTTTAAAAAATCCATAGATTACAAACCGAACGATCAAATTACGAATTGATTACAAACCGAACATCCAAACATGCCCTAACATTGTTGTACTAAGTACTCTTTCACAAGGTTTGCAATCTCGTTTTGACCGGAAAACCGGGCCGGACCGAGATGTCCGGTTACCGGAAAAACCATCGGAAACCGGATCAAAATACAAATAACGAAATTTGAATAAAAAAAGGTCAAAATTTTCGGTAAACCGGATGAAAATTCCGATAAACCGGAAAAGAATTCCGGTAAACCGGTTTAAGGAGAAAATATGAAAAAAATTGCAAAAAAAAAAAATTCAAACAAAACATATGTTAAAAAACTAGATCAAATTTGCAGACCAATGGTGGAAACAGAACACATAGATTCGATCGTTTGGTTTGTCAAAAAAAAAATCAAGGAAGGTTGCTAGTTTGAAATTTTCTTTTTTTTCCCTTCTTTTTCAACCCAGAAAACTTGCACGATTTTTTTGACCCATCAAACCATCGAAGTTTCGTGTTATTGTTCCACCATTGTGCTGCAAATTTCATCTAGTTTGTTTTACATATTTTTGTTTCAAATTTTCAACATTTTTTAAAATTTGAATTTGAAAACCGGTAAACCGGGTAAACTGACCGGACCGGTTTTTCCGGTAACCGGTCCAGTTTACCACGGGTTTGTAAACCCTGCTCCTTCATACTATTGCCATTAGCAGCTCTCCTGTAGCGCGATCAGAAGCCGGCTTTTTCTCACCGGCCGGCGTGCGCGGTGGATGCATGACGCTGTTTTGCCACTACTATTTGGCGTGTCATCTCACTGTTTCTTTGAGTCATGCGGTGAACAAGTGACGTAGCCAGCGGTGGAGAACCCAAAAGCGTGCTAATGATTCGCGCCACTTGCAGACCCGGCGTCGTCCCTCGTCAGGTGACACACCTGAACACCGTCATCGTGTGCCCAACGGCGAGCAGGATCGAGCAGGGTACAACAGGATGACGTCGACCGTCAACTTTGTCGGGGCTAGCTGCTGTGGGCCTGTACGTGCCACTGCAGACTGACTGGCTTTGCATCGTCGTCAGGCCCGCATGCCATGGGCAACGGGCCCGCCGTCCTGCCCTGTCCTTCGCCTTCTCGGACACGCGAAGCCAAGGTGCGTGTACACACATCACCGTCTAAAATTAACTATGCATGTGTATATGTAGTACAATGCGTGTATACATCCGGATCTGGTGTACTAGTGATCTTGCAATGTCAGTGATGCATGGTGGGGGCAACTGAATGAAATTAAGGTGGGATGAGATCACATGAGGGACCAGATTATGTGTCCTCAATCATCAACTTGTGCTGCGTGCACGTTCTCCCAAGGTACAAGCATTATGGCCATTAATTCAGTCTTAACTACAGTCCCTCCTGAGGTTGGAAATAAGTTCAGGGTACAGGTTGACTTGGTCTTGCAAGTTCGGCTGGTTAATATAACAGTGTCTAGTGTCTACTGCCAGGTGTGTTGGTTCTGCAAAAGTAAGTTATTCTTGACACTGGTTAGTTTTATTTTGAAGTAGCCAATGTCACTAAATTGTGGGGGAGTGATATCTTGATGCCCAGAGTTAGATTCTCCTTTGCTTCCAAAGAAGTTTTGATTTGATTGCCACCAGGCATGATAAGAAATGGATAGCTGGCTTTTGTGGACTCTCATCATGATTATTACCTGAATTTGAGTATGTGAGGCACATTAAATTTGAAAACTATAATACTAATAGACTACTCATATTTTGAACAAATGCAATACATTTCGCACAAACATATGAATAATGTACGTAGTATATGACTATACAGAAAAGAAAAGGTCCTGAAAATTTGGCGGTTCACTTTGCTTGATGAGCATATGCATGCATGCATGTTGGTAGGATGGACTTCAAGTATCAAGGTGCAGTGCCCCTTGTTTAGCTGAAAACATTTCATGATAACTTGGCCATGTTGCTTCTGGGGAAAAGCAAGCTTTCTAGACGCAGTACGAACTTCACGCGGCATGCGGGCACAAAAGAAATGTACAAGGACAATGTTTTGGTTTATCATTTGGGTTCTTTTCCCGCTCAATACTCTGGCTTAGCATTTGTAGCCTCACTTCCCATTTGCAACCCAAGTGGGTATTATGCCAAACTCTTTTTTGTCATAACCTCACATGCGTTGCAATTTCCTTTCACAGATGACATGAGGAGGACGCTTTGATGTTACCTGAACGTTCTCCTGCACGCCCTGCCCTCCTGGTCGGTGGTTATTCACGACAAAATTCATAGCTTACCTTCGGTTAGATGAGGTGCTTGCATGGTTCAAGAAAATAAGCATTTCCTTTACATTTTTTGTCGTGTTCCCTGCACCTGGTCGTGCAGTTGTGAACCGCCAAGTTTACATTACCCATTTTATTCATTCAGAGATTTGTTTTTTTTTAAAAAAAATAAGACGAGCTTGGACAGGCAAATTTTATCGATTCAGAGCAGCAAAATTTCAGGCTAGGCGTCTATCTTGATTGGTGTCCGGTGACATACTCACCTGCGCCTTTGTGCCAAGATTTATGGAATATTATTTATTCTCTTCTCAATTGAACATAAAACCAGGAGGGAGCATCCAGTACGTGTAGAGCGCTAGAAAAGGAATCGAATCGATCCTGCACCTATACTGGCATGGTCACTCACTCGAGCTAGGCCTCCATCATCATACCATTGTCTGGGCCAATGTGCCTTTTGATTCCTTAGTGGACAATCTGAGATTTATATGGTGCTTCAAGGGCCCTTTGGGCCTGAGATCTTATAGCTCCAGCTTCTACACAGAGAAAAGTTGAGCCGCACATGAACGGCAAGATTCTTCCCCAGGTAGTATTTCTTATTCTCATGCATGCTAGATTTTCACTAGAAGGCAGTATGTATTAATTTAAGATGTAGAGACTGGAACGTTCTTATACAATTTATTATCTAAAAAAGAGGAACTTGAAATAACAGCTGAGATCAAACTCGAAAGATGATATCTTACACAAAGCACCAGCTCTCATGCAGTCATGCTAAGTTTCACTATGGTTTTACTCAAATAGACAAGGAACATACGTCACACACTCCTAAAAAAAGAGACTGAAAGACAACTACTGGTCTTTTGGGCCCTATCCCTGAACCGGTGGGCCAGTTCTTCTTAAACATTTCTGCCCATACCAACATGAAGGCCTAGCAAATGGGCCAGTTGTACCATGTTTTTTTTTTTTTGCGAGGGAACCGTATTTTCTTGACGATGCAAGATTTAAATTACGAATTTGGAAAATATTTCATCGGTAAGAGGATTTCAAACCTGCATAATAACATGGGCCCAACATACTCTATGGCTTGCTTTAGACATACTCAAAAAAAGAAAAAAGCCATGGGCATGCTTGATCAGACATGGCCTACTGACATTGAGGGCGGCCTGTCCATGGTCGGATTATTTGAATATTTCCAGCTATGGGATGTGCTTTTGGAAATGAATCTTTCTCAAGCTGAAGATGTACACACATAGCGTCTAGATGGTTCAGGTCCGCCTACCGCGCTTTCTTCAACGGCGCCATCCCTTTTGAGCATTGGAGACGATTATGGAAGTCGTGGGCACCACAGAAATGCAAGGTATTCCTATGGCTTGCCATTCGTAACCGGTGCTGGACAGCAGACCGGCTTGCGAAACGCGGCCTCCCGCACCCATCCAAATGTCCGTTGTGTGACCAAGAAGACGAGGATGTACAGCATCTCCTCACCACATGTGTGCTGGCCCGAGATTTTTGGTTCCATATTCTAACACAGGTTGGTTTCCCGGACAGAACACCGAACCAACTTGAAGTCTCTTTTGCGGACTGGTGGAGAAAGGCAGTCAAGAGAGTGCCGAAAGACAAAATGAAAGGTCTCAATTCAGTCATTATCCTGGGCGCCTGGGTCATTTGGAGGCATCGAAATTCATGTGTCTTTGACGGTGCGCGCCCTAGTGTGAACGAGCTCCTTCGAGTGTTCAGAGAAGAGCACCATCTATGGTGCCTCGCTGGAGCTTGAGGTTTGCGAGCTTTCGGTCAGGGGCAAGAGGGTGTGCTACCGCCTATCTAGTGTAGTAGGTCAGGTCTCACCCGTTTGAGTGTTTTTATATAAGTACAAACTTTTGTATCTTGTAAACCCGTCCCTCATAGCTCGGCCCGGAGTGAGGTGACGTAGATTGTAAGGGGCTGACTCTTATCTCTTAATACAAAGATACGAAGCTCTCATTCGTATTTGAGAAAAAAAATGAAAAAAAAATGTCCGGCGATGGCTTGAAACTCGGGTACTTTGGGGAATACCCAACCCAAAACCTGAAATCTCGGGTACCCAAAGTGTCGGGTATTTCTTTTTTATTTTCAAGGGGGGTTTTGGGTTTCATTTTTGAAAACCCAAACTTTATAAAACCTGATTTACCCGACCCAAGTCGGGTAATTGTCGGGTAAACCCAAAAGGCCACTACAATAAACAACCTAAAAACATAATCATATTATGTCTCCAAACTCTCTATATGTACAATATTTTCAGCACTCAAAGAGCAGAGTTCTTCGTCCCTGGTCTTTCCATTGCCGACTCAATATTTTTATATAAAGCATGTGCAGATCCAGACAGGTGGATAGTGGGGCTCAAGCCCCCTCCCCCCCAAGCACCAATGCACACATACATATACATGCCTTTTTTTGGAGGTATGGGAGAACTGGGCAAGAGGATGCATTATGGAGCTTGTGGATTCATCTGTGAACGGTCATATATGTAACATATTGTGACATGTCACCATATTAGACCGTTGGCGGGAAACGGTCGAGGCGACACATCTCCTCCTCAAAAGAGACAAGTTTGCGTGCTTTGATTCCTACACCTCCTTCTCATAACGGTCGGATTGTGCTTTGATTCCTTAGTGAACAATCTGAGATTCATATGGTGCTTCAATGGCCCCAATGGCCCTTTGGGCCTAATATCTTATAGCTCCGTCTGTGCAGCGAAAAGTTGAACCGCACCGCCGCACCTGAACCGCAAAGATTCTTCGAGCCACGTATCTCATATTCTCATGCATTCAAGATTTTGGAATATTGCGTTTCTACCCTGATTTGCCTCCTAATGTGATTTTACCCTTGTAATGGTTTACGATTTTACCTTTGGAATTTCAAAATGAAGACATAGTTTACCCTTTTTATTGCGATTTTACCCCTAGTAGGGGTAAAGTCACACTCCAGTTTGAAGTAGGAGTAAAATAAAAGGTAAAATCACAATTGAGAGGCAAAACAGGGGTAGAAATGCCGTGTTTCTTGCTTTTGAGCACATGCAGACGAGTATTTTCATATATGAGCACGCCGTGGTCGTATTTCTATCTCTAGGCTGTATTCTTTTTTCTGGACTTGGATGCAATAAAGTCAAGCAAAAAGAAAAGTAGACCCTGTTAGGACTAATTGTTATCAACTTAACAGAATCATCTAGTTAAGAATTAGATCACACCTAGAAACTTAATCTAAACACTGAAATTGACTCACCAGAACTTAGATTCGCCATAGATCAGCCTTGTAGTTGACGCAGATCAAGTAGATGTAGAAGAACAGTTGTGATGTCGATGCAGATCAAGGGCACCGCGCTTCGAGACGTTCCAGCACCTTAGGGATCGGTAGAATTAGGGTTACGATGAACCCTAGGCTTAATTTCGTGAGTTAATCACGGATTAGGGTAAACAGGGAGTTTCCCTTAGGCTTTATAGTGCTGTAGGCGTGGGGCCGGGCCCTAAAACGTGGGCTAAGTGTTGCCTCCCGATCAAGGCAGCTAACAGGGGTTAGTTGGGCTTTAAGGTGGACCTTTCGGTCCAATATTGACCGAGGTCAATTCCAACAGACCCAGCTCTCATGCCCGGTACATACTATAAGTTGCATTGTGAACGGAGCGCGGCGGCAATCTACGACGTCGCCGCCGTATGTGAATTCCTGACCTAGGTTTTTTTTAGATACACTTCCTGATCTAGATAATACGTCGTGCAACAATTGATGTACTGATGGGCTAGCAATTAGGAGCAGCCCATTAGTCCTAATGACGTCCATTAAGTAGGCTGGGTTGCTTAGAATTGGAAAACGAAAGTTTGCTTGCTTAGATATCGAAATACGCAGCTGCATGTGTTCAAATACAAAAATTTCGGGTAGAAATGCAATATTCTTTTCATTACAAAGGCCGTGTGTATTATTTTAAGATGTAGAGAATGGAACCTGATACAATTATTATGATCCATGTTATACAAAGCCCCAGCTCTCATGCAGTCATGCTAAGCTTCACTATAGTTTTTTTTTTTTTAATGCATTCACTATAGTTTTGTTTGAAGACAAGGAACAGACCTTGCACCCTCCTGAAAAAGTAGACCGAAAGTTTTCTTAAAGAAAAAAGGAGACTGAAAGACGACGACAACAACTACTGCTAGTTTGGGCCCTACCCATGAACCATTGGGCCCAACAAAATGTGCTAGTTAGACCGTGTTTTCTTGACGACGCAAGATTTAAATCACGAATTTGCAGAGACTCCTCTTCAGTCTACTTTTCTATTTCATCATTTCATATGGAATCAAAAATGCAGAGGCGCAGTAGTGCATACTGCTACCCAAAAGATTCCAGTGTACAATAGAGGTCTCAACCCCGTAAACGCTACGAAGAAATACAAACACCATGAGCTACGAAGAAGTACAAACACCATGAGCTGCTTCTATCTCCTCGTCGGTTCTTCTCATCGTGACTCGTGAGCTACCTATCTAGCTAGCGCGCACCATGAACGCCGGAATCGGAAGCATGCACGGCTCCGGCGACGTTAGGAAGCCCGGTCCGGCGTAGATGGCCTGCTGCAGTGAGCGAGGCTTCTTGTGCAAGTCCCAGCGCTCGGCCGCCGACGAGCGCCTGATCGGGCGCTTGTTGCTGTCCCACTTACTCTCCCGGCGCCGGTGGCTCGACGTCGACGGGGATGTGCTGCTCGGGCACTTATTCTTGTTGATGTCCCACCTGTCGCACGACGACGCGCGCCCTAGGCTGCTGCTCGCCGGGGAACGCGGGCTTGAACTTGACGACGACGACGACGGGCTGGCGCTGCCCGGTTTGGTCTTGTGCGCGTCCCACCTCTCTACGGCGTCGGCGCGGCCAGGCATAGCCTTGGAAGGTGTCTTCGCCGGCAAGATGGGGATGCAGGCCGCCAGCGATGGAATCATGGCGCTCTTGGCCGGCGTCGGGAGCAGACCCGGAAGAGCGGCGTTCGCCATGGCGAGGTGCACGCGCGCTACCGGTACCGCCATGGATCGATGTAGGGAGAGACACCAGAAGAGACCCAAGCGATCGAGTGGAGGAAGCGGACAGGCGCCGAGCGGATGAGCATGGAGTTGCGATTTATAGCAAAACGGAGCAACTGCAACGTGAAATTGAATCGGAGTCGGTGTCCGAGTACAATGATCCGAATCGGACTCTCCGTGGGCACACTGTTGCAACAGGCGCACACCTTGGTCTGAATACACATCCGAATCCGAGTTAATTCCCCATTTCGTTGCGAGATTGAGTCTCAGTCGGGCGACGGCCGAGCCGGGAGAGGAGCGTGACATGGTGTATAGGAGCTGTTCGACATGCATGACAAGCTGCTGCCCCTCCGTCGTCTCTGCCTGCATGCTCCTAGTGTCGCACAAGTCGTGATCGCCGCAGTCCAAGTCAACCGTGGAGCCGAGAGGCAGCGCCAGCAAATAGAACACGTATTGTCAGCACTCAGCAGAGCCGACCCGCTGCTCGATGGCATTGCGCCACCGCTGTGCAGCTTGCCGGCCAGCCGCGCGCCGATGTTTCTGTCGCTTGGACGCTATTGGTCACGTTTGATCGCCTCAGCCTACGGTTTTGTGTGCCAAGTTAAGGTGCGTTTTAGTCATCTTGATCCTTCTTACTGTCTTGGACTCAGCCTGGCACGACCCACTTATGCTTGGGGCTGTGTTGGCGCGCAGCTTGGCGTGCCCAATCGGGCCGTGCCAACCGGCATTCTGATGATGCAACCCAAAAGCACGGCACGTGGTACGTTGGGCATGCCCGTGCCATGCCTGGCCCAAGCACGGTCTAAGATTGAGAACACAAGATTGTTTGAAGTGAGTGTATTTAGCGTTACATGGACAAAAAATATTTAAAAATCCAACAAAAATTACTCAGGTTTAAGGGAGCTATGATATATGTGACCAATAAATTCGAGTTCCAAATTATCATAAGAAAAAAAACATAAAGTGATTTTTGTCTTTTCTTTTATCTCCCAAAAAAATAACTGAATTTTGTCGTGGGACAGTTCCAAGACACAATACCAACATCTTTTTTTTTTGTGATTAGACACAATACCAACATCTACAGTTTTGGGGGGCGTTTTTTTTAAAAACAAAAAATTACATGCAAGATTGTGTGTTTGAATTTTAGTAAATAGCATATAGGTTATGAGTTGTTAACACAAATGAAGGGAAAAGTAAGCACATAGAAGTGTAGGTGCTTAAAAAAAATATACAAAATTTCTATGTGCAGATAGATAGAATTTTTACACATAAGAAATTTCTAGTTAAAATTCGTATTTTTTTAGATATACAAAAAAGCAAAGAAATTAATGTTTACTAGTAACCATAAATGTGTTGATTGATCAATATAAAATTGAACTATAGAAATTTGAAAAAAAAACTTACACATGATAAATCTTTTTTTTCATGATTATAGAAAAAAAGAAATCATCAAATTTTAACTACATATGTGAAATCTATACAAGTCATATTTTGTAATATGAATCAAAATAGAAAATAAAGCATGGTGCAAGAACTTGGAAAGAAGATGTGAGCAGTCCCGCAGCGACAGGTGGGCCTTGTGTCTCAGTGATGCAATTTCATCACATGGGCCTTAGATGAATCCGACCATTTGTCCACCGCACTAAGGGCCCGGAGATAGTGATGGCCAAACGGGTTGGGCCAAGATGTTGGCATGATGCATGATTATTTTTTTGGCTCGGCCCTGACACAACACGTCACAGTGATTTTCCTGTTGGGGCCGACATGGCCCAACCCTCGTGCTGTGCCTGGGACGATTAGGGGCAGCCCGTTGGGTGACACAATACAACTTAAGTTTTATTAAATATATTTCTTATTTTTATATGTAAACATAATGATAGCCATAGTTTAGTGGTTAGTGTGTTCATTTAATTATATTAGGTCTCAGGTTCAAATCTTGATATTAATCATATTTCTGCATCATTTAACACTAAATTCCTTTTAAATTGGCTAGATGGGCTGTCATGCGAAGCGGGCTATCATGCCTAACGGACCGTTCTGACACGATTATCCAACTAAATGCCGTGCCATGGGCCAAAAGGTGGGCATGTTGGCCCGCGCGGCACGACCCAAAATAAAATGGGTTGTGCCTTTTCGGGTCCGGGCCATGCCGTCCGTTTGACCATAACTACCTGCATGCAAGATATTAGTCCCACATCGGGTAGTTAGGTGCTTCTGTACCGGCTTATAATCTGAATCGCTGCTACATTGTTGTATTGTCTTGACGTGCTCCCTCTCCTTCTACTGGTGCCCTCTCTGGGGCATGTTGCTAGCCCACACGGCTGGGCCTGCCTGGCTGGTATGCATTTGGCGCACCAACAGTTCGGCTGGGCCTGCCTCCTCCGAGGTGGCCTGCCCAAAAAAATTTTCTTTATTTTTCCATGCTCACAGTCAGACTCAGTGTCGTCTCTCTCGAAAAAAAAAGTCAGACTCAGTGTCGAACTGAGCCATGGCAAAATGAGGCAACAAAAAATTAAATATGAACATGTGAACCTTGGCAAACAGAACCACGGCAAAATGAATTAAGACAAAATGAACAACGCGTGCACAATTAAATCTGTACATGTGAACCTTGGCAAACTGAACCGGCAACATTTTATTGTCAATTTGAACCAGCTCAAACTCGAGAAACAAGTTTGGATGGTCATCTTGATCTTTCTTACTTAGAGACGTTAACTTTTCCGAGGCCATTGACGGGGCTTGCAATGGAAGTTTGAAGGGGCTATTGTCAGATGATAGACGAATTAGCATGAAAATATTGCAGAGCAATTAGTAAATTGGGTCAAAATACAACTGATTAATGTAGAAAATAATCAAATGTTTGACGTGGGTCGGTAGACATCTGACGCACGAAATATTTGTCGGCAATCTCAGTAGTGTATGATCTGATTGGCTGCATGCGTATGTACGTTACAATTTGTTGCCATATTACATAGGCCATGTACATGCATGCGATTTGAAACGGATTCTCATTGACCGACGTACTGCATGCACGCTTCATGTAAAGGAAATGCTTAGTTTCTAGGAGAAGTTTTTGGTGCAAATGAATATTCAGTGCAAAGGTGCAAACATTAGACACCAGCACTTGGATCCAGATCGAAAGGCGCTGCTTTAGGCAAACATTAGACCCTTCCTGTTTATGAAACTTTTCGCTTAACCCCCCACGCACAGACGTTGTTTTGGATAGAAACTACCATCCTGAGTTCATCATAGCAGATAATTTCCTCTCTCTCATCGTTGATCAATTTGGAAGATAGGGCGCAATCCGTTATCATCCTTTCCTCACGTTGTCCCTCCGTCCTCATACCCCCATTGCCGCGCGACCATGGAGCCATGCACGTTCATTTTCAGGTTGATATTATGAAGGAATTTCCATCATTCTGCCGGTTCATCTCGTCTTCTTGTGACAAATGAATCCATTCACATACAACCGCTGGGTAAGCATAGCCGCGCACCAACGATGCGAACTGCCCACGGTGACCAAGGTCGACAGTGGCGCTAATTTCCTCCGGCAGCTTGGCTGATCGCCAGTCAATTAAATTGATCTTGTTGTCCTCGCAAAAAAAAAAAAATGATCTTGTTGTCGTAGTAGCAGCAACTGTACTAAATCGCTTCCACAACCACGTTGCCGGCAGGGATTCCGCATGGGGTGCGCAGGGGGAAGGCGAGGGCAGCGGCGCTCCAAATCGATCCGGGGAGAGGAAGAGAAACGAGTGGGAGGACAACGAGAAACTCCACAAAAGGATTTCCACAAGAAAATTAATCTGGCCGAGGGGTTGATCGAAAAATTTCGCGAGGTGAGACAGAGAGCCCACCGGCTTACGCTAGAGCCTTTGGATCTGGATCGGAGCACTGACGTCCAGAGTTTGCACCTTTGCACAGAAATGTCCATTTGCACTAAAATTTTCCCCTAGTTTCTATTGGCCATACTCCATCGCCTCCATGCAAAGCGCTTTTACGTGGAGGGAAAGACGAGTTGTATGCCATGTTAGGTTGCGTCAATCGTTCGTTAATCTCAATCCATCTTACATATGGGGCTTGCGAGTTGGCCGCATTACAAACTGGCCACACACATATTGCAGGTGGTAGTATGGTCCTCGGTCGCAAGGCCGAAAAAAGTGGGGATCGAACTAGCAGGTAGAGGTACGCAGTGAGAGCTGCATTTTTCTTAGGCATGGGGACACGGCCCTCATTTACCTCAACGAAGCTCTGTCCTCGCACATAACTGCCAGTTTTATTAGTGTCGGTTATCCACCACCTTCCTCAGTGTCCGCGCTGCCACAATCACTACCTTTCTCGTCACTGATTTACCCGATCCACGAAAATAGTTGCAGCCGTCATTCTCCAACATCATGGCTATTATGGAAATTGCAGTAAGAGAAAACAATGTTCATGTAGTGTAATCCTAACATCCTACAAATTTGACAGTTTCTGGAAAATAAGTTATTACTAGAAGAAAAGGAGAAATCATCAGCTTACCGTTATTTCTCTTCCATATACTAGCCTTACCACTCAAAGATACTAGCTAGTAAAGAGAAACATTAGCATACTGTTATTTCTCTTCCATATACTAGCCTTACCACTCAAATATACTAGCTAGTGAAGAGAATCATTAGGATACCATTATTTCTCTCCATATAGTAGCCTTACCACTCAAAGATGCGCTAGTGCTAATGATAGTAGACTATTTGATCTGAACCATTGGATGTATCATACTGGCCAGTATTGTCTGCAGGGTACCTTTCCTAGTGGTCAGCAAATTGCAGTAAAGGGACTCTCAGACTTTAGAATGAAGTGCACGAGGTCAAAAAAAAAAAAAAACCGAGCTCATTTTGATCTCAAAGCTACAACACAGGAACTTAATCAGATTAATTTCTGTCTCCAAACTCTCTGTACATACCATATATTCTTTTTTTTTTAGATGGAAAGTACTTCCATTAACTGGAGACCGACTGCAAATCAGCGGCCACAAGACTGTTCACAATAGCTGGAGTACAATCAGGCCAGGTGATAACAGCACCCGCCTCTAGACCACATCCGGATTTAGCTAGGCTATCGGCTACTGTATTACAAGAGCGCGGTTTATGCAGGACTCGCACATCAAGAAATTCAGAGTACATCATAAACTTAATATCTCTGAAAAGGACCCCATTTTGTGATAGATCATAGGCACCTAATGTCAATGCAACTTTCAGATTGCTTGCATCTGTTTCTAACTCAACCTTCTGAATACCAATATCAATTGCATACGACAGACTTTGTATTGCTGCGAGAGCTTCCGCTTGTAATGGGTCACTGCAGTTGCTTATGTTGCCAGCACCTGAAGCCACCGTATCACCTTTATCATCTCTAATAATGAAACCCCAGCCACCCTTACCAAGCCCTTCCGAGAATTATCCATCTATATTGATCTTCAGATATTTAGCCGGTAACTTCCAACTCTGAACTTGGCCATATATTCTTAGCACTCGGGAGCATGGTTATTCATCCCTGGTCTTTCCATTGCTGGCTCATTATTTCTTTGCATAGCATGTGTGGATTCAGCAGGTGGGCAAGGGAGCCCAAGCCCCCCTCCTCAACAGCCCGCGCATTTGCGAGGTTAGATTTCCTTCTTTGTATAACATCATTCGTTCACTTCGATCCATCTTTCATAAGAGTTGGATGTACTACCCGGCGACATAGGTAGACATCTGATGTATGAAATTTTAGTCATTATTTAGTTCGATTTGATTGGCTGCATGCGTACGTTACAATTTGTTGCCATATTACATAGGCCATGTACATGCACGCGATTAATTTGAAACGGATTCTCAGAAACCGATGTAGTGCATGCACGCTTTACGTAAAGTGGAAATGCTGAGTTTTTATTGGCTGCGCTCCATCGCCTCCATGCAAAGCGCTTTTACGTGGAGGGAGAGACGAGAGAACCTAGCTAGGGTTTTGTATGTTATGTTAGGTTGCGTTGATCGTTCGTTCCCCTTGATCGATCTTACATATGGGGCTTGCGAGTTGACTGCACTTCTAGCTACCTGGGCACACACATTGCATGTGGTAGTATGGTCATCCGTCGCAAGGCCGAAAAAAGTCGGGATCGAAGTAGCAAGCGACGGTGTTGTGAAAGGCTGATAGCACTCGATCGGCAATATTTAGAAGAAACACTAGTACAAGCAAATGCTGGGATTCGAAAAAGAGAAAAAGTAACAAACTGCTGGCACAAGAGACGAAGACGATGGTAAAGACGTGTCCGCACACTATCACGCGGCATGTGCAGCAGGCCCCGGCGTCCGCGATCCCTTTCGGCAGCTGAAACGCAGGGGAAACGCCCGCGCCCAGAGGATGCGGATTGAGGCGGCAATTCGCGGCGCAGCGAGGCGCGGCGAGGCCCAGCCACCACGCGCCCCCCGGCAACGTGTCCCACCGCCCGCAGTCACGTTGTCTCACCGCCTGCAGTCCCCGCAGTCCACGCGAGGCAATAAGACGTCCTGACGATCGACCTCGCCTTCCTCGAGGACACTTTCGACTCACTCTTCGCTCTCGCTGTCATCGCCCGCGTGAACATGACCGGCCGCGGCGCGAATCCGGCGATGGCGACGGCGGTGCTGGCGCTTCCGGCGCCAGTGGGTCGGCGGGTTGGCGGTGGGGCGCCGGCGCCGATTTGGCCGGTGGCTTTCGGGTCCACGGAGCTCGCCGGGCGGATGGACTATATGGAGGACACCACCTCCATCCACCCGGCGTTCTTCACCTGGGTGGACGGCACGGCTATGCATTTCGCCGGCGTCTTCGACGGACACGGCGGAACGCAGGTAAGATCGACTAGCTCACCGGCAGATCCATCGATCTTCTTTCCTGTTATCTATCAATTATATATGTCTTCGTCGATCCTCATCTGGTGACGTCGTCCATTCCATCGTTAATAATTAGAACGCGCGTTTACATTTCCTGTTATCTATCACGTCTTCGTAGATCCTCATTTTGTTAGGTGATCTCCCTTCCATCGTCAGTAAATTATCGAGTCCAATGTGTACACGCAGGTGTCGGCTTTGTGCCAGAGGCAGATGCACATCATCCTGGCCGAGGAGCTCGCCGGGGAGACGGCCCACTTCCTGCTGCGCCGCCGTCATCATCAGCGCCTGCAGGTCGTGTGGGTGGAGCAGAACGAGGAAGAGGTCGCGTGGCGCGCCGCTCTGATGCGCGCCTTCGTGCGCGTCGACGCGCTGGCCGACCTGGCCTGCGCCTGCGGGGAGGCAACGCTCCCTCGCTGCGTCTGCCCGCTCTCCGGCGTCGTTTCCCGCTACCCATGCGTCGGCTCCACCGCCGTCGTCGCCCTCCTCGTCGGCGACCGCATCGTCGTCGCCAACTGCGGCGACTCCCGCGCCGTGCTCTGCCGCGGGCCCGCCGGATCGCCGCCGGTGCCGCTCTCCGACGACCACAAGGTACGTGGTTCGATTGATTTGTTGCATTTTTCTGCAAGTACGTGAAGTAGGGTGTCTATCCACCGTCCGGTACTCCCGATGTCTCATCCGCTAGGATCCAAGCGATCCCATAGGAATTACATAGACTCGAGCCTTCGTGCTTGCTTGTTAAGCGAACTGACGCATATACATGAGAGAGAGAGAGAGAGAGTAGCCTTTCATGCTGAGAACAAAACATATGCGGAAGTCCTCTAGTATATTCCAACAAAACACAACACAACAAAAACAGCTAAAGCTCATGCATGATGCTCATAAGTAACTTGCTCTGAAGTTTACAAATAAAGATATTCGCGTTCAAAAAAAGATATTCGCGTTCAGCCACATCTCCAGATCAAATTTCATCCAACATGAGATGTCAAAGTTACATGGTGATTTCTCGCAAAAAAAAACATGGTAATGCCTTTTGTATTTGCAAAGAAGAGTATTGAGGTACGATCATTTGCTTCTTCGAACCATCGTGTGGAGGTTGACTCTTATATATGGCATATGTGTTGTGTTATGTTGGGGGCTGAGTCTCCTTGCGACGTCGATCGTTGACCCCAGGTGTCGCGTGCCCCAGATCCTTGGCAGCGGCCTCATCTCATTGCATTTTTTTGTTGCGCTTATTACCATATGCACTGCTAATTTTCTTTTTCTTTTTTTCTTGCACTGCTAATTTTATTTTCTATTTATGTGGAGGTTAATTGACTCTTGCTGTTTTTGTTGCCAAAAATAAAAATAATTCACAACCTGGGAGCAGCCAGATCGCCCAGACGAGAGGGCTCGCATCAGGTCGGTGGGCGGCCAGGTCCTTTACGACCGCTATAGGACGCCGCGTGTGCGGGGTCTTCTTGCCATGTCTCGTGCTCTAGGTATGTCTATGCTGTTTCCTTACATGATTACATGTTACGCTTCAGCACTCGTATGCACGGAAAGTTATTTCTCCCATGCGTGGGATGTCCCATGGGGCATGCGTCCGTTCATTTCCACTTGGACGGCTCCGAGATCCGTGTCGGCTTTTCCCACCATTTATCATATATGTGTCGGTATTTTACTGGAATACGGAAGGAGGTAGAGATACGGTTGCCTGTTTAGGAAAGTGCTACAGTCCCTTTTTGCTTTTCAGCCAGGACCACGCTAGCTGCACCGTCGTCCTTCACGTGAGCTTTTGTCGACCCGCACACCTTTTATGTCCCGCATGTGAGCTTTTGTTTACGATACAATGCTACTGGTACCATTATTTTTTAACACTTTTCTGAGCGTTTAGCACTAATACTAACCCTAGCTTGTCCCGGCTCTTTTTCCCCTCTTGTCCCGGCTGCTCAAGTGTATATTGCCAGCTTCTATTTTCTCTTAAATTGTTGTTCAATTTAAACATTTTATAAATAAAATATTTTTTATTAACACGTAGAGGGAATTTTGCAAACAGGACGTAGCAATTCACAAAACTTGGTTGTGCTATGTAGTAGCACAGTTAAGAATTTAAGTTAACTCTATTTTTCAATATAATTTACATTGATTATCAGGAATTGTTGAAAAAGTAGTAATATGTCAAGGAAATTTTGGTTATTGTTCAATGTTTTTTTAATGATAAATAACACTACTACGATTATCAGTTAGTGCTTTCACTAGTATTCCAGTAGTATCTTTTGATGTTGGTTTGTCCTGTGAGTTGGTTTTGGTTATATGTCAAGGGAATTTTAATTTTGGTTATATGTCAAGGGAATTTTGATGTTGGTTTGTCCTGTGAGTTGATGAAAATTATATTCCAGTAGTATCTTTTCCTCTGAATTTCCAGTTTTGGAGACTCTCTTTTATATCTACAACTGATTTCCCATGCATTGTCGTTTTGAAATAATTTTGGAGTATATATATATTTCCCTGAATATGGAGTGCTAAATAATACACGAACTTTCATTTGGCATTTGTACAGGAGACAGGTTGTTGAGGCCTGCAGTGATCTGTGAGCCGGAGATCACCGTAACAACAAGGACGATGGCGGACCAGTTCCTCATTCTCGCCAGCGACGGGATGTGGGACGTCATGTCCAATAAGAACGCTTGTGCCGCCGCTCGTGGATGCCTGGAAGACGGCATGAACCACCCCATGGCCGCCGCAGCAGGAGCAGTCGGCCCGGACCCGGAGCGTCGCTGCAAGGTCGCCGCTGTCTTCCTCGCCGAGCTGGCGCTGGACATGGGTAGCCGTGACAATATCAGCACTGTTGTCGTTGACTTGCAGAACAGAGCCGGTTAGGCCCTCGTGCCAGCCAGGCTTTCCTTTCTGATGGCGCTGGAAGCCTGGTCTGGTTGTCGTCTTCGGGTAGCACCATTGCCACCCCCAGCTTCCCATTACTTAATTATCTATAGTTCTAGCTCCGTTCTTTGTAGTGAACTGATACTGCAGGCCTACAAGGAGGCTGTCATTATTGTTCTAAACTATTCTACCATTTGTTCTTTCGATTCTAGTTCTTTTTTTCTTCTCGGGATATTATTGACTATATTAGATGCGAGGGTCGGGTAAATAGAGTGGGTGAAAGATTTCAGATTCTAGTTTTTCTTTTAGGGTGTGTACACCGCTGACGCCTACAAGCAAGCAGCAGTTTAAACTGTATTTCCATTCCACATAAATCAATCCATTTACATGATGGTAGCTATTGATCGTTACAAGTAAACAACGGTTCTCCAAATCCAAATAGCAAACCATCTCTAACCGTAACAACACCTTTGTAGCCGAAGAGAGCAATTCCTGAGCATCCAATGCAGCTATCTGGTGCGCACCATGAACGTTGGAACGGGAAGCATGCATGGCTCCAGCGATGCGAGCTAGGAACTAGGAAGCCTGGTCCGGCGTAAATGGCCTGATGTGGCGTGTCCACCTCACTGTTTGTCCCACGCGCAGGCATGCAGCTATCTGGGCGCTTGTTGCTGTCCCACCGCTGGGCTAACGACGACGCAGGATCACCAGCCCGGTTTATGTCCCGATGCTGGTGGCTCGACGCCGAATACATGGACGATGTAATGCTCGGGCTCTTGTTGCTGTTCCACCTGCCGCACGACGACGCGCGTCCGGGTTTGCTGTTGCTGCTTGGGTAACACGGGCTATAGCGCGGCCTGGTTTGGTCTTGTGCGCGTCCCACCTCTCCACGGCGTCGGCGCGACCAGTAATATTGGTCTTGGAACGTGACTTCGCCGGCGAGATGGGGATGCAAGCCTCGAGGTGCAGAAGCGATGAGATCATGGTGCTTTTAGGCGGCGTCGGGAGCAGCTCCGGAAGAGCGGTGGTTCGCCATGGCGAGGTGCACGCGCGCTATAGGTATCGCCATTGATCGATCTAGGAAGAGACCGGAGACACCTCAAGACTCAAGAGACAAATGAATGCGATGAGTAGAGAGACGCATCTGGCCGTTTTCCTGGCTCACCTCCATGCGGTAGGGGTGTGGTGCCTAGGCTGCCTGCGCGGCGTGCGCGCGCCCTGGGCTCTGTTTTTACGTTAGAGAAACAAAATCTTTGGGTTGGAGTAAAAGGTTGAAGATTATATGCAGTGTTGCCTAGCGACTATTGTACACATGAAAGGTTCTTTTTCAAAGTTTTACTAGCTAGCTTTTCTGTTGCAGTGGTTATATGGCTCAATGCACAAGGCCATTTTTCTATTAAATAAGACTTGTTTAGCTTTGCTATATATTTGTGTTCAAACTCATAACTAAAAAAAAAAAACTTAGAGACAACCTTATTGGCAACAATCAGTATGCTCTCTTGCAGAGTGTAGTAAGTCTGATACTATTTCCAGACTCTCTACACATACCATATTCTCAGCACTCGAGAGCATAGTTATTCATTCCTGGTCATTCCATTGCCAGTTCATTATTTTTGTAAAGAGCATGTGCGGATCCTGCGGGCGGGCTGGGGGGCTCAAGCCCCCCTCTCCCAAAACTAAAACATGGTGTTTTTGCAGGTCTAGGAGCGCTGATCAAGAGGGTGCATTATAGACTGTGGAATCATCTGTGAACGATAGCCGCTCCGGTTGAACATAGTCATGTGTGTTGTCAAATCGGATTAATATGTGTCCATAGAAACGAACCCATAACACAGGCTAAGAGTGTCAAAGATTAATATTCTCTCAGTCCACAAATGTTATAATTTATTGACATTAGAACGTCAAAGATTAATAGGTCCTGCAAATTTAGCTGAACACATGGTATCTATAGTCGTCAGAAACAAGACATTATTTGCTGGTATTGATACTATTGATACTAAGAGTGCGTAACTCTTTATGTAACTCTAGCATTTCTCTTTACCTAGTCATAGGTCAGTGCTTGCCTTGTTTTCTCGTTGAGCCAACAGTTTTATTTTTCTAGTTACAACAGCATGCATTATTTCTATCAGCCACGTACAGTAAGTAGTACATAACTACATATAGATATAGTAAGAAAGCCATGGCGAAACCAGCGAGGACGGGGATCCTTCTGCTGACCCTCATATTAGTCACCCTGCATCTCCGGCTTGACAATGCCTTCTAGCAGAGCAGCGCACTCTGTCTCTTCTCGACGCAAGTCACTTTGCTCTGCTCTGCCTCGGTGGCCACGGCTCGTAGCATGAAGCAGATGTCTTTGCGGCCTTCCCGAATCGCTTTTCTGATCATGATCCGCTCCGTCGTGGGGTGGGGATGGTGTGGAACGTGTTGGCGCGCGATGAGGTCCTTGCGTGCATGCGCTCGAGCACGCGCGCGACGAGGTCCTTGCGAGTTGCGACCGGCGCCAAGGCCTCGCGCACGACAAGCCCAGCACCAAGGCTGCGCCGAGGCCACCTCGCTGGGCGTCGAGGTCTCCTTTCCTGGCCGAGGCCATGCTGACGCGGCCGAGGTCTCGTCTCCTGGCCGAGGCCACGCAGATGCGGCCGAGGTCACCTTGGCCGAGGCGTTGATGCCGCCGAGCCGAGGTGTCACGTCCGCTTGGCCGGCGTTGATGCTGCCGAGCCGAGGTGTCAACCTTGGCTGAGGCTGTAAAGCAGCTAGCTCGTCATGCGCTGTGGAGCGCAGTGCTCGCTTGCCATACGGGCGTCGCCGGGTGGGGTGCAGCTGGTGACCAACTGCATCTCCCGCGTCGGCAGCGCTGGTGACCGACGTCGCGTCCGGCCGCGCCAACGCCAGGCGTACGAGCTGGTGCGAACGCTGCGGACGCACCACGGCGCCGACGACGCCGCCTTCCACGCGACCATGCAGATGGAGGACGAGGAGGGCAACGTCGGCGTCGCGCTGACCAAGGACCTGTTCTGCGTCGCCGGCGCCGGGCTCCGGAGCACATCTCCGCGCTGGTCCCCCACGTGCTGCCCGTGACCCGTGTCCGAGATATATGCGGCGAGAAGCAAGGAAGGCGGTGATACGCGGTGGCGCGGCTGATAGGGTTCGGCCCCCACGTCGTGGTCTCGTGGAGCCGGCGTTCGCCACGCTGCACCGCGCGGTTCCCCAACACGTCGAGCGGCCTCGTGTTCTTCGAGGCCAAGCGCAAGCGCCGCGTCCGCGCCGGCAACCGACTCTGGAATCTGGATGCTGGCGTTCAGAACCGGGTTCAAGGCCAGTGTGGCGCGCGCTACAAGTACCCTCGCTGCGTTCCGCGTCGAGGGCACCTCGCTGTGCGACGTCGTGCGTGCAGATGCGGCCGAGGTCACCACCCTGCCCGAGGCCGCCGTGGCCGAGGTCACCCTGGCCGGCCGAGGTGTCGTGTCACCCTCGCCGATCGACCCGTGGCCAGCCGAGGTGTCGTGTCCTGGCCGAGGCCATGCTGCGGCCGAGGATGACCATGTGGCCGAAGTGTCACCCATGGCCGAGTCGTCGATGCCGCCGAGGTGTCACCCTGGCCGAGGCGTTGCCGCCCGAGGTCATCCTGGTCGTGGCCTTGCCGCCGCCGAGATCACTCTTGGCCGAGGCCGTGAAATAAGCTAGCATCCCATCACGCGCTGCAGAGCAGCACGCAGCCCCCTTTAACCTCGCGAAGCATCCCTGCCAGGTTCCTTTATCCTCACGAGGCGCCGCCGCCGCCGCCCTCCTGCACCCGCCCCTCCTCACCGCCGCCGGAAGCCCGTGCGACCTCAAGGACGGGGCCGGCGGGTCTCCTTCCTCCACGGCGTCGCCTCCCTCATCCCCTCTCGCTCCCTATCGTGGTTGTTTGGTCGAATCGCTGCAAGGCAGCTCGTAGCCCGCCGAATCCGCGCGAGGGGAGCTGGTTCCCGGCGGTGGTAGGCCAGATCTGGTCGCGACCCTGCTGGACGGCGGTAGAGAGCGTTCGCGGGCGCGTGGCGCCGAGCTGCAGCGCCGCCTCGAGCAGACCTACTGCAAGCGGCGCCGGCTCGTAGAGGACTGATCCCCTGTTCTCCTTTCCCCTCTTGCCGTTGAGGGAGGCGAGGGTTTGGGGACAGCTTCTTCTCGGGCTTGCGCGCGTCGTCGCTCTTCCCACGGCCGCGTCGTCTCCGGCTGGACTTCGGTGCCTCTCTTCCCACGGCCGGCTGAGGCAGCGGCGCCCGGTAAGCCTCTTGTTTGCCTGACCATGCATCTATATATCTTGCTTATTAAAGCGTTGGTAGAGTCGTCTAGTAGTAAACCCTCTTGATTTCTCGAAATCATGTTTCATACTGCAATACTTGCGGCGCCTCGTGGCTAGTAATGCTTTTCACCTTCAAATCGAACCTGATTTTGTGCTCGGTGCAAATGGGGAAAAAATTGGAAATGAGGGTTTTTGATATTTTTTGTTTTTTGCAGAGGAACTGCTCGGTAAGCACTTCCTTGCCCCTGACCATCCGTCTTGCTTACCTCATCGCTAAATTCGTCTTGTAAACCCTCGATTCTTGGAATCTTTGTAATTTGTATCAGATCGTGTTTGATACCGCAACGCGTGTCCATTTTTCGAAATCCTGGTGCAGCTCATGCTCAAGCAGTGCGTTTCACCTTCAAACCGAACCGGATTTTCAATGTCTCTCCATTTCTAGAAATCTTGAGGCAGCTCATGATCTAACTGCGCATTGCACCTTCAATTCGAACCAGATTTTGTGTGTTCTTGTGCACAAATGGGAAAACTTGAAGCGAGGATGTTTGAGGTTTGGTATACATCATTTGGTCCTTTTTTTTTTTTTTTTTGCAGAGGAACTGCTTCGAGTGAAGCCGTAAGCCATGGAGATCGAGGCCACAGCAAAGCGGGTCCATGGGAGTGGTGGCAGCAGCTCGGTACCCGCCGAGCTGGACCGGCTGAGCGCCCTGCCCGACTGCCTCCTCCACATCATCATGTCCTTCATGAAGGCCCGGCAGGTGGTGCAGACGTGTGTGCTCTCCACATGGTGGAAACACCTTTGGCGCTCCGCGCCATGCCTCGACCTTGACTTGGATGAGTTCACAAATCAGAACAACTAGTAAGTTGGCCCGCGCAAATTTGCGCGGCTAGATCAACTATATTATGTTTTGGCATTTAATGTTAATTTATTGGTTTTAGTCGAGTGGTTTAGTTAGGGTTTAACCATTAAATCAAGTTTTCCCATATGGCGATCTTTGTGATATTAGTATGTGTCTTCCTCCGTGTAAGATTTTTCATTGATCACGGGTGGATCTGGCATGCATCCTTGTGGCCAGGGGCGGAGCTATGTAGGGACTACTGGGTGCGGCCGCGCCAGGGCCAGAATAATTTCTAGTGATGTTCATACTCTTTTAACCTCATATGCACCCACTTTTGACACATAATCATGCACTCATACGGCTAAAAACATAAAATCAAGTAATACAACATGATGTCTAGCACCCCCCCCCCCCCTCCCCCTTCTCTTGACTCCAGATCCGCCATTGCTTGTGGCGGCTCTGGAGTTGGTGTCGAGCATTTATCCCATGAAGTGACATGGAGGTTAGTCGTCTTCCACCTTTTTACGAAAGAGTGAAGTCCTTGTATCTCCTTTGGTGAATTTTGTGTTCGAGGCATCGGCGGTGCTAATGGCGTGGGCAGATGTGTTCTCTGGATGGATTCTAGCGAATCTCGATTGGGACTATTCCGGTATTATTCCCTTTTTTTTTTTGCGGACCTGGAGATGACCGATTCTCTTTTGAATTGAAGTTTTGTTCTTCACGGCATATCGATCTTGGACAGAATTTTGGGATGGTGGACGTTGAGGCCTTTTCAATGCTTGATTGAATATCTCGTCATCAGTGGAGAAGAAGAACCAATTTGTGGATCGTTTGTGTGTTACAACAAACACATTCACAGAGGAGGAGGAAGATGAACATGACCTTAGAGAATTTTTTTTCAAGGTGTATTATATAATTTGAGGATATACCTTGTGCTTTCCATTTAATATAGTCATCCCTTTTATAAAAAAAAAATCAATTCATTGGTTTGTTGATACTATTTTTTTAACTACTGGCCATTGGACCCTTCCAAAATGCTAATGTAGGAACTCAATGAGACCATTGGACCCTTTCCAAAATGGTACTGCAGGAACTCAAGGAAGCCATCAACACAGTAAAATATTTTCTCTCTCCCGAGCATTGGACCTCTTCCAAAATGCTAGTGTAGGAACATATACAGACGTCTGCTAACAAATGCTCAATGGCCAAACAAATGCTAATTCAAGGACATATATTATTAAATTTTCATTTCGTTTCATGCTTCCAAAGGAAAAGGATTAAATAACTGTGGAGAAAGAACTTTATTGAATGCAAATATTTCCAATGGAAAAAAGATGGAACAAATAAGATACTCAGAAATTTTTGGTACAGTCCGGTTCGCTTATCCTTGTGACGACCAGTTTCATGCACCCCAGCCAAAGAAGAATAGAAAAAAAAATGGATAGGGGTTTTTTATCTCCAAGCTCTCATCTGCACCTTAAGCAACACTGCTCCGTCGAGCTTCAAGTCGTTTCCTTGAAGCCTGTATGTCTCGGGTGGGGCGCACAGGGGTTTTCTTCGATCGTTACATATTGCTTCATGCAAGACTTTTCTTCTCTCCCGGTGCATAGAAACTCAGCTTACCTTTCCATCGGTTTGCCTGCCCTCAATTCGTAGTTTCTTCACCGCACTGCATTAAAAAAGTCCGGCCTGCACGCCATGCTGCATGAGAGATGGAGGGACGCCAGGTGTGTAAGGTCAACAGGGCACCGGTCCACTGTGATGACGGCAACGGCGCGGACGTTGTGGGAGGTGAGCTAGTGGACGGCACGCCGTAGTTGATGGTGAGGCCCATGGCGTCGTCGCGGACATGGGAAATTTTGCAAGAAGCGGGCGTGTACTCCCTCGAGATATTTTTATCTAGTATGTGATTTGATTTGTGAACGACTCATCACATGGATACCTCTGCTGCTAACTGAGGATCGCGCGCGTTCGGATGGTTGCAGGGAATGCGAGACTATGCAAACCGCTGGGCAACAAAACTACGGTGCAAGGTGGGTAAATTGTAAAAACATGCATGGGTATTTTGGTCTATTTTTTTATAATGACAATGGTGGGTAATACATTGCTTCTTTCAATCTTGGCCGTTCAATCTTCATAAAATCCAACGGTTCACATCTTTCTCTTTTTTTCAATTAACGTGGTAATTTCGTGTCCTTGAGAGCGAACATGATGGCTTCTTTTTCTCTTCAAATACGAAGATAATAGATGGCAGCAAGGACTGGGTGGATTTCGAGGATTTCGCTGTCAGCCTCATGGTCCATCGCAACATTGCACTATTGGATTCGTTCAGGCTGTGTGTTAATACTAGGGGCAGGGCAGTTTACAATTACACATTGGATAAAATTGCAGGTGCATGGGTTCGTCGTGCAATGAAATACTGCGCCTCCGATCCTGGCATTCAGCGTGAGGGATTGAGCTCCAACTCTTGGCGCCTGAAAAGGCTACACCTTGACAAGATATCCCTGGATAGTCTTTTTGCTGAGCATGTTAGTTCAGCGTGCCATTTTTTGGAGGATCTGGAGCTGGAAGATTGCACTTGTTGTGAACTACATGCCATCACCTCTCACTCGCTGAAGAACTTGGTTCTGAAACGTTGCCTATGCAGTGGGCTTTCTGATATTACATCATCCACCCTGAAGAGCTTGGTTATTGATGGTGGATCGAACAATTGCCTGCTAGTTATCACAGCCCCCACTGTTGCTTATCTGCACCTTCATGTGGGTTACCTCTACAGCTTTCCTGCTGGTATTTCAGTAGATGAGATGCCATCGCTTGACAAGGCTTTGATTCATCTATGGGATTACAGAGGGAGTGGAAGGGAAAGTGAATTGGGCCACAAACAATTCAAGCTTCTTTGTAGCATATCCAATGTGACACGTTTAGAGTTGTCACATTTAGGGGCGATGGTATGCTTTCTCCATCACTATCGATTATTCCCTTTTATTCGCTTCATTAATGTGGTTATGTTGTGCTGACATATAATCTACTCCAGGTGCTTAATGAGGAGTCCACAACATTCAAAGAATTCAAGAACTTGAGGAACTTATTACTGGACAATTGTGATCTTAGTGATAATTTCCAAACATTGGCACTCTTTCTTCAGAATTCACCAAATTTGGAGAAGCTTACTCTGCGGCATTGCACGGTATACTGTAGTTTGATTTTAAGCTTCTTATGTAGCTTATTTATTTTCTTTATTCTTACATCTTTGACACTGCCAACAGTTCTCAATTGATTCTAAGAAAAAGAAGGGAACGCCCAAGCCCAAGAAAACATCATCGTCCCAGTGCCGTAGCTTGGATATCCAGTGCATGAACCTCAAGCTTACCGAAATCATTTACAAAGATGATGATATTCACCAACTTATTGAGCTCCTGCTGCGCATTTCAGGGAAACTGCAGAAGAATCACATAAAACTCACGAAGGTTGATTAGTTTACAGATAGCCCAGGCCCTTGTGCGTGTCTTGTGACCTTCATGTTCATCAGAATGTGTGTATGTTCTGTGCTACCTTCAGATGTACTGAAATCAGTGTTTTAAATAGCGGGCTAAGGCCTTTAGCAGTTGACGTCCACAAAGGCTAAGAAAGGCTATAGCGGGCTATAGCCAAAGCTAAGCTTATTTAGCGGTTTCACAATATCATTAAGAAATTAGTAAATAATTAGACATAAAACATGACACCAAGAAATTTTTATGGGCTAAAATTCGATGATGGCTTCATACCTTCATTGTATCATCATTCAAAGTTTTAAACACCTGAATAAATCATCTTTTGAAGTTCCAAACATCATGAAAAGCTTCATGTCTTCACCGCACCACCATTTAGCCGGCTAAATCACCTTAATTTAGCAGATTTAGCTGCCTATAGCGGTGGCTATAGCAGGCTATGAGGCTTAGCGCTAAACGGAACTTAGCTTAGCGTTTCGTCTCCCCAAAGGCTATAGCGGGCTATAGCTGTGGCTATAGCCGGCTATTTAGAACATTGACTGAAATGCAACCGTATATGCTTTTGACTCGTTTCTAGATGTCGTAAAAATTTGCTACATATTCTACTGTATTTGATCTTAACTCTGCTTCCTGCACTTGTTGTCTTGCTGAAGGTTACAATTTCTGGTGAATTTCTGCTTTAAGCCCTTTGAACTTACACCATACACGGTGATTTGTGCCTTCTTCGTGGCAAGACTGCCACTGAGATTAGTGGAGTCTCTCGAAGACTAAATCTAGAATTTTGATTGAGAATAAAGAAAGAGGAATCATCAGTTTTGGCTCAACAGATGGTTATGTAGCTTCCTTTGTGGGCAGTGCTGCTACTTAGCTTGGGCATGTTGTATGTTTAAGATGTAGAGACGTTCTTATACAATTATTATCTAAAAAAGAGGAACTTGAAAGAACAGCTGAGATCAAATTCGAAAGATGATATCTTACACAAAGCACCGGCTCTCATGGAGTCATGCTAAGTTTCACTCTGTTTTTTTTTTTTTGGTGGCGATTTACTCAAATAGACAAGAAACAGACTGTCACACACTACTGAAATATAGGAGTGCACATTGTCCAGATTTCCCATCATGCACTGGTCGTGGCATTTGCAGAGCAGATCATAGTGGAGTGACGCGGCTGCAATCCAAGAAGAGAAAGTTTGGCAGCATTTTGACTGTTTTTGACAAAAGAACACATATTCTCTCACGTGTCAGCCTGCCTATCCGCCTCGCCATGCTCCTCGTCGAGGCCACCCTCGCTGGGTGTCGAGGTCTCCTCTCCAGGCCGAGGCCTCCTCTCCTGGCCGAGGCCATGCAGATGCGGCCGAAGTCCCCATGGCCAAGGCGTTAATGTCGCCGAGGTGTCACCCTTGGCCGAGGTTTTTGATGCCGCCGAGCCGAGGTGTCACTGTCAACTTTAGCCGAGGCCGTGGAGCAGGCGAGCAGCTCGTCACACGCTGCGGAGCGCAGCACACGGTCTTTATCCAGGCGCAGCATCCCGCGCGGCCATCGATCACCTCGCACACGAACACCTCCCGGCCGGCCCTGCTGCTGCGCGCACGGCCATCGCGTCGAGCTGGAGCACCGCGATCGACACGGCGGGTACGCGCTGGTGGTGGTCACGGAAACACCAGCATCAAGGCCCTCAACTGGTACGAACAAGCACATGCTGGTGACCAACTGCATCTTCCGCGTCGGCAGCGCTGGCCACCGACGTCGCGTCCCGCAGCGTCGATGCCAGGTACCAGGCCCAGCTGGCGCGAACGCTGTGGACGCACCACGGCGCGGACGCCGCCGCCGTCCAAGAGGCACAAACCGCGGGCATCGTCGATGGACACTGGGAAAGCATCGCTGTCGCCTACGGCAAAAAGATTTCACCGTCCGCCCACCCCCCGCGAGTCCCTGTTCTTCTTCCCCGACAAGCCACGCGCGGCGCAGCCGCCGACGCCATCGCCGTAGAATCCCTTACCTGCGTGGGTTTGTACCCCGAGAATCCCCTCCCTCCTCCGCCGGACATAGAAGGTTCCGGGGGGCGGCGGCGGCCCGGCAGTGGGTGGCGGCGCGGCGGTGCGGCGACGGCGCCGCCGTGGCCGTGGGCGGCAGGCAGGCGGTGGGCGGTGTCGGTGGCGGGGGCGTCGGGTCCCGACTCGCCGCCGCCGGCCGCCGGAGGAGGTTGCGGGCGGGGGCAGGGAGGGTGCGGGACGCCGGGAGGCGGCGGAGCGGCTGGGGTGGTGGTTTGGCCAGCGAGGGAGGTGCTCGGCGCGAGGAAGAAGAAGGTCGGGAGTGGGTGGCGCTCAATTTATTTCCAACCAGGGTGTCAGCGACGCCCCCCATGGACACTCCCACGTATCGAAGCCACCCTCGCTGGGATCCGCGTCGTGGGCACCTCGCTGAGCGTCGTGCATAAAAACGAGGCGGCGCAGATGCGGCCCCCGCCTCGTGCTCGCTTGCACTCGCTGAGGTCCACTATGTAAGAAAGGCACATACAAGACACTATGATTGCAGACTCGGAAATGAAACGCGTCTCCAAATTTGGTTTCCAGACGCGCTTTTAATAAGAAGCGTCTCCCAGCTTTTTTCCCCAAACAAAACACATCAAAACGCGTCTTCAATTTGGCACCACACGCGACGCGTTGTAACAAAACGCGTCGCCTGTGCAACCGACCGACGATAGCAGACGCGTTTACCCGAGCCGCGTCTTCAAGCATCTATCCTCGGACCCGAATTTTTTCTTCGATCCGGTTAAAAGTTCACACATCCGCGGCCGACCACCACTCGTCCTCGCCCTCCCATCCCAAGTCTCGTCCTCACCCTATCATTTCCCTCTCTCCTCTCGTCTCCTCTTCTCCCCAGATCTGACGGCGACGGCGGCTCTTCCCCGTCGGCCGGCAGTGGCGTTTCCTACGGGGCAGCGCTCGGCGCCAGAGGTAGCTGGTCGTGCCTCTACTCCCTCCTCATTGGCGCCTCCGCTCCCTGCGCTCCTTCCGCGGCGTGGGAGCAGTCTTCAAGGGCGCCGCCTTCGTCGCAGCGCCTCATCTCCACCTGGACCAGCGCGGCGCAACCACAATGCGGCCACCACCACCTCCGTGCTCCCCTCCCACCTCAGCTCCATCCCCGCTCAGATCCGTGCAGGGCGCCGCTGTCTCCAGATCGAACGCCCATGGTGCTCAAGCTGAAGGGATTTGTGCGCGAGGTGCAGGACGACCTCCCCCAAGCCCCTTGCCGACCAGATCTGGGAAGCCGCCACCGGATTGCGCCCCCTCTTGAGTACTCCGCCGTAGTGATTCACCCCCGAGGTACTCCCCTTCCCCTCTGTCCTCCTCCATCCTCCCTCTTGTGTGCACCGCCGTTGCAGACCACGCGCCCCTCCCGTTGATGGCCTTGCACCACTCTGCTTGATTCCCCCCTCATCCGCGGTACCCCAGCCTCCTGGCTCGCAAATCCCCTTCAATTATGTGTCATCATCCTGTTTGTTAGCTATGAACGGCGCAGCCTTGTTAGTACCATGTAGCTCTTCTGCCAGCGGCTGGTGCTATGTGATTAGTTAGAAACAGGGTTCCGTCTACTACTGTGCTTATCGTCATCCTGTTGCATTATCATGCCATGGTCGAATTCCAACATCATCATCACCCAGCTTGCACTTGTTTTCATATCGTGGCCAGTTTCTATTGGTGCACTAACCTGCAGAAATCAAATGGGTTATCAGTTCAACATATAAATTTTTTAACAGAGAATTGAACTGCAATCTGACTTACTATTTTGCTTACTGAACTACTGTGTTGTGAAATACTAAATTACTGTGTTGTGAACTTCATACAGTACATAAATTCTATATTAACCTGTACCAGTATGGTGGGTACTTAACTGATATTGCTTATGTTTAATACTTTCAGGCATGACGTTGACAACATGAAGCCAACTGGACCAACTCCGAAAAGAAGATCAGTGAGGTATAAGTGCCTTCCTTTATCCTTATAACAAGTAGATGTTCTTCTCTAGAAAACTGCAAGCAATATGGTATATTCTTGCTAATTGACCTCGATTTTCTGTTGACCTCAATAATAATAATGCTGGCAATGTGATATATTGTGTAGGAGCTTAATGAAAGAACACAAGAGATACAATATGACAGGCTAATGGCTTGGTTAGCAGTTACAGAAATTTGCTATATTATAGAAATACCATCTTGTATAGTGTGTGCTTGGAGTCTTGGACCAATGTGGTTGTAATAAGTTACTGCAATAGCATCCTGTATTGTGTTCTGAAACCTGTAAATGCTCTGAACCAAATTGTGGACTTATCTTACTATGTCTTATCAATTGTCAGGTGCCATTTTCTTTCCATGGATTTGCCTTTGTAACATTTGCCTGTGTTCTGAAACCTGTAAATGCTCTGAACCAAATTGTTTGATATAATGTAACATTTGACTTTGTTTCAGGTGCTGTGGATATGTTTCAGTTGAGAACCACTTTATGTTTTGCAAGAGCATATCCATTATAGCTTTAGTAGAGTTTGAAATCATTTCTGGTGAAGAGTTGGTTGCTATTCTTGCAGTTCGACAGGTCAGTTACAGTGTAATTTTTTCTTACTGAAGAAATAGATATCAGCTCTTTTGGAGATTATCTCATAGGCTTACTGTTAGTGTTTGGTGTAGCAGAAGTTCAATGTTTGGGTGCTGTTAGTTCAATCTTTTCTTCTTCTGCTCATTGTGTTCTGTCATTCATTCACCTTCAGTTTGTCAAAGGGTTCAAGAGGATCATTAGTACTTATCTGACATTTCTCATGTTTAATAATTTCAGGCAAGAAGTTGTCAACATGAAGCCAGCTGAACCAACTCCAAAGTTAAGATCAATGAGGTATAAGCGCCTTCCTGAATCCTGACATCACTATGCATCACTTTTCATCTATATTTTTTTTGCTTGTTTGTATATTGAGCAGCAGTCATTTTATAAGAACAGAGTAGCTAGACAGTGCAAAGAAAATATGATCGTAGAAGTGTTTAGCACATCAGTCATTTCTATTTTCCTATTCCTTATTTCACACAAATGCACGAATTTGAGGAAACAGTTAGTATTTAGCAAATATGATCGTGAATCTTTCATTATGAAGAGTTAAAGTACACTGAACAAGTAAATACATTGTTTTGAATCTTTTCTCTAGTTAAAGGCTGAGAACAAGTATCTTGGCAGAAAAGAAAAAAAAATCCTTCTAGGCC
The DNA here is from genome assembly GCA_007726485.1 of Eragrostis curvula. Lineage (NCBI taxonomy): Eukaryota > Viridiplantae > Streptophyta > Magnoliopsida > Poales > Poaceae > Eragrostis > Eragrostis curvula. Next base: position 30,785,270 of record CM017444.1, read on the forward strand.
ATTAAGTTCCTTCATTTTGGTAGCAGTAGTATTTTTTTTTTACACCCTCTTTACCGTGTTTTCCACTTATAACATTCTTTTCATTTGTCATAGGATCTGGTATGAACTAATTGATGTTTCTAGAAGCTAGAACTGAACATGAGGTAAGTTTAGATATCAGTTCCATCCGTAGCAGGTAGTTTCTCTTGCGTGTGAGTCAACCAAGGTAGAGCAAATGCATGGTAACATGCCTGAGAAATGCATGCAGAATGTACAAGACAATGTATTTGTAATGTAGGTCATTTGCCTGAGAAATACATTGTCTGGACTAATTTAGGTCACTGTCCTTTGCTTTTCATGATAAAAAATCATGTACCAAGACAATGTATTTGTAATGTGTATAATGGTGAAACCTGTGTATTTGTATTGTATGAAATGGATGAAACCCATGTATTTGTATTGTATGAAATGGATGAAACCCGTGTGTTTGTATTGTATGAAATGGATGAGACATGTGTATTGGTGATGTATATGAGATATATTTCATATTTATTTTTTTTATTTTTTATGCATCATTGCAGACGCGTTTTGTCAAAACACGTCTCCAATGTGCCTTCATCGGAGACGCGTTTTGGTAAAACACGTCTGCACTGAAGGGATTTTGGAGACGCGTTTTGGCAAAACGCGTCTCCGATGGGAGCATCATTGGTGACGCGTTTCTGGCAAAACGCGTCTCCGATCAGAGTCATTGGAGACGCGGATTTCCACGTCTGTGATGAGGTCACATCACAGACGAAAATTTGGAGACGAAAAAAAAATTCGTCTGTGATTAGGGTTAAGACACGTCTGCAATCAGCTTTTCTTACATAGTGGTCACCATGGGCCCATGGCCAAGGCCGTGCAGTTGCCGCCGGCCAAGGTCATCCTTGCCGAGGCCGCCCACGCCGACGTCCGCCGAAGTCACCATGGCCGAGGTCATGCAGATGGCGCCGAGGTTACCATTGGCCGAGACACTCGTCAAGCATCATGTCACGACGCACCTCCTCGCCAAGCCTCACGCCCGCGGCCCCACCTTGCAGACGCAGCCCCTAGCCGCCTCTCGCGCGCGGTCTCGTACCCTCGGACAGATTCCACCAAGGTCAATCTGGCCGAGGTCGTGCGGCGAGGTCACAGGCAAAGTGTCACATGAACGGCATCACGCAAATTTTTATCATTCAGAGCAGCAAATTTTCCGGCTACCCATCTGCCTTGACGGGTGTCCGGTAACACACTCACCTACGCCTTTGGGCCAACATTTGGGCCCAAGATCTTAACTCCTGCGTTCTTGTACTGACAAGTACGTTGAGCCGCACTGCAACGGCAAGATTCTTCGTCAGGTATCTCATATTCTCATGCATGCTATATTTTCACCAGAAGGATGTGTGTATTATTTTAAGATGGAGAGACTGAAAGCTTATACAATTTATTATCTAAATCTATATATTTAATATAGATGCAACCCACTAACTATCACTAATTGCTATAAAATTGGGACCACAGCGAGCCACATCACCTTTTTTATTTAGACCGTCAGATCTCAGCAGCTTCTTTCTTTTCTCCCTCCTTCAATTCAATGCTTTAGGAACCGAAACTGCTATTTGTGAGTAAGACCTAGGGTGTGCATTCAGTTCACAGTAACTCACGAACCAATCCTATTCCATTGTATCATCTATACCCTGTTTGATACTTACCATTGTTTTATGCACTCAACCTATTTGATGCATTGCCCCTTATAAAGTCCGGCTCAAAATAATCTCTGCAGGTGTTCATATTCATGTAATGAATATCTGCGGATTTAGCCAGCTTGGGCTCATGCTGTTACCTCCAGCAATCAAGGCTCTTCAATTTCTAACTTTTTCATTCTTTTATGCGCTAGCCTGTTTCATTTTTAGCCATTGTTTCATGCACTCAACCTGTTTGATGCGTTCATGTTCAAGTAAATGGTTCGCTACCTACGAACAATACTCACTGGAAGGCATCGTGTTAGCATCGTGTTCCATTTTTATCCAATAATTCACCGGATGACGCTATAGGGTGCCCAAGAGTTAGTGCAGAGCTGCTAATCTTGCATGGATATTGGATAGGCAGTTGATTGGTCCGTGACAACATGGTTCATTTGACCGTTCTCTTTGTCGCACCCTTTATATTTGCTACTCCTCCGTTTTTAAATATATGACACCGTTGACTTTTTTCGATACTTTGATCATTTATTTTATTCATAAATATTTGTGCAAATAGCTAAATGTATAAATTAATCTTAAAGTGCTTTTGATGATAGATCCAACAATATACATTTCATGTTAAACAACTAATTATATTCATATATATTGTTGGTCAAAATTCACAAAAAAATCAACGACATCATATAATTAAAAACGGAAAGAGTATGTTGTTCAATCAATATAATGTTTCATGCACCACGAACCTTAATTTTCCTTTGTCCTCTGAAGCCAACTAAATTGCACTGATCGCTTCTTCTGGCTATGTCATTTATATTGTCATTTCAACATATTCTTTGTTTGTAAAACTCTGACATGCTCCATTCAAAAACTTTTTCTACTTTTGTGTGTTCAATTCATCTAAAATTATCCATAAATCCCCGCAGCAACGCGCGAGGAATCCATCTAGTTATACTATACACAAAGCACCAGTTCTCATGCAAGCTTCAATATTTTTGTTAAACAAGTAGACAAGGAATAGGCATCACACCCTCCTGAAAAGGGAGACTGAAAGTTTCCTCCAAAAAAAAAAAAAAAAAAAAAAAAAAAACAGAGGAAGAGACTAAAAGACTACAACAACTACTGTTCTTTTGGGCCCTATCCATGAACCATTGGGCCCAGTTACCGATATACATTCTGCCGATACCAATATGAAGGCATAGCTGATGGGCCAGTTGGGCCGTGTTTTCATGACGACACAGGATTTAAATTACGAAATTTCAAAATATTTCATTTGTTAGAGGTTGAATACATCGAACGGATAATAATAATAATAATCCTTTTCGTATTTCATCATTTCTATTAAATCAAACATGCGCAGATGCACTAGTGCGTTACCAATGGGTACACACCATTCCAAAGTACAATCAGTCTTCGCCAAAAGAGAGAGAGAGAGAGAGAGAGAGAGAGAGAGAGAGAGAGAGTAGTACACTTAGTCTCAAATTCAGAACCCCGTAAACGCTACGAATAATTACAAACACCATGAGCTAGCTGCATCTATCTCTACGTGGCTACACTTGCAAGCATACAGGCCCGGTTACTCTCATCGTGAGCTATCTATCTAGCGCGCACCATGAACGCCGGAATCGGAAGCATGCACGGCTCCGGCGAGTTGAAGAAGCCCGGTCCCGCGTAGATGGCCTGCAGCAGCTTGTTCTCGCTTCCCATGCCGCTGTTGCCATTGGCCTGCTGCAGTGAGCGAGGCTTCTTGTGCAAGTCCCAGCGCTCGGCCGTTGACGAGCGGCTGACCGGGCGCTTGTTGCTGTCCCACTTTTCTCCCGACGCGTTACTGTTACTCTCCCGGCGCTGGTTACTCGATGTCGATGGGGATGTGCTGCTCGGGCACTTATTCTTGTTGCTGTCCCACCTGTCGCACGACGACGCGCGCCCCGGGCTGCTGCTCGTGCTGCTCGCCGGGGAACGCTGGCTTGACATTGACGACGACGACGACGACGGGCTGGAGCTACCCGGTTTGGTCTTGTGCGCGTCCCACCTCTCTGCGGCGTCGGCGCGTCCAGGCATAGCCTTGGAAGGTGACTTCGCCGGCAAGATGGGGATGCAGGCCGCCAGCGATGGAATCATGGCGCTCTTGGGCGGCGTCGGGAGCAGACCCGGAAGAGCGGCGTTCGCCGTGGCGAGGTACACGCGCGCTACCGGTATCGCCATCGATCGATACACCAGAAGAAACCCAAGCGATCGAGTAGAGGAAGCGGATAGGCGCAGAGCGGATGAGTGAATTGACCGGGTGTTGCATGGAGTTTGCGATTTATAGCAACGGAGCAACTGGAACGCGAAATTGAATCGGAGTCGGTGTCCGAGTACAAAGATCCGATTTGGACTCTCCGTGTTTACCCCTTTGCAGCAGGCGCGCTGCGTTTACCCCTTGGTCTGAATACACATTCGAATCCGAGTCACTTCCCCATTCCGTTGCGAGATTGACGCCACCGGCCAGCTCGTGGACCAGGACGCGCCCCGTGCTCCCGGGCATGGTCATGCACTTCGTCACGGATGAGTCTGTGTATAGGAGCGCAGGGGCGAAGCCACGTGAAGCTGTTGGTGTCAGATGACACCTATGGTTTTTGAAATTTTGCACATAAAACGCTGATTGCCACTGAAAATCAACACTGATGACACCGTCAGCAAAGCTAGCTGACACCGGTGAGCATTCACGCTGGCTTCGCCCCTGTAGGAGCGGTTCGACATGCATGACACGCTGCTACTCCTCCGTCGTCGCTGCCTGCACGCTCCTGGTGTCGCACAAGTTGTGATCGCCGCAGTCCAAGTAGACCGTGGGGCCGAGGTAGCGCCAGCAAAAAGAGGACGTATTGTCAGCAACGCGCCGACCCTCCTCTCGGTGGCAATGCACCACCGCTGTACAGCTTGCCGGCCAGCCGCTGATGTTTGTGCGCTTGGATCAGTGGTAGAGCCAGGCAGTGGTGGAGCTAGAGCACATCGAAAGGGGGTGCGACGCTGTAATTTAGGCTGCTTGGCCTTGATTTTTTTGACTTTGTGGGTGCATATTTGTTAGCTGAGGGGGTGCGTAACTGGTGAATGCAAGGGGGATAGCAGTGAATTTGTTTTGAAGACTGGGTGCGGCCGCACCCACGGAGATACAAGTAGCTCCCCTGGAGACAGGCCCAGAGTTGGTGGACCGAAATGCTATTGTGCGAGCGGGGATGGACCGGGAAATTTTAAAAAAAAATCAAAATCCAAAACAAAAACGACAACATTGCTACAGTGCTAAAATACAGTGCTGGACCTTCAGCCCATTGAGCGACATATCATAACTTAAGTTTAATTAAATATATATCTAATATTTATATGTTTCCTTTAGGAGTTATAATATTTATATGTAAACACATTAGTAGCCATAGCTTAGTGGAAAGTGTGTTCCTCTAATTCTCTTATGTCATAGGTTCAAATCTTAATGTCACACCTATTTTTGCATCATTTAACATAAAATTCCTTAAAAATTAGCTAGATGGGCTGCCATGCGAAGCGAGCTATTTTGCCTAACGGGCCAGGCCGGCGCAATTATCCTACCGCATGCCATGCTATGGGCCAAGAGGTGGGCACATAGGCCCGCACGGCATGGCCCGAAATGAAATGTGATGTACCTTTTCAGGTCCGGGCCATTTTGCCCCCATCGTTCATAACTACCTCGTGGCAAGATATTAGTCCCATATTGATTAGCTAGGTGCTTCTGTACCAGCTTATAATCTGAATGGCTGCTGGATCGTTGAATTCACTTGAAACACTTCCTCTCTCCTTCGATGGAAAAAAAATTGCGGTTGGACTGGGCATGCTAGGCTGTATTCACTGTTTGGCGCAATTATTGATTGGCCGGGCCTAGCTCCCTACGTTGTGGCCTGCCCATTTTTGTTTTTTTTCCATGCTCACAGTCAGTGTGTCAAACTGAGCCATGGCAAAATGAGGTAACACAAAATTAAAATTTGAACATGTGAACCTTGGCAAACTGAAACCACGGCAAAATGAATTAACACAAAATGAACAATGCATGCAAAATTAAATCGGTACATGGGAACCTTCTTGGCAAACAAAACCAGCAATATTTCATTGTCAATATGAAGCAGCTCAAACTCCAGAAACCATTTTGGGTGTGTTAGTTATCTTGATCTTTCTTGGGCGGGAAAAGCCCATGTTAGTCTTAAAGAAGCTCCGTCAGTGACTGAGGTGGTGGAGGTGGGGCTAGGTATGAATAATAGTTGTGATTAGTAAGCTAGGGCAACGGCCTGTGAGATGTGGCATGAGTACTTGAGGCATAAGTCGATGATGACCATGACAATTTTTTGATGCGTGAATATGCGATTTGATTGGTTAGTCAGCTTACATGTAGCAGTCATGAATTTATTTATTTTCATTCTTGTAATATTGGTATTCAGTGAGTGTGTGATTTGATTGGTTGCATAGATATCTGACGTATGAAAAATTTGTTGGCATTCAGTGAGTGTGTGATTTGATTGGTTGCATGGATGCATGCGTTACATATTTGTCGGCATTCGGTGAGTGTGTGATTTGATTGGTTGCATTACAATATTTGTCGGCATTCAGCGAGTGTGTGATTTGATTGGTTGCATGGGTGCGTTACAATATTTGTCGGCATTTGGTTAGTGTGTGATTTGATTGGTTGCATGGGCGCGTTACAATTTTTTGCCATATTATGTATATAGGCCATGTACAGGCGTGAGATTTGAAACGGATTCTCGATCAGAAACCGACGTACTGGATGCACGCTTCATCGATCGCCTCTCCATGCAAGTGCTTTAGGTTGAGCAAGATAACCTAGCTAGGGTTTTGTATGTCATGTTGGGTTGCATTGTTCGTTTTGTATGTCATGTTGGGTTGCATTGTTCGTTTTGTATGTCATGTTAATTAGTCATCTAATATTGTCATGTTAGGTTGCAGTACTAGCAAACTGGTGGCCTGGCACTCGATGGCTGTTGTAAATTAAAGACGTGGTGACACGGGCGGCTGATGTGGCAAGGGCGGCAAAAAGGAGAGACCATCGATCGGCTGCAGCCCCTCGCGGTCGACGCGGTTCCTTTTCGCGCGGCGCTGCAACGTCCGCCCGCGCCCACCGGATGAGGGAAAGCTTCAGTTCGCGCGGCGCGGCGCGGCGCGGAGAGGCTCGGCCACGTGGTCTCACCGCCCACAGAAGGTCTCCCGCTGGCCACGCGACCGGGAATAAGACTCCCGCAGTCCACGCGACGTCGCCCCGACCGAGCTCGCGTTCCTCGATCAACCAGTCCAGTCCAGTCCAACACTCCAACTCACTCGTCGATCTCTCGCTGTGAACGACATGGCCGCCGGCGGCAACAACGAAATCCCTGTGCTGGCGCTTCCGGCTCCGGCGCCGGCGGCGTGGCCGGTGTATTTCGGGTCAATGGAGCACCGTGGGCGGATGGATCACATGGAAGACACCACATCCATCCACCCGGGGCTCTTCACTTGGATCGACGGGAAAGTGATGCACTTCGCCGGCGTCTTCGACGGCCACGGCGGAACGAACGTAAGTTTAACCCTCACCTCCGGCAGATCCATCGATCTTCTTTCTTCTTGTGTATCATATCGTCGATCCTCATGGTTAGCTGATCCATCCGTGGTCAATTAATTTGTATGCAGGTTTCGGCGTTGTGCCAGAGGCAGATGCACGTGATCGTTGCCGAGGAGCTCGCCGCGGAGGCGGCCCACTTCCTGCTACGCCGCCGTTGGCGTCAGCTCCAGCAGGCCGCATGGGTGGAGCAGGAAGAGGAAGCGATCTCGTGGCGCGCCGCTCTGAGGCGCGCCTTCGCGCGCGTCGACGTGCTGGCCCACCTGGCCTGCGCCTGCGGGGAGGCCACGCTGCCGCGCTGCGCCTGCCCGCTCTCCGGCGTCGTCTCCCGCTACCCGTGCGTCGGCTCCACCGCGGTCGTCGCCCTCCTCGTCGGCGACCGCGTCATCGTCGCCAACTGCGGCGACTCCCGCGCCGTGCTCTGCCGCGGGCCAGCCGACGCCCCGCCGCTGCCGCTCTCCGACGATCACAAGGTGCGTGCAGACGTGTCACTGGGACAAAAGGATCGGCTCAGTTGTTGCATTTTAGACTGCAAGTGCGTGCGTGCGTTCTATGCACCGTCCGGTACATCGATCCGACGTCTCACCCGCATCCAAGCGCCCAGATCTTTGTTTTTCACTGCAACAAGCAGTGGCGAAGACAGGGGGGGGGGGGGGAGGGGGGCGGGGGTACCCCCCAACAAATACGTGGCCTCCTTAATCTACTGCCTAATCTGTGGTGCTTTACTAGTAGCACCCCTCAACGTATATGCATGTTTGGCCAAACTTTACTGAAGCCTGACTTTCCAACCCAATTGATGTATCGAAGAAGAGTTCGTTTCATGGCTCTTTGTAGTCTGGCAGGTACACGTATTCATTGGTACGGCTTTGAGGGTGGCTGCTCCAAGATGCGTGGCTGCTGCCTTTTGCCTAAACAGGGCCTAAATGTGACCGATGATAAGATTTTGCTCCATGCCAGCTACTCCGATCCGCTGGGCTGTGTATGGCCCGCTGGTGTTCAGCAGTGGCTTCTTGTTAAGGTACATAACTTGAGGGGTGGGTGCCCGTTGGGTATACGAGGCCAGAATTTATAAAAGTTAGGTCTTTTTTGGGGGACAATTAGATGCTTTTCATCAATTAGTCGCGCTAGTTGATCTAAAAAAAAATCAATTAGTCGCGCTAATATTGATATAAATAATCTTTCTATGTCAAGTTCTAAAAAATGAACCTAGAACTCTGCAGCTCCGACACATGTTATGTCAGAACCAATAATTAGCAAAATATTATCGCTCTTTTGTACATGTAATTTACCCTACATATTTCGTGTCTACCTATGAACACTATCCACTTGGCACCCCGTATGTCTGAATCCTGGCTTCGCCCCTGACTGCAAGTGCCTGGACTCTTGACTGCTTAATTACGTGGAGGTTGTACTCTAGCTTGCTTCCAATTAAGGATCTGGACGCGAGACAAAAACTGCTAATGTTTTTTTTTCTCTTCTTGTTGACGTCGATCCTTGAGGAGGAGCCCCAGCTAATGTCTTTTCGATTGCTTATGTGGAGCTTAACTGACTCTTTCTGTTTTTGTTGCAAAAAATAAAAAATCACACAACCTGAGCAGCCGGATCGCCCAGATGAGAGGGCTCGCATCATGTCGGTGGGCGGCCAGGTCCTTAACGACATCCATAGGACGCCACGTGTGGCAGGTCTGCTTGCCATGTCTCGTGCTCTAGGTATGTCTTCGCTGTTTGATTCCTTTACATGATTATTACAGGTTATGCATAAGCACTCGATCGGATCCATAGCATATATGGGAAACATGATATATATGTGCTCTCTTTTTTTTTTAGACAAAAGGTTTCCCCCGCTTGTATTGAAAGCGACCAACAAAGTACAGTTTACAAGTTCAAAACAAAAGAACAGAAACTAAAAACGAACTGGGGATGCCAGTTTGCAATCTTGCTCGACACAGCGAGTATCAAACCAATCCTCCTAGCCAACTAAATAACTCCAATCTCAGAGCTCCAGGTCGGATCAGGTTTGAACTCCTTGGCACATCTCTGCAACTTCATCACCACCTTCTCCATCTTTGTCTTTTCTTGAGGTTTCAGTAGAATGATCCACTTCTGTAAATTTGAGATGCCAGTGAAAACAACATCAATTGGGCTATTAGGAAAAACATCTTGCATATTCATTTTGTTCCTCATATTCCAAATAGCTCAGCTAAAACCTGCAAAGACAAAGACACCTAATTTGAAGCTCAGACCGGTTTTATTTGGAAGCCATTCAGATACCAGTTCTGCCATAGAAGCTGGTTGACTGTCCCAATGAAAGTATTCTCTCAACAACGACCACAAGAATCTTGCAATTGGACATGTGAAAAAAATGTGATCAGAATTCTCCGGACAGTTGCAGAGAATACAATTTTCATTCCCTTTCCACATCCTGTGTTTCAGTTGTTGTCTTGTTTGTAGTTTATTTTGCATAGCTCGCCAGATCATGATTTTAACTTTTAGAGGAATATTGCTTTTCCAAATCTTCATAGCTACTTTGTTATCCACTCCCCCTGAGCAGATAAACTTATATAGAGAACTAGTAGTAAATTTCCTCGAGGGAGAGAGTGCCCATTCAATCTCATCCCTCTCCTCATCAACTTGTACTGTATCAAGCAGAGCTGATAAGGCTTCCCATTCACTACTCTCCTGCTCCCCTAGCATTCTCCTAAAATCAATTTGCCAGTCTTCCTGTGCATAATCAAACTTATATATGTTCTCTGTTTTTCAAAAGCATATCTGATCGATGACAATTACGTTATATAGGATGTGTTTGCGATTGCATTGTCTGGATATTTGTTTCTCTTTCAAGCAAACAAGAAATTTATACCTGTGCACTCACGTATTAGATTCTTAGCTTTGAGTTCAATTTTGTGACTGGTTGATCGTACTCTCGATAGTCCTTACCCTCCAACAGAGATTCTAGTACGCTGAATCCTCAAGTTGCCCCTTTCTGGAAATAAGGAGGCCATTCAGTTTTGAGTTAGTATTTTAATTTCTTGGAAGAAAAAAAAACTCGCCCTTTCTGTCTTTCTGACTGTATGCACGTATCGGACCAAGTTTTGGTTGCAAAAGGAAACTGTGATTGCCTGTGATACTAACCCTTCATCATATAGAAACTACGTACAAAGAAATGGTCTTCAATTTGTGCTGAATAAATAAATCTGGATGGATTTGATTAGGCTAGGGTCTAGTGATGTTGTTTTGTCCTGCGTCTTGATTCTTGACTCTTGAGTTGACAATTATGTTCCAGTAGTATCTTTACCTGAATTTCTAGTTTTGAAGACTCTCTTCTATATCTACAACTGATTGCACATGCATTTTCATTTTGAATATTGTTTTTGGAGTACTCAGTAATATACGAACTTTCACTTGCATTTGTACAGGAGATAGGTTGCTGAGGCCAGCCGTGATCAGCGACCCGGAGATCACAATAACACAGAGGACCATGGAGGATCAGTGCCTGATCCTTGCCAGTGACGGAATCTGGGATGTAATGTCCAATGAGACCGCATGCGCATTCGCTCGCCAAGCTCTGGAAAACGGCAACAACGATTATCCCCCGGAACATCGCTGCACGGTCGCTGCCGTCTCCCTCGTCGCGAAGGCGCTGCAGAGGGACAGCCAAGATAACGTCAGCGCCATCGTTGTTGATCTGCAGAACAGGGCCGGTTAGGCCCTCATGCCAGCCAGGCTTTCCCTTCGGATGGTGTTGGAAGCCTGGTCTGGTTGTCGTCATGGGGTAGCGCAGGCATTGCCACCCCAGCTCGCCGTTACTTATCTATAGTTATAGCTCCATTCGTCGTGGATAAGAAAACCTCCGGTAGCGAACTGATACTGCAGACCTACAAGGAGGCAGTCATCGTCATAAACTATTCTATCATTTGTTGTCCAGATTCTAGTTTTTTTTTTCATCTCTCTCGTTATTATTAATTATATGGGGTGCCAGAGTCGGGTAACAAAGTGGGTGAAATATTTCTAGATTAATTCTAGTTCTTTTGACGGAAATCCTTTTTTATCGAGCGCGTGAGAGAGAGAGAGAGAGAGAGAGAGAGAGAGAGAGAGAGAGAGTAAAGAAATGGTACAGAAAAATAATTATTAAGTTGATAATATGGAAATGACGTTGCTAGATTCATCATGAAACATTATATCCTAAATCTCAACTCTTTTATTTTAACATATATTATTAGTCAAAGTTGAGAAAGTTTACTTTGATCTAATTCAGAAATGCATATATGTTTGGACGGATGGAGTACGTATAGTCATCGTTTCTTCATGCGTCAGACGTCTGGTCCAAGTGTGCATGCTACTCAGCTACTGCATGTGCTAGCGCAATGAGATGTCCCGATCTATAAGGCATGCTATTCCATATGGACTTGGACTACAAAGTCACGACAGAAGATCATATCTTAGTTGTCTTCTCCAAACAAAATGTTTACAAAGACCGGAGAAACTAACTCTGACCATCAAAGATAATCAAAGTGTGGCTCTCGGATCATGCACGAGTCATGACAACCAGCAGCCTCGTCTGAGCTAGCCTACTGCTTGCTGGAGTGGAGAGTGACAACGCACTGGTTTGGGCAGGGCTAGCGTGCCAGGTTTTTATTGTTGCCGAAACTGGTAACCAAGGGTGTTTCCGCGAATCTTCCGATCCGGCAGAGCAAGTCCACGGTCAATCGATCAGTCCACGGGCTGCCCGCTCTGGGATTGGAACACGCAACCCTTCCAGTTGCGCTCGTCAGAGTCACGGTCAGCTTGGGTTGCCTATATAAGGAAGAGGGTCACGAACAGTCACGATATGTCAAGAGACGATCGTCTCTACTTTCTTGGATCTTCAGTTCATTCCTTGGCCAAGTGGATCTTCAGTTCAGTCCGATCCTGCGCTGGTGACAATGGGCCTTTGCTTGTCCAAGCAGAACAGCTCGCCGGCGCCGTTGGCCGCTACCATGGCGGAGACTGGTATGTCTTTCATTCGACCGAACCCGTCCGCCGTTCCATTTCATATTTCTTGCAGTTGTGCTCTGTTCTCAACGTTCACTTGGCGTTGTTGGGTTGTGACAGCGAGGAGCACGGACACGGCTGTCGCAGCCGGCGACGTGCCCGAGCTCACGGTCCGAGAGCTCCGGGAGGCCACGGGCTCGTTCTCGCGCGCGAGGCTGATCGGCAAGGGGAAAGGTGCCACCGTGTACAGGGCTTCGCTGATTAGCGGCCGGGCCGCCGCCGCCAAGAGGCTCGACCTGCCGCGCTCCTCCGGCGGCTGGGACGCCGCCACGATCCTCAGGCAGCAGGTGCCGACGATGATCGATCAGTTTTTAGTAATTTTCAAATTATTTAACCTCTATCTCACCTGATGCTATATATGGACATGATGGACAGATAGCAGTCGTGTCGAAGCTCAGGCACCAGAACGTGGTGCGGCTGCTCGGGTACACCGTCACCGTCGACCTCGGCGTTCTGCTCTACGAGTTTGCGGCCTTGGGAACTCTCCACGACGCTCTCCACGGTAAACTTCACTAATCAATACAGTACTATGGAGGAATCCACTCACTCTTCCTCCTCGCCTGATAATTAAACTAGCTTGCAGACGCCAGGAAAGACTTGGATTAATGCCATAATTGCCATGGCCACGCAGGACCGAGAGGGGAGTCGCGGCCGGCCGGAGCTGGACCGGCGGTGTGCCTGAGCTGGGTCCAGCGTTTGCGGATCGCGCTGGACACGGCGAGAGGCCTGGCGTACATGCACGAGGCGGTTCGGCCGCCGGCTACGCACGGGGACGTCCGGCCGACGAACGTGCTCCTGTTCGAGGGATTCAGGGCCAAGATCGGGGACTACAACTTGTTCCGGGACACCGAAGCCAGTTATGAATATGATGAATACTGTCCCCCACGCATCGTCCTTGGTGTACATCCTCCCGTATACACTGCGCCGGAGTACGCCACTTACTACCTATTAGCTAGTATCTCTCATCTCCGTACCCGTACATAATTGGAGAGCTGGCGCACCGGTTTCTGACAGATGACTTTGTTGATGATGCAGGATTGTCATGAGGGGCAGCCATGCGACTGACAAGGGCGACGTGTTCAGCTTTGGAGTAGTCCTTCTCGAGCTTCTTACTGGAAGGTCGCGGTGGATCGACAACAAAGTATGCCTTCTGCGATGGGTAAGTAGACCATGCTGTTGGTATCTTGTTCGAATTTACATTTTATTTGTACACAACGCCCCCATTTTACAATTAGTTCCGTACATATTGTACCAAACCAAAAAGAGGTGTTGATTAGTTTTGGTAATTACGGTATTCTCGATCAGGCACCTCCGTTGCTGACGGAAGGAAGAATTGAGGAATGCATCGACACAAAGCTTGGCGACCAGTACTGTCGTGCTGGTGCTCTCGAGGTTAGATTGGTCTCGTCTTGCACCATGTGTTGTTACACCTGAATACCTGTTATTAATTACTCTATCTGCTTATTGCGACCTGCAGCTGGGGAGAGTGGCAACAAGGTGCGTGCAGGATCTCCCCACCGACCGTCCGTCCATCGGCACCGTTGCTTCTTGTGCCCATTGCCGTCGACGCGGGGGGGGGGGGGGGGGGGGGGGGGGGATTGCTACAGTAGAAAGTACGCCCTCCGTATGTCTTGTGACATCCCGGCCCAAGGCTTAATAGGATTGATAGAATACTCATATCAACAAGTTGCAACTTCTTTTCCGGAAGCTCATCTCGAAAGAACTCCGAGGTTAAGCGTGCTTGGCCTGGAGCGATGGGTGACCGACCGGGAAGTCATTCCCGGGTGCGCACGAGTGAGGACAAAGTGCGCAGAAAAGACATGTGTTGGTCTGTGAGGTCAGTCTTGAGGTTCTAGAGAGCTGCCAGGCGTGCGGGCCCGGCCTCGAGGAGGCGGGACGCTACATGGCTCACCGGCTTTGCTAATTTGGCAGCCTTGCGCGATGTCGATTGCATGCTCCTACTAAGCTGCTAGGTTAGGAAATTTTTGTGCCAATTGCCGTCGACCAAGCGCAGCTATCTGCTGCCGGCATGCCGAAACTGCGAATAGCTAGCAACGAGAAACATGAAGTGAAGACGTACTAGATGGAAGAGTGTAAGACCATGTAGCTGCTTCTACAGCCATGCGCTTTGCATCTACTTCTCAGATGAGCTAATACGGTGCTGGCCGAATGGTGCTTGTGCTAATATGAGCTGATATCCTGGAATTTTGGTCACGGGCAAGGGGGGGGCGGAGCCCAGGATGGTCTCCACTGGGCTCCGCCCCTGCCAGAGAGCTAAATCAACAACATCGTCGTGCCAGGCAAACGGGCTGAGCTAACAGGCGGCGATTAGCAGCGGCAATCATGCATAGACCAGATCGTACGTAGTGGGGTCGCGTGCGTGCGGAGATTTGTACTTTGTGGGTTTATCCAAACTTTAATTAAGAGAGCATACATATATGCGTAAGCAGTGATGATAACTTTATGTTGAGCTGGTGTTATTTATCCTTTTGATTATGTGTGAAGTTGCGAGCAGTGCATGATCAAAAGTTGGACATCCAGTGGAAATGTTACTGGAGAGTGGAGATGCGATTTTTTTTTTTTTTTTTTGAGGAAACGGAGATGCGAATTTTAACAAACCATTCTTGTATAGACAGGATCTTATCCATCCATGCTTCTTGTACAGACAGGATGTAGCACCGATGAGCCCATCCGTGCCCGCATTTTGCTCATCGTGTGTGCACGCATCGGGATCGAAAGAAGCTCCGGAGGGAGGCCGTACACCACGTCGAGTCCGCGGGCATCGTCATCGCTACACTCCAACGTAGGCTGTGGAAAACGAACTGTCAACCTAAACACAAGGTTTTTTTCTTTTTGGCTACTGCTCAATGACAGGTTAAACACAAAGGGAACTAAGAAGAAAACATATGTACTTGGAAGATTACAACTGTGAACTAATTTGCATCTGGCAAAAGCAGGAGACTCTGAGGCATTTGTTTGTTCGTTGCAACTTTGCAAAGGCATGTTGGCAAGCAATTGGAATAAACATTCCTCACAATCTGAGAATAGCACTGTCCCGAAATGGCTCAGAAGGAAGCTTGTAGTACCATTTTACATGGACATTATCATCATGATGTCATGGTGCACCTTTTTTTTTTCTCGAACAGTCATGGTGCATCTGGGTTGCAAGAAATGACTGGATCTTCAACAACATTGATCCAATAGTGGACAACTGCCAAAAAAAAAATCATCAAAGAAATGAATATGGTGGTACTCAGAGCAAAGGGGGAAACATCTAGACAAATTAAAAGAATGGATCAATCGATGGAGCTGACACAAGATCTTTTTTATTTGTTCACTTTATTTTACTTTTTTTTTCTTCAAGCCACCTTGATTTTGTTTGTATGAAATATGTAGGGCTTGCCTTTCCAGTTCGTTTAACACACACACACGCGCGCGCCGGACAGCCGGTTGACCTTGGAATAATGACAAACATACGTCGATATGGCAGGACTCAAACTTAGGCAATAATATTGCCATTTGTATTTGACCATAACAATATGGGGAAATATCAGGGGCACAAGAAGTATTTAGTGCACAAATATTTGTTGATATGGCAGGGAATCCTAACTTTGCTATGATCATTTATATTGACCATAGAAAACATATATTAGTATAGAAAGATCTAAATGTAGCCATTAGATTTTGGCAATTATATTTGATGATAGAAAAACATTTGTTGATATAGAAGGAATCTAAACTTGCCAATAACCTCTCTCTCTTCTCTCTCTCTCTCTCTCTCTCTCTCTCTCTCTCTCTCTCTCTCTCTCTCTCTCTCTCTCTCTCTCGTATATATACACAACCTCGTGTGCTCAGCCACACCATCTCCATTCTTTCAGTACCACATACAGTGGTACATACTCGGGGAAAAAAAGCCATGGCCAAACCAGCGACGGCAATCCTTATCTGACCGTCCTCTCGGTCTTCCTGCATCTCCAGACCCAAGGTATGCGTGCTCTACGATCTTGTGCGCTTTAGTATTAGCATATTGTTCGTGATGATGCCGCTGATCGATGGACTGTTATCCGGTGCGCATGCAGCCGCGATGGAAGGCAGTACATCCGTGCAGGAACCCACCAGCAGGCCACGGAAGATGGCGGTGGCGAACGCGCGGAACCTGGTGTGCCGGAGCTGCAGATGTATTATAGCCATCGGGGTCCAATTTGAGAGGTGCTGCTACTCGGGGTCCGAGCTTGTGAGCTGTGGATGCTCCGACTGCAGGGGCAACTGACCCAATGTTCTGATCCTTGCGATGACGATTACTCTCCATGTGTAACAAGTTGCAGTGTTGCATGCTAGTTATGTTATGATTTATGCAATAATATGTTTATTTTTCTAGAAGGCCATTATATGGGCATGCTTGCTGGTGAACATCCTGTAGTGCATATCGATGTGCGTCTTGGTCTTGTTGGGCGCGATGCCCTTTTCTTCCATTCCATGCACGCCACCGTCTGCAGCGCCTCCCCCGGCTCGCCGCTCGCGCGCCGCCGCCATGGGCCTTGGCCCATGGTCAGGCTGCCGTAGGTGGGCACGTCCGGCTGCACCTGACCCCACGGTCCTTCATCAGCGTGGCGTACCTCACCGTGCGACCGCATCTGGTTGAACAAGGGCCACAGGGCAGTAGCCTTCCATCATGGCGTGGGCACGCTCGACATTACTCGTGTACGTGATGTGGTCCCGCCGGCTTGCCGGGGCTGTCTGGCCTTCCCGGTTAATTAATTGCACGTAGCAAGGCAACGACGTCGTCGATTCGATTCATGTATCCATGAGCGTGGCGTTGGGCGGATAAGCCTGGGCCAGCAGCGGCTCCTTTTTTGCTCTTGGTCGCCCTGTTCTGGCTTGACAACGCCCTCAAGCAGAGAAGCACCGCATCTCTTCTCGACGCAAGTCACTTCGCTCTGCTCTGCCTCGGTGACCACGGCTCGGACAAAGAAGCAGATG
>CM017444.1:30803588-30854224 GCA_007726485.1 Eragrostis curvula
ACCGGCGCCGGCGCCGATTTGGCCGGTGGCTTTCGGGTCCACGGAGCTCGCCGGGCGGATGGACTATATGGAGGACACCACCTCCATCCACCCGGCGTTCTTCACCTGGGTGGACGGCACGGCGATGCATTTCGCCGGCGTCTTCGACGGACACGGCGGAACGCACGTAAGATTAGCTCACATCGATCTTCTTTGCTGTTATCTATCGTGTCTTCGTCGATCCTCATCTGGTGACGTCGTCCATTCCATCGTTAATAATTAGAACGCGCGCTCGCATCATGCAGGTGTCGGCGCTTTGCCATCGATCTTCTTTCCTGTTATCTATCAACTATCATGTCTTTGTCAATCCTAATTTTGTGCGGGTTGCGCCATCATCAAACTACCAGATCAAATTTTTATTGTTTCTAGGAACCTATGTCCGTTTCTATCCTGAATCTGATCACGTGAACATGAAGTAGGCTTAAGGACTTTACTTACTGCCTCCATGTTCTTTATGATTTTGTTTACACGCTTCTAAAATTAGCACATCTTACTGGTTGCTGCGACAAGTGTGTCAAAAGAGTTCTTTCTACATTTAATATCTATAAAACGATAATTTGAGAAACAGAATGGGTGATGACCACATTCGAGCGAGATATCTTGATCTATAAAGTCTTTCATGACCATGCGAAAGTGCAAGGTGAAGGAACTAGATTCAAGATGCACTTTTATTTATGCAAGCCATTATGTGATCGATATTTGAACAATTAATACCAAATGACCAAATTTATATGCATTTGGGTCTTTTTTTAAAAAAAATTGTCCACTTAATATGTGGTAAGAATTTTTTGGGTGCACACCCAGCGATACAATCCTGGGTCCACCACTGATCGCCAGTGAATAATCAAGTCCAATGTGTATATGCATGCAGGTGTCGGCGCTGTGCCAGAGACAGATGCACGTGATCCTGGCCGAGGAGCTCGCCGCGGAGGCGGCACACTTCCTGCTTCGCCGCCGTCATCATCAGCGCCTGCAGGTCGCGTGGGTGGAGCAGGACGAGGAAGAGGTCGCGTGGCGCGCCGCTCTGATGCGCGCCTTCGCTCGCGTCGACGCGCTGGCCGACCTGGCCTGCGCCTGCGGGGAGGCAACGCTCCCGCGCTGCGCCTGCCCGCTCTCCGGCGTCGTTTCCTGCTTCCCATGCGTCGGCTCCACTGCCGTCGTCGCCCTCCTCGTCGGCGACCGCATTGTCGTCGCCAACTGCGGCGACTCACGCACCGTGCTCTGCCGCAGGCCCGCCGGCTCCCCGCCGGTGCCGCTCTCCGACGACCACAAGGTACGTGGGTCGATTGATTTGTTGCATTTTTCTGCAAGTACGTGAAGTAGGGGGTCTTTCCACCGTCCGGTACTCCCGACGTCTCATATCTGTCACATTGATTTGTTACATAGACTAGAGCCTTCCTACTTGCTTGTTAAGTGAAGTGACGCATATATACATGTGACAGAGAGAGAGAGAGTAGATTTTCATGCTGAGAATAAAACATATACGGAAGTCCTCTAGTATACTCCAACATAACACAACAAAAAATCCTAAAGCTCATGCATGATATGCTCATAACTAACTTGCTCTGAAGTTTACAAATAAAGATATTCGCGTTCAGCCACATCTCCAGATCGAATTTCATCCAACATGAGATGTCAAATTTACATGGTGATTTCTCACAAAAAAAAACATGGTGATGTCTTTTGTATTTGCAAAGAAGAGTATTGAGGTACGATCATTTGCTTCTTGGAACCATCGTGTGGAGGTTGACTCTTATATATGGCATATGTGTTGTGTTATGTTGGGGCCTGAGTCTCCTAGCGACGTCGATCGTTGACCCCAGGTGTCGCGTGCCCCAGATCCTTGGCAGCGGCCTCATCTCGTTGCATTTGTTTTGTTGCGCTTAGTACCATCTGCACTGCTAATTTTCTTTTTCTTTTTTTCTTGACTATTTATGTGGAGGTTAATTGACTCTTGCTGTTTTTGTTGCCAAAAATAAAAAAACAATTCACAACCTGGGAGCAGCCGGATCGCCCAGACGAGAGGGCTCGCATCAGGTCGGTGGGCGGCCAGGTCCTTTATGACCGCTATAGGACGCCGCGTGTGCGGGCTCTTCTTGCCATGTCTCGTGCTCTAGGTATGTCTATGCTGTTTCCTTTCATGATTACAGGTTACGCTTCAGCACTCGTATGCATGCAAATATGGGAAACATCAAATGCGCTCTGTTTCTCGAAAGCTGCATATAGGATGTTTGCGATTGCATTGTCTAAATCTGTTTCTCTTTCTAGCAAAAATGAGGCCAACTTCAATTGAGAAGTTTGTATTTTGTTTCGCTCTGTTTCGCTCTGTTTCTCTTTGTTTCTAATGTTTATTTTGATTTGAAAATTGAGATGTGTCTAATGTTTATCTCTATGGCCTGATGAGATCAGTTTTCGGTAGATACGGAAGTAGATTTCCCGTTTACTTTTCACCTTATCAACAGCTGAAACATCAAATATAGGTTTTGGCCGGCGATGGGTGGGATATAGGCTTTTCCATATTATGTTTACTGTGTCCACCTGCGTGAAAGGGCTTTTTATCAGTAGTCTTTTATCTTGAAGCCTGTTACCAAATGGTCTTTTTCTCGAGTCTAAGTCTCATATAAAGGTCAAATGCCTTGCTCATTCACTTACAACAAAGGATTGCTTATTCTGAAACATTTTTAATCCTGTTCGAACTCATGACAGTAGCACTTCCCTTCATATAGATTAAGAATTGTAACTGTAACACTTTCTTGACACCAACATCTCATATGAACATCTGTCATATAACACCTCTGCAGTATATGAACACTGGGTGTTGTAGTTTTTCAAAACCAAAGTATTAAGAAACCATGGTTTTAGAAGCCAGAGCCAAGCAAAACCATGGTTTAGAGAAAAGAGGTCATGAGTGGAGTTTTTAAAACTCCAAAATGGTTGCACTTTTAGCAATACCATGGTTTTAAAAACTGCAAAACTTGTTACATCCAAACACCTTCATACCTCTCAAAACCAAAGTATTTTGCAAAACCGTAGTATTGTTACAAAACTCAAAAAATACTTTGTATCCAAACAGGGCCTTACTGTTTTTGCTACTGTATGCACGTATCGGTCCAAGTTTTGGTTGCAAAACAAAACTGTCATCGCCTGTGATACTAACCTTTCATCATATAGAAAGAACTGGTCTTTAATTTGTGCTGAATGAATAAGTGAGGATAGGTTTGATTAGGCTAGAGTCTAGTGATGTTGGCTTGTCCTGTGTCTTGACGCTTGAGTTGACGAATAATACATGTATTTCAGTAGTATCTTTACCTGAATTTCCAGTTTTCGAGACTCTCTTTTATATCTACAACTGATTTCCCATGCATTGTAATTTTGAAATAATTTTTGGAGTATATATATATTTCCCTGAATAGGGAGTGCTCAATAATACACGAACTTTCATTTGGCATTTGTACAGGAGATAGGTTGTTGAGGCCTGCAGTGATTTGTGAGCCGGAGATCACCGTAACAACGAGGACCATGGTGGACGAGTTCCTCATCGTCGCCAGCGACGGGTTGTGGGACGTCATGTCCAATAAGAACGCTTGTGCCGCCGCTCGCGGATGCCTGGAAGATGGCAACAACCACCCCATGGCCGCCGCAGTAGGAGCAGTCGGCCCGGACCAGGAGCGTCGCTGCAAGGTCGCCGCTGTCTTCCTCGCCGAGCTGGCGCTGTACATGGGTAGCCGTGACAACATCAGCACTGTTGTCGTTGACTTGCAGAACAGAGCCGTTTAGGCCCTCGTGCCAGCCAGGCTTTCCTTTCTGATGGCGCTGGAAGCCTGGTCTGGTTGTTGTTATGGGGTAGCGCTATTGCCGACCAGCTTACCGTACTTTAATCATCTATAGTTCTAGCTCCGTTCGTCGTGGACAAGAAAAACTCTCAGCCATAGTGAACTGATACTGCATGCCTACAAAGAGGCTGTCATTGTTCTAAACTATTCTACCATTTGTTCTTTCGATTCTAGTTCTTTTTTCTTCTCTGGATATTATTGACTATATTAGGTGCGAGGGTCGAGTAATAAAGTGGGTGGAAGATTCCTAGATTCTAGTGTTTTTTTGGGGTGTGTACACCGCTGACGCCTACAAGCAAGCAGCAGTTTAAACTGTATTTCCATTCCACATAAATCAATCCATTTACATGATGGTAGCTATTGATCGTTACAAGTAAACAACGCTACAAATAGCGAACCATCTCTAAGCGTAACAACACCTTTGTAGCCGAAGAGAGCAATTCCTGAGCATCCAATGCAGCTATCTGGCGCGCACCATGAACGTTGGAACGGGAAGCATGCATGGCTCCGGCGATGCGAGCTAGGAAGCCTGGTCCGGCGTAAATGGCCTGATGTGGCGTGTGCATAGGGATGGCAATGGGTCAGGTTCGGGTTGGGTGGAGCAAAAACCCACCCACTAAGAAAAAGTGTTTGAGTGGAAAATGACACCCATTCCCACATCCATGGGTGGAATTTATCACCCACGCCCACACCCATCGGGTTTCGGGTGGGTCTCGGGTGCCCATCGGGTTTGCAATTACTTAGACTACCAACTATATTTGAGAAATAAAAATTCACTTTTAATCCTTTTTTTGTCTTGGTTCATGTTCAATTAATATATGTTCACTTGTGTGCACAACCGGTCTTAAAAACAAAGTGAGCAATGCTCTTTTAGACATAATGGTATCTACAAATTGGTGACAAACATTGAGTTGTGTAGAGAAAAATGTAAATTTAGGCCGATTTCGGGTGCCCATTGGGTCACCCATGGGTAGTAAATGAAACCCACACCCACGCCCATTTTTCGCGGGTCGGGTGCGGGTGAGACCCATAGGTGAAAATTCACACCCATGACCACACCCATCTGGTCGGAATCCATCGGGTGCCCACACCCATGGGTGAAATTGCCATCCCTACGTGTGCACCTCACTGTTTGTCCCACGCGCAGGCATGCAGCTATCTGGGCGCTTGTTGCTGTCCCACCGCTGGGCTAACGACGACGCAGGATCACCAGCCCGGTTTATGTCCCGATCCTGGCGGCTCGACGCCGAATACATGGACGATGTAATGCTCGGGCTCTTGTTGCTGTTCCACCTGCCGCACGACGACGCGCGTCCGGGTTTGCTGTTGCTGCTTGGGTAACACGGGCTATAGCGCGGCCTGGTTTGGTCTTGTGCGCGTCCCTGTTGGAGTTCACCGAGGCTCTCGCCGCCGGTGAGCTTGGGAACGCACGCGAACACGAGGAGAACAACACGAGAGTTTTTGGTGCTGGTAAACTGGCAGCGTTTTCTGTATATTGCAAAGAGTATTTAACAAACTACTTAGGCTAGACTTGGCGGTTAAGCCGCCCTACATGCACGGCACGAACGCCATGGCGATCGGGCGTGCCCACAACCACACACTGGCCGCGCAGGACCAGGACGCACTCCCGCATGAAGCGGCGAGTTCCACACTATGCGCACAGCCTAACAGGTGGCTAATGCGCAGCACTAATTAAAATGTAACAGGTGACTCGCGTGACAGTTTATTACAACATTCTCCCCCCTAATCTTCAACGCGATCACCTTAATGTTTGCCGACGCCGATCCTGGTACGCAGCTCCTGGAAGCGAACGCGACCCAGCGCCTTGGTCAGGACGTCCGCTAGTTGATGTTCTGTTCCGGTGTAGCTGATGACGATCCTGCTCTCGTCCACACACTCTCGGATGTAATGATATCGCACATCTATGTGCTTACTCCGATCATGAAAGACGGGATTCTTACTCAGTGCAATGGCGGATTGATTGTCCACCATGAGCTCCGGCGCTCTAGACTCGAAGCCTGTCATATCAGCTAAGAGCCGAGCTAGCCAGACGCCTTGGCAAGCTGCCGTCGCCGCTGCAATGTACTCCGCCTCGCAAGATGACAGGGCCACCACTTTCTGCTTCGCCGATTGCCAAGTGATTGGGTTGCCGCCGAGGAAGAAGATGACGCCGCTGGTGCTCTTGCGGGTGTCGATGTCACCGGCCATGTCAGCGTCGCTGTAGCCGATCAATCTTGGTCGCCCTTCTTCATGCCTGGCGTAGTGGAGGCCGTGACTTCGTGTCCCAGCGAGATAGCGGAGCACCCGCTTTACACCCGCCAGGTGTTCTTCAGTCGGCGCCTCCATGAATCTGCTCAGATATCCCACCGCGAATGCCAGGTCAGGCCTGGTGTGCAGCAGGTACCTGAGTCCACCGATGACACGCCGGTACTCCGTGGCGTTCACCGGTGAGCTCGAGCTTCTCTTGCTCAGCTTCAACCTCGCCTCCATGGGCGCGAGGCTTGGGTTGCACGTGCTCAGCCCGGCGCGCTCCAGCAGCTTTCCTGCATATGCTGCTTGACAGAGCTTGATTCCGTCTGCCCTTTGACTAACCTCGATCCCAAGGTAGTAGGACAGCATCCCCAAGTCGCTCATCTGGAACATGTTCATCATCTCAAGCTTGAACGCTGCAATTTCCTCGCAGCTGGTCCCGGTGATAATCAGGTCGTCGACATAGACACCAATCACCAACCGATTCGCTCCTCTGCTCCGCGTGTACATGCCATGCTCGGAGTTGCTTTTCTTGAAGCCAAGAGACACCATGGTGGCGTCAAGCTTGGCGTTCCAGGCTCTGGGGGCCTGACGGAGCCCATAGAGGGCCTTGTGGAGGCGGAACACCTTGTGCTTGTTGTCGTCGTCGACGAAGCCCGGCGGTTGAGCGACGTACACCTCCTCCTTGAGATCGCCGTTCAGGAAGGCGCTCTTCACATCCATGTGATGCACCTCCCAGTGTTCATGCGCCGCGAGTGCAAGCATCACCCGCACTGACTCGATGCGCGCCACGGGGGCGAACACCTCGTCGAAGTCGATCCCGGCGCGTTGCACGTACCCCTTTGCGACGAGACGTGCTTTGTGCCGCACCACCTCGCCGTTCTCGTCACGTTTCACCTTGAACACCCACTTGAGCCCTATGGCTTTGTGGCCGGCAGGGAGTGTTGTCAACTCCCAAGTGCCGTTGTCCTCGATCGACTTGAGCTCGTCACACATTGCTTGTCGCCAACTCGCCTCTTGCTCTGCTTCCGCGAACGTCGATGGCTCGTCTGCAGATGTGAAGTGCAGCTCCTCTGCCAGCACGCGGCGAGCGAGGCCGGGCGGCGAGGAGGGCCCAATCATGGAGTCGATGGCGCGGAACCTCAACGGAGCGTCGTCGTGGTCGACGTCGAGGTCTGCATCGTGTTCAGCTGGTGGCGAGACGAAGCCCGGCGCGTCGGCTTGACTGGCCAGCGGTGGCGCGGACGGAGCACGGCTCGATGCAGGGGACGCCGAGACCGGTACGGGTTCGCCTTGTACAAGCTCGGTGACGTACTCGACGACGAACGGCTCGGAGACGTCGACGGAGCCCTCGCCATCATCCCAGCGCCATTGTCCGGGCTCGTCGAAGACGACGTCGCGGGACACAACGACGCGCTTTGCGACCGGATCATAACAGCGGTAGGCCTTTGAGCCTTGTTCGTAGCCGAGGAAGATCGCCGGGGAGCTGCGGTCGTCGAGCTTGTGCTGGTGCGGTCGCGTGTTCTTGACGTGGGCGATGCAGCCGAAGGTGCGGAAGTAGTGGACCGCCGGTCGTTCACCGTACCACGCCTCGAATGGCGTCTTGCCATCAAGCGCGCGCGTCGGAGCCCGGTTCAGAATGTAGACGGCGGTGGACACCGCCTCGCCCCAGAAGTACGCCGGGAGCCCCTTCGCCTTCATCATGCAGCGCGCCATGGCGACCACAGTTTGATTTCGGCGCTCAACCACTCCGTTCTGCTGAGGGGTGTACGGAGCGGTGAGCTGCCGCTGGACGCCGCGCTCCGCACAGTATTGCCCAAACTGCACGGAGGTGAACTCCCCCCCACGGTCGGTGCGGAGCACTTTGAGCTTGCGGCCGGACTCCACCTCGACGGCTGCCTGGAAGTTCTTGATGGCGGACGGCGCCTGATCTTTGCTTGACAGCAGCTGTAGCCACATGTATCTGCTCATATCATCTACCAACAGTAGGAAATACTGATTACCACTAGGGGTTGCCGGCGTGATAGGACCGCACAGGTCGCCGTGGACGAGGTCGAGGACGCCACTGGCGCGACGACGCGCCTGCTCCGGGAACGCGGCGCGCCGCTGCTTGCCGGCGAGGCAGCTGTCACACACCTGCTCCACTTGCTCGAGTTGGGGCAGCCCGCGCACCATCTCCTTCTGCGCCAGTCGCCGGAGGGAGCCGAAGCTGATGTGCCCGTACCGCGCGTGCCAGCGCCAGGCCGCCTCCTCGCACCGCGCCGACAGGCACACGGGGCGGCCGATGTTCATCTCCAGTATGTAGAGGCGTGTCGCAGATCGCCGGACCTTGACCAGCAGTTGCTGTTGCTGATCAAAGATCCGGAGAATGCCGGCGTTGATGTCCACCCTGCAGCCGGCCTCATCCATCTGGCCGAGACTCAGGATGTTCGCCGTGAGACGAGGAATGTAGTACACCCCCGTCAGCGCGCGGTGTTCACCACTCTTGCACGTGAAGACGATGGTGCCGCGCCCTTCAATTTCGACGATGGAGCCGTCGCCGAAGCGTACTGTGCCGCAGATGCCGGAGTCGAGCTCGGAGAATGCTCCCCGGGCGCCAGTCATGTGATTCGTGGCCCCGGTGTCGAGCACCCACCGTTTGTAGTCACGATCCTCCCTCGGGCCAAGCTGGGCGAAGACTCTCTGTTCCTCGATCTCGACGACGCGCTGCGGCGGCGGAGTTGGGACAGGATTCGCCGCGGCAAGCGCGGCTGGCGCAGGGTTGAGGACGACGCCGTGGGCCATCAGCAGGGCCTCGTTGTGGTCGTCGGTTTCCTGGGCCAGATGGGCCTGGCCCTTCTCCCTCTTCTTGGTCCTGCACACTTTCTCAAAATGGCCTTTTTTCCCACAATAATCACAGATGTCATCTGGGCCAGCACCGCCGGTTTGGGCCGGATCGCGCGAGCCACCGCCACTGCGGCCACGACTGCGCGTCCGTCCGCCACCGCGCCGGTTTCCGGAGCCGGAGCCGCCGGAGTTGCCCTTGCTGGACTCACCGTTGCGATTCTTGAAGCGAGCGGCCCACTCCTCCTCAGTGAGAAGGAGCCGGCCACTGGTGTCCTTGACGGGGGCTGATGATGCCTTCCTTCTATGCTCGACGGCGCGCAGGCGGCCGGTGACCTCCTCCACCGAGACGGTGTCGAGATCCATCAGGGTCTCGATGGAGATGGCCACCTGCTCGAGGTGGTCGGGGGCGGAGTGCAGCAGGCGCTTGACGATGGACTTGTCGGTGACGTCGTCGCCGAGGACGCGCAGCTGATTCGCCACAGCCTGGAGACGGAGCGCGAATTCTTCCACCAGTTCCCCGGGCTTGAATGCCATCTCGGCGAATTCCCGGCGCAGCTTCTCGGCGTTCGCCTCCTTCACTCGCTCGACGCCGACGCGGATCGTCTTGATCGACTCCCACGCATCATACGCCGAATCCTTCCGCGCCAGCCCGGCCTGCATCTCGGGGGGAACGGCGCGGAGGAGCGCGGCGAGCGCGTTCCGATCCTCGCGGTAGTCGCCGACGCCGGTGGACACCACATCCCACAGGCCCTGGGCCTGCAGATTGACCATCACTACCGAGGACCATTCCGCGTAATTGGTACGCGTGAGAATGGGGTAGGGGATGGCGCCCGAAGTCCTCTCGACGACCCGCTCGATGATGGTCTCGCGGCCGCCGTCGCGGCGCCGCGGTCGACGGGGTGGAGGAGACGGGGAGGCGCGCCGCGGGGTGCGAACGGGCGAGCGGGCGCCCTGCATCCGTCCGTTGGCCGACATCGTCGCCTAGGATCAACACACGGCTCTGGTACCAAATGTTGGAGTTCACCGAGGCTCTCGCCGCCGGTGAGCTTGGGAACGCACGCGAACACGAGGAGAACAACACGAGAGTTTTTGGTGCTGGTAAACTGGCAGCGTTTTCTGTATATTGCAAAGAGTATTTAACAAACTACTTAGGCTAGACTTGGCGGTTAAGCCGCCCTACATGCACGGCACGAACGCCATGGCGATCGGGCGTGCCCACAACCACACACTGGCCGCGCAGGACCAGGACGCACTCCCGCATGAAGCGGCGAGTTCCACACTATGCGCACAGCCTAACAGGTGGCTAATGCGCAGCACTAATTAAAATGTAACAGGTGACTCGCGTGACAGTTTATTACAACAGTCCCACCTCTCCACGGCGTCGGCGCGACCAGTAATGGTCTTGGAAGGTGACTTCGCCGGCGAGATGGGGATGCAAGCTTCGAGGTGCAGAAGCGATGAGATCATGGTGCTTTTAGGCGGCGTCGGGAGCAGCTCCGGAAGAGCGGCAGTTCGCCATGGCGAGGTGCACGCGCGCTATAGGTATCGCCATTGATCGATCTAGGAAGAGACCGGAGACACCTCAATACTCAAGAGACGAATGAATGCGATGAGTAGAGAGACGCATCTGGCCGTTTTCCTCGCTCACCTCCATGCGGTAGGGGTGTGGTGCCTAGGCTGCCTGCGCGGCGTGCGCGCGCCCTGGGCTCTGTTTTTTTTTAGAGAAACAAAATCTTTGGGTTGGAGTAAAAGGTTGAAGATTATATGCAGTGTTGCCTAAGGACTATTGTACACATGAAAGGTTCTTTTTCAAAGTTTTACTAGCTAGCTTTTCTGTTGCAGTGGTTATATGGCTCAATGCACAAGGCCATTTTTCTATTAAATAAGACTTGTTTAGCTTTGCTATATATTTGTGTTCAAACTCATAACTAAAAAAAAAACTTAGAGACAACCTTATTGGCAAGAATCAGTATACTGAGTTGTAGAGTGTAGTAAGTCTGATACTATTTCCAGACTCTCTACACATACCATATTCTCAGCACTCGAGAGCATAGTTATTCATTCCTTGTCATTCCATTGCCAGTTCATTATTTTTGTAAAGAGCATGTGCGGATCCCGCGGGCGGGCTGGGGGGGCTGAGCCCCCCTCTCCCAAACTCTCTGCATATAACATGCTGAAAAAAAAACTAAAACATGGTGTTTTTGCAGGTCTAGGAGCACTGGTCAAGAGGGTGCATTATAGACTGTGGAATCATCTGTGAACGATAGCCGCTCCAGTTGAACATAGTCTTATGTGCTGTCAAATCGGATTAATATGTGTCCATAGAAACGAACCCATAACACAGGCTAAGAGTGTCAAATATTAATATTCCCTCGGTCCACAAATGTTATCATTTATTGACTTTAGAACGTCACATTTGATCATTTCTTTTGTTCAATTTTTTTTATAAAAATAAAAAACAAATAAATCATAATTGAAGTATGATCTAGTGAGTAAATCAAGTCATAACAAAATAAAATATATTTTCATAATTTTAAATAAGACAAGTGGTCAAATATGATGTTTAAAATTCAACAAATGTCTTGACTTGTTAACTCTCACGTGCAATCTGTTCAGTTTATCTCCTTGTACCATTAGTGAAGTGATTGTTAGCCATAGTAGTCCCTGCTAGTCGATCTGCTGGTAATTGAGTAGTCATGACATGGCACACTAGATATATTTTCGCTAAGCAACAGTAATCTTTCCAGCTTTGTTTTTCTTCAGCTTTTTACTATATATTTTTTAATCAACATAGCTACTCAGTTTTGGTTTTACATAGTCATAGGTCAGTGCTTGCCTTCTTTTCTCGTTGAGCCAAGCCAACAGTTTTATTTTTTCTAGTTACAACAGCATGCATTATTTCTATCAGCCACGTACGTACAGTAGTACATATTGTAAGCAAGAAGAAAGCCATGGCGAAACCAGCGAGGCCGACGGGGATCCTTCTGCTGACCCTCCTATTAGTCACCCTGCATCTCCGGCTTGACAATGGCTTCTAGCTAGCAGAGCAGCGCACTCTGTTTCTTGTCGACGCAAGCCACTTTGCTCTGCTCTGCCTCGGTGGCCACGGCTCGTAGCGTGAAGCAGATGTCTTTGCGGCCTTCCCGAATCGCTTTTCTCATGATCCGCGCGCTCCGCCGTGGGGATGGTGTGGAACGTGTTGGCGCATGGGGTGAGGCCGGAGGAGAGAGCAGCATGCACTCGAGCACGCGCGCAACGAGGTCTTTGCGAGTTGCGGCCGGCGCCAAGGCCACGCGCGCGACAAGCCCAGCACCAAGGCTGCGCCGAGGCCATCTCGCTGGGCGTCGAGGTCTCCTCTCCTGGCCGAGGTCTCCTTTCCTGGACGAGGCCATGCTGACGCGGCGCGAGGCCATGGCCAGTTACGAGCTGGTGCTGGTCCCCGACATCGCGTCATTGTTTCCGCACATGCTGCCATTGTTTATGGCCAACGCTAGGCCATGGCCAGGTACGAGCTGGTGCGAACGCTGTGGACGCACCACGGCGCCGAGGACGCCGCCGCCTTCCACGCGGCCGCCGTGCAGATGGAGGACGAGGAGGGCAACGTCGGCGTCGCGCTGACCAAGGACCTGTTCTGCGTCGCCGGCGCCGGGCTCCGGAGCACATCTCCGCGCTGGTCCCCCACGTGCTGCCCGTGACCCGTGTCCGAGATATATGCGGCGAGAAGCAAGGAAGGCGGTGATACGCGGTGGCGCGGCTGATAGGGTTCGGCCCCCACGTCGTGGTCTCGTGGAGCCGGCGTGCGCCACGCTGCACCCCGCGGTTCCCCAACACGTCGAGCGGCCTCGTGTTCTTCGAGGCCAAGCGCAAGCGCCGCGTCCGCAACCGACTCTGGAATCTGGATGCTGGCGTTCAGAACCGGGTTCAAGGCCAGTGTGGCGCGCGCTACAAGTACCCTCGCTGCGTTCCGCGTCGAGGGCACCTCGCTGTGCGACGTCGTGCGTGCAGATGCGGCCGAGGTCACCACCCTGCCCGAGGCCGCCGTGGCCGAGGTCACCCTGGCCGGCCGAGGTGTCGTGCCACCCTCGCCGATCGACCCGTGGCCAGCCGAGGTGTCGTGTCCTGGCCGAGGCCATGCTGCGGCCGAGGATGACCATGTGGCCGAAGTGTCACCCATGGCCGAGTCGTCGATGCCGCCGAGGTGTCACCCTGGCTGAGGCGTTGCCGCCCGAGGTCATCCTGGTCGTGGCCTTGCCGCCGCCGAGATCACTCTTGGCCGAGGCCGTTGCCGCCCATCACGCGCTGCAGAGCAGCACGCAGCCCCCTTTAACCTCGCGAAGCATCCCTGCCAGGTTCCTTTATCCTCACGAGGCGCCGCCGCCGCCGCCCTCCTGCCCCCGCCCCTCCTCACCGCCGCCGGAAGCCCGTGCGACCTCAAGGACGGGGCCGGCGGGTCTCCTTCCTCCACGGCGTCGCCTCCCTCATCCCCTCTCGCTCCCTATCGTGGTTGTTTGGTCGAATCGCTGCAAGGCAGCTCGTAGCCCGCCGAATCCGCGCGAGGGGAGCTGGTTTCCAGCGGTGGTAGGCCAGATCTGGTCGCGACCCTGCTGGACGGCGTCGCTCGGGAGGGCGGCACTTCGAGGTCCCGTTCGTCGACGTCGAGCGGACGCGGGCGCGTGCCGCCGAGCTGCAGCGCCGCCTCGAGCAGACCTACTGCAAGCGGCGCCGGCTCGTAGAGGACTGATCCCCTGTTCTCCTTTCCCCTCTTGCCGTTGAGGGAGGCGAGGGTTTGGGGACAGCTTCTTCTCGGGCTTGCGCGCGTCGCCGCTCTTCCCACGGCCGCGTCGTGTCCGAGTGGACTTTGGTGCCTCTCTTCCCACGGCCAGCAGAGGCAGCGGCGCCCGGTAAGCCTCTTGTTTGCCTGACCATCTATATATCTTTGCTTATTAAAGCGTTGGTAGAGTCGTCTAGTAGTAAACCCTCTTGATTTCTCGAAATCATGTTTCATACTGCAATACTTGCGGCGCCTCGTGACTAGTAATGCTTTTCACCTTCAAATCGAACCTGATTTTGTGCTCTGTGCAAATGGGGAAAAAATTGGAAATGAGGGTTTTTGATATTTTTGGTTTTTTGCAGAGGAACTGCTCGGTAAGCACTTCCTTGCCCCTGACCATCCGTCTTGCTTACCTCATCTAAATTCGTCTTGTAAACCCTCGATTCTTGGAATCTTTGTAATTTGTATCAGATCGTGTTTGATACCGCAACGCGTGTCCATTTTTCGAAATCCTGATGCAGCTCATGCTCAAGCAGTGCATTTCGCCTTCAAACCGAACCGGATTTTCAATGTCTCTCCATTTCTAGAAATCTTGAGGCAGCTCATGGTCTAGCTGCGCATTGCACCTTCAATTCGAACCAGATTTTGTGTGTTCTTGTGCACAAATGGGAAAAATTGAAGCGAGGACGTTTGAGGTTTGGTATACATCATTTGGTCCTTTTTTTTTTTGTTTTGCAGAGGAGCTGCTTCGAGTGAAGCCGTAAGCCATGGAGATCGAGGCCACAGCAAAGCGGGTCCATGGGAGTGGTG
Source organism: Eragrostis curvula (assembly GCA_007726485.1). Classification (NCBI taxonomy): domain Eukaryota; kingdom Viridiplantae; phylum Streptophyta; class Magnoliopsida; order Poales; family Poaceae; genus Eragrostis; species Eragrostis curvula. Next base: position 30,818,118 of record CM017444.1, read on the forward strand.
GCAGCAGCTCAGTACCCGCCGAGCTGTCAGCTCAGTACCCATCAGCAAGGACTGGGTGGATTTCGAGGATTTCGCTGTCAGCCTCATGGTCCATCGCAACATTGCACTATTGGATTCGTTCAGGCTGTGTGTTAATACTAGGGGCAGGGCAGTTTACAATTACACATTGGATAAAATTGCAGGTGCATGGGTTCGTCGTGCAATGAAATACTGCGCCTCCGATCCTGGCATTCAGCGTGAGGGATTGAGCTCCAACTCTTGGCGCCTGAAAAGGCTACACCTTGACAAGATATCCCTGGATAGTCTTTTGGCTGAGCATGTTAGTTCAGCGTGCCATTTTTTGGAGGATCTGGAGCTGGAAGATTGCACTTGTTGTGAACTACATGCCATCACCTCTCACTCGCTGAAGAACTTGGTTCTGAAACGTTGCCTATGCAGTGGGCTTTCTGATATTACATCATCCACCCTGAAGAGCTTGGTTATTGATGGTGGATCGAACAATTGCCTGCTAGTTATCACAGCCCCCACTGTTGCTTATCTGCACCTTCATGTGGGTTACCTCTACAGCTTTCCTGCTGGTATTTCAGTAGATGAGATGCCATCGCTTGACAAGGCTTTGATTCATCTATGGGATTACAGAGGGAGTGGAAGGGAAAGTGAATTGGGCCACAAACAATTCAAGCTTCTTTGTAGCATATCCAATGTGACACGTTTAGAGTTGTCACATTTAGGGGCGATGGTATGCTTTCTCCATCACTATCGATTATTCCCTTTTATTCGCTTCATTAATGTGGTTATGTTGTGCTGACATATAATCTACTCCAGGTGCTTAATGAGGAGTCCACAACATTCAAAGAATTCAAGAACTTGAGGAACTTATTACTGGACAATTGTGATCTTAGTGATAATTTCCAAACATTGACACTCTTTCTTCAGAATTCACCAAATTTGGAGAAGCTTACTCTGCGGCATTGCACGGTATACTGTAGTTTGATTTTAAGCTTCTTATGTAGCTTATTTATTTTCTTTATTCTTACATCTTTGACACTGCCAACAGTTCTCAATTGATTCTAAGAAAAAGAAGGGAACGCCCAAGCCCAAGAAAACATCATCGTCCCAGTGCCGTAGCTTGGATATCCAGTGCATGAACCTCAAGCTTACCGAAATCATTTACAAAGATGATGATATTCACCAACTTATTGAGCTCCTGTTGCGCATTTCAGGGAAACTGCAGAAGAATCACATAAAACTCACGAAGGTTGATTAGTTTACAGATAGCCCAGGCCCTTGTGCGTGTCTTGTGACCTTCATGTTCATCAGAATGTGTGTGCATGTTCTGTGCTACCTTCAGATGTACTGAAAGTCTGAAATGCAACCGTATATGCTTTTGACTCGTTTCTAGATGTCGTAAATGTTGGAATTATTGACCTCGGTCAAGTGGCCCAAAAGGCCCAATCCGAATTCAACTAAAAGCCCCTATTAGCTGCCTTGATCGGGAGGCAGAAATCAGCCCATGTAAGGGCCCGGCCCCATGCCTACAGCACTTATAAATATGAGGAGAAACCCCTGGTTAACCCTAATATGTGATTAATTCACGAAATTAAGCCTAGGGTTTACTCTAACCCTAATTCTACCGATCCCTAAGGTGCTGGAAGGTTCGGAAGCCGGTGTCCCTGTTCTACATCGACTTGTAGCTGTTCTTCCATGATCTACAACGCCTCTACAGCCTCTACACCTCATCAGCCATCAACAGTGGCTGAGATCATGACGGGTGAGTTAAATTCAGTGTTAATTTCAGTTCTAGGCGTGATCTATTATGACTAGTGGTTCTGTTCAGATTAATTATCTAAGTCTAGATCGATTTGTTCTAATAGTAAAAATTTGCTACATATTCTACTGTATTTGATCTTAACTCTGCTTCCTGCACTTGTTATCTTGCTGAAGGTTACAATTTCTGGTGAATTTCTGCTTTAAGCCCTTTGAACTTACACCATACACGGTGATTTGTGCCTTCTTCGTGGCAAGACTGCCACTGAGATTAGTGGAGTCTCTCGAAGACTAAATCTAGAATTTTGATTGAGAATAAAGAAAGAGGAATCATCAGTTTTGGCTCAACAGATGGTTATGTAGCTTCCTTTGTGGGCAGTGCTGCTACTTAGCTTGGGCATGTTATATGTTTAAGATGTAGAGACGTTCTTATACAATTATTATCTAAAAAAGAGGAACTTGAAAGAACAGCTGAGATCAAATTCGAAAGATGATATCTTACACAAAGCACCGGCTCTCATGGAGTCATGCTAAGTTTCTCTGGTTTTTTTTTTTTTTTTTTTTTTTTTTTTTTTTTTTTTTTTTGTGTGGCGATTTACTCAAATAGACAAGAAACAGACTGTCACACACTACTGAAATATAGGAGTGCACATTGTCCAGATTTCCCATCATGCACTGGTCGTGGCATTTGCAGAGCAGATCATAGTGGAGCGACGCGGCTGCAATCCAAGAAGAGAAAGTTTGGCAGCATTTTGACTGTTTTTGACAAAAGAACACATATTCTCTCACGTGTCAGCCTGCCTATCCGCCTCGCCATGCTCCTCGTCGAGGCCACCCTCGCTGGGTGTCGAGGTCTCCTCTCCAGGCCGAGGCCTCCTCTCCTGGCCGAGGCCATGCAGATGCGGCCGAAGTCCCCATGGCCAAGGCGTTAATGTCGCCGAGGTGTCACCCTTGGCCGAGGTTTTTGATGCCGCCGAGCCGAGGTGTCACTGTCAACTTTAGCCGAGGCCGTGGAGCAGGCGAGCAGCTCGTCACACGCTGCGGAGCGCAGGCGCAGCACACGGTCTTTATCCAGGCGCAGCATCCCGCGCGGCCATCGATCACCTCGCACACGAACACCTCCCGGTCGGCCCTGCTGCTGCGCGCACGGCCATCGCGTCGAGCTGGAGCACCGCGATCGACACGGCGGGTACGCGCTGGTGGTGGTCACGGAGAACACCAGCATCAAGGCCCTCAACTGGTACGAACAAGCACATGCTGGTGACCAACTGCATCTTCCGCGTCGGCAGCGCTGGCCACCGACGTCGCGTCCCGCAGCGTCGATGCCAGGTACCAGGCCCAGCTGGCGCGAACGCTGTGGACGCACCACGGCGCGGACGCCGCCGCCGTCCAAGAGGCACAAACCGCGGGCATCGTCGATGGACACTGGGAAAGCATCGCTGTCGCCTACGGCAAAAAGATTTCACCGTCCGCCCACCCCCCGCGAGTCCCTGTTCTTCTTCCCTGACAAGCCACGCGCGGCGCAGCCGTCGACGCCATCGCCGTAGAATCCCTTACCTGTGTGGGTTTGTACCCCGAGAATCCCCTCCCTCCTCCGCCAACATAGAAGGTTCCGGGGGGCGGCGGCGGCCCGGCAGTGGGTGGCGGCGTGGCGGTGCGGCGAGGCGGCGACGGCGCCGCCGTGGCCGTGGGCGGCAGGCAGGCGGTGGGCGGTGTCGGTGGCGGGGGCGTCGGGTCTCGACTCGCCGCCGCCGGCCGCCGGAGGAGGTTGCGGGCGGGGGCAGGGAGGGTGCGGGACGCCGGGAGGCGGCGGAGCGGCTGGGGTGGTGGTTTGGCCAGCGAGGGAGGTGCTCGGCGCGAGGAAGAAGAAGGTCGGGAGTGGGTGGCGCTCAATTTATTTCCGACCAGGGTGTCAGCGACGCCCCCCATGAACACTCCCACGTATCGAAGCCACCCTCGCTGGGATCCGCGTCGTGGGCACCTCGCTGAGCGTCGTGCATAAAAACGAGGCGGCGCAGATGCGGCCCCCGCCTCGTGCTCGCTTGCACTCGCTGAGGTCACCATGGGCCCATGGCCAAGGCCGTGCAGTTGCCGCCGGCCAAGGTCATCCTTGCCGAGGCCACCCACGCCGACGTCATGCAGATGGCGCCGAGGTTACCATTGACCGAGACACTCGTCAAGCATCATGTCACGACGCACCTCCTCGCCAAGCCTCGCGCCCGCGGCCCCACCTTGCAGAAGCAGCCCCTAGCTGCCTCTCGCGCGCGGTCTCGTACCCTCGGACAGATTCCACCAAGGTCAATCTGGCCGAGGTCGTGCGGCGAGGTCACAGGCAAAGTGTCACATGAACGGCATCACGCAAATTTTTTTAATTCAGAGCAGCAAATTTTCCGGCTACCCATCTGCCTTGACGGGTGTCCGGTAACACACTCACCTACGCCTTTGGGCCAACATTTGGGCCCAAGATCTTAACTCCTGCGTTCTTGTACTGACAACTACGTTGAGCCGCACTGCAACGGCAAGATTCTTCGTCAGGTATCTCATATTCTCATGCATGCTATATTTTCACCAGAAGGATGTGTGTATTATTTTAAGATGGAGAGACTGAAAGCTTATACAATTTATTATCTAAATCTATATATTTAATATAGATGCAACCCACTAACTATCACTAATTGCTATAAAGCTGGGACCACAGCGAGCCACATCACCTTTTTTATTTAGACCGTCAGATCTCAGCAGCTTCTTTCTTTTCTCCCTCCTTCAATTCAATGCTTTAGGAACCGAAACTGCTATTTGTGAGTAAGACCTAGGGTGTGCATTCAGTTCACAGTAACTCACGAACCAATCCTATTCCATTGTATCATCTATACCCTGTTTGATACTTACCATTGTTTTATGCACTCAACCTATTTGATGCATTGCCCCTTATAAAGTCCGGCTCAAAATAATCTCTGCAGGTGTTCATATTCATGTAATGAATATCTGCGGATTTAGCCAGCTTGGGCTCATGCTGTTACCTCCAGCAATCAAGGCTCTTCAATTTCTAACTTTTTCATTCTTTTATGCGCTAGCCTGTTTCATTTTTAGCCATTGTTTCATGCACTCAACCTGTTTGATGCGTTCATGTTCAAGTAAATGGTTCGCTACCTACGAACAATACTCGCTGGAAGGCATCGTGTTAGCATCGTGTTCCATTTTTATCCAATAATTCACCGGATGACGCTATAGGGTGCCCAAGAGTTAGTGCAGAGCTGCTAATCTTGCATGGATATTGGATAGGCAGTTGATTGGTCCGTGACAACATGGTTCATTTGACCGTTCTCTTTGTCGCACCCTTTATATTTGCTACTCCTCCGTTTTTAAATATATGACACCGTTGACTTTTTTCGATACTTTGATCATTTGTTTTATTCATAAATATTTGTGCAAATAGCTAAATGTATAAATTAATCTTAAAGTGCTTTTGATGATAGATCCAATAATATACATTTCATGTTAAACAACTAATTATATTCATATATGTTGTTGGTCAAAATTCACAAAAAAATCAACGACATCATATAATTAAAAACGGAAAGAGTATGTTGTTCAATCAATATAATGTTTCATGCACCACAAACCTTAATTTTCCTTTGTCCTCTGAAGCCAACTAAATTGCACTGATCGCTTCTTCTGGCTATGTCATTTATATTGTCATTTCAACATATTCTTTGTTTGTAAAACTCTGACATGCTCCATTCAAAAACTTTTTCTACTTTTGTGTGTTCAATTCATCTAAAATTATCCATAAATCCCCGCAGCAACGCGCGAGGAATCCATCTAGTTATACTATACACAAAGCACCAGTTCTCATGCAAGCTTCAATATTTTTGTTAAACAAGTAGACAAGGAATAGGCATCACACCCTCCTGAAAAGGGAGACTGAAAGTTTCCTCCAAAAAAAAAAAAACAGAGGAAGAGACTAAAAGACTACAACAACTACTGTTCTTTTGGGCCCTATCCATGAACCATTGGGCCCAGTTACCGATATACATTCTGCCGATACCAATATGGAAGGCATAGCTGATGGGCCAGTTGTTTTCATGACGACACAGGATTTAAATTACGAAATTTCAAAATATTTCATTTGTTAGAGGTTGAATACATCGAACGGATAATAATAATAATAATCCTTTTCGTATTTCATCATTTCTATTAAATCAAACATGCGCAGATGCACTAGTGCGTTACCAATGGGTACACACCATTCCAAAGTACAATCAGTCTTCGCCAAAAAAGAGAGAGAGAGTAGTACACTTAGTCTCAAATTCAGAACCCCGTAAACGCTACGAATAATTACAAACACCATGAGCTAGCTGCATCTATCTCTACGTGGCTACACTTGCAAGCATACAGGCCCGGTTACTCTCATCGTGAGCTATCTATCTAGCGCGCACCATGAACGCCGGAATCGGAAGCATGCACGGCTCCGGCGAGTTGAAGAAGCCCGGTCCCACGTAGATGGCCTGCAGCAGCTTGTTCTCGCTTCCCATGCCGCTGTTGCCATTGGCCTGCTGCAGTGAGCGAGGCTTCTTGTGCAAGTCCCAGCGCTCGGCCGCTGACGAGCGGCTGACCGGGCGCTTGTTGCTGTCCCACTTTTCTCCCGACGCGTTACTGTTACTCTCCCGGCGCTGGTTGCTCGATGTCGATGGGGATGTGCTGCTCGGGCACTTATTCTTGTTGCTGTCCCACCTGTCGCACGACGACGCGCGCCCCGGGCTGCTGCTCGTGCTGCTCGCCGGGGAACGCTGGCTTGACATTGACGACGACGACGACGACGGGCTGGAGCTGCCTGGTTTGGTCTTGTGCGCGTCCCACCTCTCTGCGGCGTCGGCGCGTCCAGGGCTCCAGGCATAGCCTTGGAAGGTGACTTCGCCGGCAAGATGGGGATGCAGGCCGCCAGCGATGGAATCATGGCGCTCTTGGGCGGCGTCGGGAGCAGACCCGGAAGAGCGGCGTTCGCCGTGGCGAGGTACACGCGCGCTACCGGTATCGCCATCGATCGATACACCAGAAGAAACCCAAGCGATCGAGTAGAGGAAGCGGATAGGCGCAGAGCGGATGAGTGAATTGACCGGGTGTTGCATGGAGTTTGCGATTTATAGCAACGGAGCAACTGGAACGCGAAATTGAATCGGAGTCGGTGTCCGAGTACAAAGATCCGATTTGGACTCTCCGTGTTTACCCCTTTGCAGCAGGCGCGCTGCGTTTACCCCTTGGTCTGAATACACATTCGAATCCGAGTCACTTCCCCATTCCGTTGCGAGATTGACGCCACTGGCCAGCTCGTGGACCAGGACGCGCCCCGTGCTCCCAGGCATGGTCATGCACTTCGTCACGGATGAGTTTGTGTATAGGAGCGGTTCGACATGCATGACACGCTGCTTCTCCTCCGTCGTCGCTGCCTGCACGCTCCTGGTGTCGCACAAGTTGTGATCGCCGCAGTCCAAGTAGACCGTGGGGCCGAGGTAGCGCCAGCAAAAAGAGGACGTATTGTCAGCAACGCGCCGACCCTCCTCTCGGTGGCAATGCACCACCGCTGTACAGCTTGCCGGCCAGCCGCTGATGTTTGTGCGCTTGGATCAGTGGTAGAGCCAGGCAGTGGTGGAGCTAGAGCACATCGAAAGGGGGTGCGACGCTGTAATTTAGGCTGCTTGGCCTTGATTTTTTTGACTTTGTGGGTGCATATTTGTTAGCTGAGGGGTGCGTAAGTGGTGAATGCAAGGGGGATAGCAGTGAATTTGTTTTGAAGACTGGGTGCGGCCGCACCCACGGAGATACAAGCAGTGGCGGAGCTGGACGAGAAATCCAGGGGGGGCCGGTCTCCACCGAACATGAACAACGATTTTTTTTTGTTGCAAAAAAAATGCCAATTCGCACTATAATTTAATAATTTGCAGAATCATGTACCGATATAGTATGGAACTGATTGTGGAACTACCGCTGGAGTTGCTTCATCTTGTAGATCATTTGGAACTACCGCTGGAGCTGCTTCTAATGGATAATTTTGATCAACAAAACTATCTTCCCCTTTATTCTCAAAAAAAAAAAACTATCTTCCCCTTTCCCTATTGCTGGCACTTTCTTGTAGAAAGAAAAAAGTGTCTTCCTTTTTGGTTTTCCTTTGATTTCCTAAACATTTTACTCCCCGGTCAGTTTCAAGTCTTCAACAAATGAACCTAATTAATTTGGGGGAGAAAAGAACAGTCCTATTGCTATACCGATCAATAAAATCAATCTTTTTCTAACAAAACCTAATTAATTTGGGGAAGAAAAGAACAATCAGTTAGGGCTTAATTACCTTTGTTTGACGAATTTGCTGCTGGACGAGAGGCACCTCCGTCTCCGGCGACGGCGACCCGGAGCTGCCGGCCATCGTCTCCATGCCGCTGCGATGTCGATGGAGCAGCCGAGGCGGCATCGGCGCGTCGACTGATTCGCCCATGGTGTTTCGCGGCAACTGGTTCCGAAATCGTCGTCGCGCGCGGCCAGTCGAAGGCTTCGAGTCGAAGGAACGGACGGAGACGCGTTTTCTGCTGCTAGTTTCGTTGGGCACTTGGGCTGCCCACTGCTGCTAATTTCGTTAGGTACTTGGGCTGCCCACTGCTGCTAGTTTCGTTGCATCATCTCTGTTGATGTTCTTTTGGGCTGTTGCATCAACTGATGACGGGCTTCTAACTTGGGCTAGAAACAGGCCAGAGAAGAGCAGGTCCTATGGGATTTTCCAGAAGTTAGGGGGGGCCATGGCCCCTGCCGCCCCCCCCCCCCCCCCCCCCCCCAGCTCCGCCGTTGGATACAAGTAGCTCCCCTGGAGCCAGGCCCAGAGTTGGTGGACCGAAATGCTATTGTGTGAGCGGGGATGGACCGGGAAATTTAAAAAAAAAATCAAAATCCAAAACAAAAACGACAACATTGCTACAGTGCTAAAATACAGTGCTGGACCTTGAGCCCATTGAGCAACATATCATAACTTAAGTTTAATTAAATATATATCTAATATTTATATGTTTCCTTTAGGAGTTATAATATTTATATGTAAACACATTAGTAGCCATAGCTTAGTGGAAAGTGTGTTCCTCTAATTCTCTTATGTCATAGGTTCAAATCTTAATGTCGCACTTATTTTTGCATCATTTAACACTAAATTCCTTTAAAATTGGCTAGATGGGCTGCCCTGCGAAGCGGGCTATTTTGCCTAACGGACCAGGACAGCGCTATTATCCTACCGCGTGCCATGCCATGGGCCAAGAGGTGGGCACACGACATGGCCCGAAATGAAATTAATGTGATGTACCTTTTCGGGTCCGGGCCGTTCCACCCCATTGGTCATAACTACCTGGTGGCAAGATATTAGTCCCACATCGGTTAGCTAGGTGCTTCTGTACCAGCTTATAATCTGAATCGCGGCTGCATTGTTGAATTCACTTGAAACCCTCCCTCTCTCCTTTGATTAGCCCTCTCTATAGGGCATGTTGCACGGCTGTGCGGCTGGACTAGGCATAGGCTGTATGCTCCGTTTGGCCTAGCCTAGCTCCCTCCGATGTGGCCTGCCCATTTTTGTTTTTTTTTCCATGCTCACAGTCAGTGTGTCAAACTGAGCCATGGCAAAATGAGGTAACAGAAAATTAAAATCTTAACATGTGAACCTTGGCAAACTGAAACCACAGCAAAATGGATTAATGCAAAATTAACAACGCGTGCACAATTAAATCGGTACATGGGATCCTGCTTGGCAAACAAAACTGTGACATCCCAGCCCAATGCTTAATAGGATTGATAGAATACTCATGTCAACAAGTTGCAACTTCTTTTCCGGAAGCTCATCTCGAAAGAACTCTGAGGTTAAGTGTGCTTGGCCTGGAGCGATGGGTGACCGACCGGGAAGTCTTTCCTGGGTGCGCACGAGTGAGGACAAAGTGCGCAGAAAAGACATGTGTTGGTCTGTGAGGTCAGTCTTGAAGTCCTAGAGAGCTGCCAGGCGTAAGCGGGCCCGGCCTCGGGGAGGCGGGACGTTACAAGTGGTATCAGAGCCGACCCTCGCGGTTTCACGGGCGCGTGTGGGCGCAGTTGCGCAGGCATGGTACGCATGGCTGGTGTGGACCCAGAGTGGTCACACAGCATGGCACATGCGCTGGCACTGGACGCACGGACGTGGCCAAGAGGGGACGTTCCTGGATTGGGGTTGACCGACGAGGACGTCGGTCTTCTAAGGGGTGAGTATGTGACATCCCAGCCCAAGGCTTAATAGGATTGATAGAATACTCATGTCAACAAGTTGCAACTTCTTTTCCGGAAGCTCATCTCGAAAGAACTCTGAGGTTAAGCGTGCTTGGCCTGGAGCGATGGATGACCGACCGGGAAGTCTTTCCTGGGTGCGCACGATTGAGGACAAAGTGCGCAGAAAAGACATGTGTTGGTCTGTGAGGTCAGTCTTGAAGTCCTAAAGAGCTACCAGGCGTAAGCGGGCCCGGCCTCGGGGAGGCGGGACGTTACAAAAACCAGCAACATTTCATTGTCAATATGAAGCAGCTCAAACTCCAGAAACAATTTTGGGTGCGTTAGTTATCTTGATCTTTCTTGGGCGGGAAAAAAGCCCATGTTAGCCTTAAAGAAGCTCCGTCAGTGACTGCCTGGAAGATGTGGCATGAGTACTTGAGGCATAAATCGATGATGATCATGACAATTTTTCGAAGCGTGAATGTGCGATTTGATTGGTTAGTCAGCTTACATGTAGCAGTCATGAATTTATATATTTTCATTCTTGTAATATGTCTGATGGCGAGCCAGGGAAGCATAGATATCTGACGTATGAAAAATTTGTCGGCATTCAGTGAGTGTGTGATTTGATTGGTTGCATGGATGCAAGCGTTACAATATTTGTCGTCATTCAGGGAGTGTGTGATTTGATTGGTTGCATGGATGCATGCGTTACAATATTTGTCGGCATTCAGCGAGTGTGTGATTTGATTGGTTGCATGGGTGCGTTACAATATTTATCGGCATTCGGTTAGTGTGTGATTTGATTGGTTGCATGGGCGCGTTACATTTTGTTGCCATATTACGTATATAGGCCATGTACATACGTACGTGCAATTTGAAACGGATTCTCAGCAACCGACGCACTGGATGCACGCTTCATGTAAAGTGGAAATGCTTAGTTTCTTTTGGCGTGCTCCATCGATCGCCTCTCCATGCAAGGTGCTTTTACGTCGAGCTAGCTAGCTAGGGTTTTGTATGTCATGTTGGGTTGCATTGTTCGTTTTGTATGTCATGTTAATTAGTCATCTAACATTGTCATGTTAGGTTGCAGTACTAGCAAACTGCTGGCCTGGCACTCGATGGTTGTTGTAAATTAAAGACGTGGTGACACGCGCGGGCGGCTGATGTGGCAAGGGCGGCAAAAAGGAGAGACCATCATCGATCTGCTGCATCCCCGCGCGGTCGACGCGGTTCCTTTTCGCGCGGCGCTGCAACGTCTGCCCACGCCCACCGGATGAGGGAGAGGAAAGCGTCAGTTGGCGCGGCGCGGCGCGGAGTGGCTCGGCCACGTCGTCTCACCGCCCGCAGGCCTCCCGCTGGCCACGCGACTAAGACTCCCGCAGTCCACGCGACATCGCCCCGATCGACCAGTCCAGTCCAGTCCAACACTCCAACTCACTCGTCAATCTCTCGCTGTGAACATGGCGCTTCGTCCGGCTCCGGCGCCCGGTGGTGGGTCGCCGGCGGTGTGGCCGGTGTCTTTCGGCTCCATGGAGCACGCTGGGCGGCTGGATCATATGGAAGACACCACATCCGTCCACCCGGGTTTCTTCACTTGGATCGACGGGAAACAGATGCACTTCGCCGGCGTCTTCGACGGACACGGCGGAACGAACGTAAGTTGAGCCCTCCCCTCCGGCAGATCCATCCATCCATCAATCTTCGTTTTTCCTAGTTACCTAGCAGTATAAATCTGGTGATCAGTACGTGAGATGATGATCCATCCATGCCATGGTCGATTAATTTGTATGCAGGTTTCAGCGCTGTGCCAGAGGCAGATGCACATCATCCTGGCCGAGGAGCTCGCCGCGGAGGCGGCCCACTTCCTGCTTCGCCGCCGTTGGCGTCAGCGCCAGCAGGCAACCTGGGTGGAGCGGGACGAGGAGGAGGCCTCGTGGCGCGCCGCTCTGAGGCGCGCCTTCGCGCGCGTCGACGTGCTGGCCGACCTGGCCTGCGCCTGCGGGGAGGCCACGCTGCCGCGCTGCGCCTGCCCGCTCTCCGGCGTCGTCTCCCGCTACCCGTGCGTCGGCTCCACCGCCGTCGTCGCCCTCCTCGTCGGCGACCGCGTCGTCGTCGCCAACTGCGGCGACTCCCGCGCCGTGCTCTGCCGCGGGCCAGCCGACGCCCCGCCGCTGCCGCTCTCCGACGATCACAAGGTGCGTGCAGACGTGTCACTGGAACAAAAGGATCGGCTCAGTTGTTGCATTTTAGACTGCAAGTGCGTGCGTGCGTTCTATCCACCGTACGTACATCGATCCGACGTCTCACCCGCATCCAAGCGCCCAGATCCTTTGTTTTTCACTGCAACAAGCAGTGGCGAAGACGCGGGGGGTGGGGGGGGGGGGGGGGGGGGGGGTGCGAGGGGGGCCTGGTACCCCCCCCCCCCCCCCCCCCCCCCCAAACAAATACGTGGCCTCCTTAATCTACTGCCTAATCTGTGGTGCTTTACTAGTAGCACCCCTCAACGTATATGCATGTTTGGCCAAACTTTACTGAAGCCTGACTTTCCAACCCAATTGATGTATCGAAGAAGAGTTCGTTTCATGGCTCTTTGTAGTCTGGCAGGTACACGTATTCGTTGGTACGGCTTTGAGGGTGCTGCTCCAAGATGCGTGGCTGCTGCCTTTTGGCTAAACAGGGCCTAAATGTGACCGATGATAAGATTTTGCTCCATGCCAGCTACTCCGATCCGCTGGGCTGTGTATGGCCCGCTGGTGTTCAGCAGTGGCTTCTTGTTAAGGTACATAACTTGAGGGGTGCCCGTTGGGTATACGAGGCCAGAATTTATAAAAGTTAGGTCTTTTTTGGGGGACAATCAGATGCTTTTCATCAATTAGTCGCTCTAATATTGACATAAATAATCTGTCTATGTCAAGTTCTACAAAACGAACCTAGAACTCTGCAGCTCCGACACATGTTATGTCAGAACCAATAATTAGCAAAATATTATCGCTCTTTTGTACATGTAATTTACCCTACATATTTCGTGCCTACCTATGAACACTATCCACTTGGCACCCCGTATGTCTGAATCCTGGCTTCGCCCCTGACTGCAAGTGCCTGGACTCTTGACTGCTTAATTACGTGGAGGTTGTACTCTAGCTTGCTGCCAATTAAGGATCTGGACGCGAGACAAAAACTGCTAATGTTTTTTTTTCTCTTCTTGTTGACGTCGATCCTTGAGGAGGAGCCCCAGCTAATGTCTTTTCGATTGCTTATGTGGAGCTTAACTGACTCTTTCTGTTTTTGTTGCAAAAAATAAAAAATCACACAACCTGAGCAGCCGGATCGCCCAGATGAGAGGGCTCGCATCATGTCGGTGGGCGGCCAGGTCCTTAACGACATCCATAGGACGCCACGTGTGGCAGGTCTGCTTGCCATGTCTCGTGCTCTTGGTATGTCTTCGCTGTTTGATTCCTTTACATGATTATTACAGGTTATGCATAAGCACTCGATCGGATCCATAGCATATATGGGAAACATGATATATATGTGCTCTCTTTTTTTTTTTAGACAAAAGGTTTCCCCCGCTTGTATTGAAAGCGACCAACAAAGTACAGTTTACAAGTTCAAAACAAAAGAACAGAAACTAAAAACGAACTGGGGATGCCAGTTTGCAATCTTGCTCGACACAGCGAGTATCAAACTAATCCTCCTAGCCAACTAAATAACTCCAATCTCAGAGCTCCAGGTCGGATCAGGTTTGAACTCCTTGGCACATCTCTGCAACTTCATCACCACCTTCTCCATCTTTGTCTTTTCTTGAGGTTTCAGTAGAATGATCCACTTCTGTAAATTTGAGATGCCAGTGAAAACAACATCAATTGGGCTATTAGGAAAAACATCTTGCATATTCATTTTGTTCCTCATATTCCAAATAGCCCAGCTAAAACCTGCAAAGACAAAGACACCTAATTTGAAGCTCAGACCGGTTTTATTTGGAAGCCATTCAGATACCAGTTCTGCCATAGAAGCTGGTTGACTGTCCCAATGAAAGTATTCTCTCAACAACGACCACAAGAATCTTGCAATTGGACATGTGAAAAAAATGTGATCAGAATTCTCCGGACAGTTGCAGAGAATACAATTTTCATTCCCTTTCCACATCCTGTGTTTCAGTTGTTGTCTTGTTTGTAGTTTATTTTGCATAGCTCGCCAGATCATGATTTTAACTTTTAGAGGAATATTGCTTTTCCAAATCTTCATGGCTACTTTGTTATCCACTCCCCCTGAGCAGATAAACTTATATAGAGAACTAGTAGTAAATTTCCTCGAGGGAGAGAGTGCCCATTCAATCTCATCCCTCTCCTCATCAACTTGTACTGTATCAAGCAGAGCTGATAAGGCTTCCCATTCACTACTCTCCTGCTCCCCTAGCATTCTCCTAAAATCAATTTGCCAGTCTTCCTGTGCATAATCAAACTTATATATGTGCTCTGTTTTTCAAAAGCATATCTGATCGATGACAATTACGTTATATAGGATGTGTTTGCGATTGCATTGTCTGGATATTTGTTTCTCTTTCAAGCAAACAAGAAATTTATACCTGTGCACTCACGTATTAGATTCTTAGCTTTGAGTTCAATTTTGTGACTGGTTGATCGTACTCTCGATAGTCCTTACCCTCCAACAGAGATTCTAGTACGCTGAATCCTCAAGTTGCCCCTTTCTGGAAATAAGGAGGCCATTCAGTTTTGAGTTAGTATTTTAATTTCTTGGAAGAAAAAAAAACTCGCCCTTTCTGTCTTTCTGACTGTATGCACGTATCGGACCAAGTTTTGGTTGCAAAAGGAAACTGTGATTGCCTGTGATACTAACCCTTCATCATATAGAAACTACGTACAAAGAAATGGTCTTCAATTTGTGCTGAATAAATAAATCTGGATGGATTTGATTAGGCTAGGGTCTAGTGATGTTGTTTTGTCCTGCGTCTTGATTCTTGACTCTTGAGTTGACAATTATGTTCCAGTAGTATCTTTACCTGAATTTCTAGTTTTGAAGACTCTCTTCTATATCTACAACTGATTGCACATGCATTTTCATTTTGAATATTGTTTTTGGAGTACTCAATAATATACGAACTTTCACTTGCATTTGTACAGGAGATAGGTTGCTGAGGCCAGCCGTGATCAGCGACCCGGAGATCACAATAACACAGAGGACCATGGAGGATCAGTGCCTGATCCTTGCCAGTGACGGAATCTGGGATGTAATGTCCAATGAGACCGCATGCGCATTCGCTCGCCAAGCTCTGGAAAACGGCAACAACGATTATCCCCCGGAACATCGCTGCACGGTCGCTGCCGTCTCCCTCGTCGCGAAGGCGCTGCAGAGGGACAGCCAAGATAACGTCAGCGCCATCGTTGTTGATCTGCAGAACAGGGCCGGTTAGGCCCTCATGCCAGCCAGGCTTTCCCTTCGGATGGTGTTGGAAGCCTGGTCTGGTTGTCGTCATGGGGTAGCGCAGGCATTGCCACCCCAGCTCGCCGTTACTTATCTATAGTTATAGCTCCATTCGTCGTGGATAAGAAAACCTCCGGTAGCGAACTGATACTGCAGACCTACAAGGAGGCAGTCATCGTCATAAACTATTCTATCATTTGTTGTCCAGATTCTAGTTTTTTTTTTCATCTCTCTCGTTATTATTAATTATATGGGGTGCCAGAGTCGGGTAACAAAGTGGGTGAAATATTTCTAGATTAATTCTAGTTCTTTTGACGGAAATCCTTTTTTGATCGAGCGCGTGAGAGAGAGAGAGAGAGAGAGAGAGAGAGAGAGAGAGAGAGAGAGGGTAAAGAAATGGTACAGAAAAATAATTATTAAGTTGATAATATGGAAATGACGTTGCTAGATTCATCATGAAACATTATATCCTAAATCTCAACTCTTTTATTTTAACATATATTATTAGTCAAAGTTGAGAAAGTTTACTTTGATCTAATTCAGAAATGCATATATGTTTGGACGGATGGAGTACGTATAGTCATCGTTTCTTCATGCGTCAGACGTCTGGTCCAAGTGTGCATGCTACTCAGCTACTGCATGTGCTAGCGCAATGAGATGTCCCGATCTATAAGGCATGCTATTCCATATGGACTTGGACTACAAAGTCACGACAGAAGATCATATCTTAGTTGTCTTCTCCAAACAAAATGTTTACAAAGACCGGAGAAACTAACTCTGACCATCAAAGATAATCAAAGTGTGGCTCTCGGATCATGCACGAGTCATGACAACCAGCAGCCTCGTCTGAGCTAGCCTACTGCTGCTTGCTGGAGTGGAGAGTGACAACGCACTGGTTTGGGCAGGGCTAGCGTGCCAGGTTTTTATTGTTGCCGAAACTGGTAACCAAGGGTGTTTCCGCGAATCTTCCGATCCGGCAGAGCAAGTCCACGGTCAATCGATCAGTCCACGGGCTGCCCGCTCTGGGATTGGAACACGCAACCCTTCCAGTTGCGCTCGTCAGAGTCACGGTCAGCTTGGGTTGCTTATATAAGGAAGAGGGTCACGAACAGTCACGATATGTCAAGAGACGATCGTCTCTACTTTCTTGGATCTTCAGTTCATTCCTTGGCCAAGTGGATCTTCAGTTCAGTCCGATCCTGCGCTGGTGACAATGGGCCTTTGCTTGTCCAAGCAGAACAGCTCGCCGGCGCCGTTGGCCGCTACCATGGCGGAGACTGGTATGTCTTTCATTCGACCGAACCCGTCCGCCGTTCCATTTCATATTTCTTGCAGTTGTGCTCTGTTCTCAACGTTCACTTGGCGTTGTTGGGTTGTGACAGCGAGGAGCACGGACACGGCTGTCGCAGCCGGCGATGTGCCCGAGCTCACGGTCCGAGAGCTCCGGGAGGCCACGGGCTCGTTCTCGCGCGCGAGGCTGATCGGCAAGGGGAAAGGTGCCACCGTGTACAGGGCTTCGCTGATTAGCGGCCGGGCCGCCGCCGCCAAGAGGCTCGACCTGCCGCGCTCCTCCGGAGGCTGGGACGCCGCCACGATCCTCAGGCAGCAGGTGCCGACGATGATCGATCAGTTTTTAGTAATTTTCAAATTATTTAACCTCTATCTCACCTGATGCTATATATGGACATGATGGACAGATAGCAGCCGTGTCGAAGCTCAGGCACCAGAACGTGGTGCGGCTGCTCGGGTACACCGTCACCGTTGACCTCGGCGTTCTGCTCTACGAGTTCGCGGCCTTGGGAACTCTCCACGACGCTCTCCACGGTAAACTTCACTAATCAATACAGTACTATGGAGGAATCCACTCACTCTTCCTCCTCGCCTGATAATTAAACTAGCTTGCAGACGCCAGGAAAGACTTGGATTAATGCCATAATTGCCATGGCCACGCAGGACCGAGAGGGGAGTCGCGGCCGGCCGGAGCTGGACCGGCGGTGTGCCTGAGCTGGGTCCAGCGTTTGCGGATCGCGCTGGACACGGCGAGAGGCCTGGCGTACATGCACGAGGCGGTTCGGCCGCCGGCTACGCACGGGGACGTCCGGCCGACGAACGTGCTCCTGTTCGAGGGATTCAGGGCCAAGATCGGGGACTACAACTTGTTCCGGGACACCGAAGCCAGTTATGAATATGATGAATACTGTCCCCCACGCATCGTCCTTGGTGTACATCCTCCCGTATACACTGCGCCGGAGTACGCCACTTACTACCTATTAGCTAGTATCTCTCATCTCCGTACCCGTACATAATTGGAGAGCTGGCGCACCGGTTTCTGACAGATGACTTTGTTGATGATGCAGGATTGTCATGAGGGGCAGCCATTCGACTGACAAAGGGCGACGTGTTCAGCTTTGGAGTAGTCCTTCTCGAGCTTCTTACTGGAAGGTCGCGGTGGATCGACAACAAAGTATGCCTTCTGCGATGGGTAAGTAGACCATGCTGTTGGTATCTTGTTCGAATTTACATTTTATTTGTACACAACGCCCCCATTTTATCAATTAGTTCCGTACATATTGTACCAAACCAAAAGGAGGTGTTGATTAGTTTTGGTAATTATGGTATTCTCGATCAGGCACCTCCGTTGCTGACGGAAGGAAGAATTGAGGAATGCATCGACACAAAGCTTGGCGACCAGTACTGTCGTGCTGGTGCTCTCGAGGTTAGATTGGTCTCGTCTTGCACCATGTGTTGTTACACCTGAATACCTGTTATTAATTACTCTATCTGCTTATTGCGACCTGCAGCTGGGGAGACTGGCAACAAGGTGCGTGCAGGATCTCCCCACCGACCGTCCGTCCATCGGCACCGTTGCTTCTTGTGCCCATTGCCGTCGACGCGGGGGGGGGGGGGGGGGGGGGGGGGGATTGCTACAGTAGAAAGTACGCCCTCCGTATGGCTTGTGACATCCCGGCCCAAGGCTTAATAGGATTGATAGAATACTCATATCAACAAGTTGCAACTTCTTTTCCGGAAGCTCATCTCGAAAGAACTCCGAGGTTAAGCGTGCTTGGCCTGGAGCGATGGGTGACCGACCGGGAAGTCATTCCCGGGTGCGCACGAGTGAGGACAAAGTGCGCAGAAAAGACATGTGTTGGTCTGTGAGGTCAGTCTTGAGGTTCTAGAGAGCTGCCAGGCGTGCGGGCCCGGCCTCGAGGAGGCGGGACGCTACATGGCTCACCGGCTTTGCTAATTTGGCAGCCTTGCGCGATGTCGATTGCATGCTCCTACTAAGCTGCTAGGTTAGGAAATTTTTTGTGCCAATTGCCGTCGACCAAGCGCAGCTATCTGCTGCCGGCATGCCGAAACTGCGAATAGCTAGCAACGAGAAACATGAAGTGAAGACGTACTAGATGGAAGAGTGTAAGACCATGTAGCTGCTTCTACAGCCATGCGCTTTGCATCTACTTCTCAGATGAGCTAATACGGTGCTGGCCGAATGGTGCTTGTGCTAATATGAGCTGATATCCTGGAATTTTGGTCACGGGCAAGGGGGGGGGGCGGAGCCCAGGATGGTCTCCACTGGGCTCCGCCCCTGCCAGAGAGCTAAATCAACAACATCGTCGTGCCAGGCAAACGGGCTGAGCTAACAGGCGGCGATTAGCAGCGGCAATCATGCATAGACCAGATCGTACGTAGTGGGGTCGCGTGCGTGCGGAGATTTGTACTTTGTGGGTTTATCCAAACTTTAATTAAGAGAGCATACATATATGCGTAAGCAGTGATGATAACTTTATGTTGAGCTGGTGTTATTTATCCTTTTGATTATGTGTGAAGTTGCGAGCAGTGCATGATCAAAAGTTGGACATCCAGTGGAAATGTTACTGGAGAGTGGAGATGCGATTTTTTTTTTTTTTTTTGAGGAAACGGAGATGCGAATTTTAACAAACCATTCTTGTATAGACAGGATCTTATCCATCCATGCTTCTTGTACAGACAGGATGTAGCACCGATGAGCCCATCCGTGCCCGCATTTTGCTCATCGTGTGTGCACGCATCGGGATCGAAAGAAGCTCCGGAGGGAGGCCGTACACCACGTCGAGTCCGCGGGCATCGTCATCGCTACACTCCAACGTAGGCTGTGGAAAACGAACTGTCAACCTAAACACAAGGTTTTTTTCTTTTTGGCTACTGCTCAATGACAGGTTAAACACAAAGGGAACTAAGAAGAAAACATATGTACTTGGAAGATTACAACTGTGAACTAATTTGCATCTGGCAAAAGCAGGAGACTCTGAGGCATTTGTTTGTTCGTTGCAACTTTGCAAAGGCATGTTGGCAAGCAATTGGAATAAACATTCCTCACAATCTGAGAATAGCACTGTCCCGAAATGGCTCAGAAGGAAGCTTGTAGTACCATTTTACATGGACATTATCATCATGATGTCATGGTGCACCTTTTTTTTTTCTCGAACAGTCATGGTGCATCTGGGTTGCAAGAAATGACTGGATCTTCAACAACATTGATCCAATAGTGGACAACTGCCAAAAAAAAAAATCATCAAAGAAATGAATATGGTGGTACTCAGAGCAAAGGGGAAACATCTAGACAAATTAAAAGAATGGATCAATCGATGGAGCTGACACAAGATCTTTTTTATTTGTTCACTTTATTTTACTTTTTTTTTTCTTCAAGCCACCTTGATTTTGTTTGTATGAAATATGTAGGGCTTGCCTTTCCAGTTCGTTAAACACACACACACGCGCGCGCCGGACAGCCGGTTGACCTTGGAATAATGACAAACATACGTCGATATGGCAGGACTCAAAACTTAGGCAATAATATTGCCATTTGTATTTGACCATAACAAATATGGGGAAATATCAGGGGCACAAGAAGTATTTAGTGCACAAATATTTGTTGATATGGCAGGGAATCTAACTTTGCTATGATCATTTATATTTGACCATAGAAAACATATATTAGTATAGAAAGATCTAAAATGTAGCCATTAGATTTTGGCAATTATATTTGATGATAGAAAAACATTTGTTGATATAGAAGGAAATCTAAACTTGCCAATAACCTCTCTCTCTCTCTCTCTCTCTCTCTCTCTCTCTCTCTCTCTCTCTCTCTCTCTCTCTCTCTCTCTCTCTCGTATATATACACAACCTCGTGTGCTCAGCCACACCATCTCCATTCTTTCAGTACCACATACAGTGGTACATACTCGGGGAAAAAAAGCCATGGCCAAACCAGCGACGGCAATCCTTATCCTGACCGTCCTCTCGGTCTTCCTGCATCTCCAGACCCAAGGTATGCGTGCTCTACGATCTTGTGCGCTTTAGTATTAGCATATTGTTCGTGATGATGCCGCTGATCGATGGACTGTTATCCGGTGCGCATGCAGCCGCGATGGAAGGCAGTACATCCGTGCAGGAACCCACCAGCAGGCCACGGAAGATGGCGGTGGCGAACGCGCGGAACCTGGTGTGCCGGAGCTGCAGATGTATTATAGCCATCGGGGTCCAATTTGAGAGGTGCTGCTACTCGGGGTCCGAGCTTGTGAGCTGTGGATGCTCCGACTGCAGGGGCAACTGACCCAATGTTCTGATCCTTGCGATGACGATTACTCTCCATGTGTAACAAGTTGCAGTGTTGCATGCTAGTTATGTTATGATTTATGCAATAATATGTTTATTTTTCTAGAAGGCCATTATATGGGCATGCTTGCTGGTGAACATCCTGTAGTGCATATCGATGTGCGTCTTGGTCTTGTTGGGCGCGATGCCCTTTTCTTCCATTCCATGCACGCCACCGTCTGCAGCGCCTCCCCCGGCTCGCCGCTCGCGCGCCGCCGCCATGGGCCTTGGCCCATGGTCAGGCTGCCGTAGGTGGGCACGTCCGGCTGCACCTGACCCCACGGTCCTTCATCAGCGTGGCGTACCTCACCGTGCGACCGCATCTGGTTGAACAAGGGCCACAGGGCAGTAGCCTTCCATCATGGCGTGGGCACGCTCGACATTACTCGTGTACGTGACGTGGTCCCGCCGGCTTGCCGGGGCTGTCTGGCCTTCCCGGTTAATTAATTGCACGTAGCAAGGCAACGACGTAGTCGATTCGATTCATGTATCCATGAGCGTGGCGTTGGGCGGATAAGCCTGGGCCAGCAGCGGCTCCTTTTTTGCTCTTGGTCGCCCTGTTCTGGCTTGACAACGCCCTCAAGCAGAGAAGCACCGCATCTCTTCTCGACGCAAGTCACTTCGCTCTGCTCTGCCTCGGTGACCACGGCTCGGACAAAGAAGCAGATGTCTTTGCGGCCCTGCCACATTGCCTGCTCGATCTGCTCCGCCATGGAGATGTCCCCGAACCCGCGACCAACGCGCAGACGAGGGAGTGGAAGGTATCTCCGCTTCACCGTCTGATCCATTTGGGGATGCGTGTACACTAGGAGAGACCCACGGAGTGCATGAGTGAGAGTTGTACACCAGTTTGATGAGTGGTGACGGCTATGCTTTCCCAGGAAGGCAACCATGGAATTTTAACACTCCATCAAAAAGGGAGGGGGGGGGGGGGGGGGGGGGGATGAGCCCCTTGGCACCCTACTGCCTCTGTCCCTGAACACTATTTTTTTATATAATATTGAAACCGTCATAATCTGCCAATCTTGTGTCACTGGAAACGTAGAATAGTTGTGCCGCTGTGCATCAGAGACACTGCACTATAGTGTATTACGAGGAATGTTATGTTCGCTTCTCTAATGAGAATATTGTTATGACCATCAACAACGACAATCTTTGATGCCGTCTTTGGTAGTGAACTTGGCCATGCTCTTCACTTCACCACCAGAGAGGTGGACTTCCGAAGAAATGAGGACACCATATATAGGCTTGCGCAATGCACTGCTCTAGAATTTCCAATAGCATAATACTAAGTTTTTTTTTTTCAAATAGCAACAAATTTCTCAATTCTTGAAAAGAATCGAACCGATTTTGAGACAAATTACCATTTCCGTTGAATACGCTCTTCCATTGTACAACGAAAAAGTTAATGTTGTCAAATACTCCTATTTAAGAACGGAGGGAGTAAATGGTAATTTTTTTTCCTTTTTTCTTTGTGAAAACGATAAATTTGTTCATTAGCTGTTTTACAAATATGACTCGTACATACATCTTTCGTTTCATTTTTCAGTTTAAATTATCAGAAGCAACCAAATTCTCCGGAGTCTCATGAACGCTTTTTCATTCGCGTTCCAACAATTGTCATTTGACAGTACTTCCATTCCAGACAAACCAATCGACTTGTTACGTGATGGTACAAAAGGACATTTACGTCACAGATGCACTATTTCGTACGGGTACCTAACATAAGCAACGCCTCAAGTGCCGCTGATCAATTACACTTAAACACCACTACAAATTACAAATCATCTCTAGCCGCATCACAGCATGACAACGCCTGTTGGCCGGAGAGAGCAATTCCTTAGCACCCCGCGCGTGCGCGAGCAGCTATCTGGCGCGCACCATGAACGTTGGAACCGGAAGCATGCACGGTTCCGGCGATGCGAGGAAGCCCGCTCCGGCGTAGATGGCCTGGGGCTTGCTGGCCACCGGTGCGCGAGGCTTCTTGTGCAAGTCCCATCTCTCGCACGACGACGCGAAACCGGGGCTGCTGCTTGTGGAAACGCGGGCTTGACCCGGACGACGACGACGTGCTTGCGGCGGCGGCGATGCCTGGTTTGGTCTTGTGCGCGTCCCACCTCTCCGCGGCGTCGGCGCGGCCAGGCTTGGTCTTGGCAGGCGACTTCGCCGGAGTGATGAGGATGCACGCCGCCGGCGATGGCATCATGGCGCTCTTTGGCGGGGTCGGGAGCAGACCCGGGAGAGCGGCGTTCGCCAAGGCGAGGTGCACGCGCGCTACTGGTATCGCCATCGATCGATCGAGTGACGGAGGGGGAGACTGCATCGGGGAATTCAGCAGCACGCAAGCGATCGAGCTGAGGAAGCAGAGATACGCCTCGAGCGGACGAGTGAATTGATGGGTTGCTGCAAGGAATTGAGATTTATAGTAGCAACGGAGCAACTGGAACGTGAAACTGAATCAGAGTCGGTGTCCGAGTAGAGACGACGTCCGATTCGGACTCCGTGGACCGTGGCACATGCGTATTTTGTATCGGTGCGCGTTTACATATAATCAGAATACGTATCCCAATCCGAGTCGCCCATTTCATCACAGCTGGGCGACCTAGGGTCGATGAGCCCTGTTGCCTTCAAAGGCCGCATCCTACTCCTACTAGGAAGCGATCCATGCAGTGGGGAGGGAGAGTGTGCATTACCAGCCATTGACATGTGGGCTAGGAATTGCGATCCTACGAATCCTCGGTCTCACTGAAGTTGGTTAGAGAAGACGGCAAAGGGGGCCACATGGACGGGCAGAGCCAAAAAGGCCGCCGCATCGCCCGCTCGGGCAGGGAAGAATCAACACGAGCTCCCCATAGACGCCTAGAATATACAGACTAGAAGATAGAGAGGTGAGTTGATTATACCGATGAGTTGATGAGTAGTCTGAAACGAACATATATAATTGGTAACACCCTAGGAAGAAATCATAGGCTTTTTGGTTATAAACTCATCGGATCTAGCGGCTCATGTCTATAAACTATGTAATTCGTTCGGTCTAGATTTATCTAATCTGCTATATAATGTATCTATGGAGTGTTGCTATCCCCCGCGCGTGCGCTCAAATGGATACTCGCACGGGGACGTGTGCGCTCGTACATACAGGAAAATGACAAGATGGTCCCTGCCGCTTAGAGCGTCTTCAATGGTAGAGTCAGCTAAGAGGCATCAACTAGCTTTTGCAAATGATTGAAGAATAATGGGGTCTATGTTTAAGTCTCTTATTTCTTTTAGAGGCTGTCTCTTAAGAAAGAGTTAGCTACCTTCTCTCTTCTTTTTCTCCAATAAACAATTCTAAAAGTTAGATTAGAGATGATTATTGGGGACGGTTTTATGCATTGTGAGTCTGTTTGGATTGTGTCTTGGGTGCTGCTGCCAATCAGGCAACTCCATCTGAGCCATATGCAGCGAAAATCCAACGCCTGTGGGCTGCTGCCTGCCAGGCAGCTTTCCCCAGGGTTCAAACCAAACTAGCCCTGTGTTCTACGGGCGGCTGGTGGGTGAACGTGCTGTGAGGGGAAGAAGTTCAGTTTTACTCCTGAATATTAAGTGAAGTTACTAAATATGTTTGAGGACATTTAGAGAATTTCACTCCTTGTGTTTTTGCTTTCCCATTGTTTTACGGGGCTGAGCCGTAGCCCCTGTGAGCATACTGCCATCTAGCAAGTCACGGTGCAGAACTGAACGGATGCAGCGGAGCGCATCTCATTTTCTAGTAAGTATATACATGGCATGTCTCTGCTTCTTCAAGACGAGAAGATCAGCAAGAGTTCACACACCAGCTAGTAAGTTGCATACCCTTCTTCCGCTCTTCTTTTCCATGACATGTGTACTCAGTTGATATGCCCCCAAATATGTTTATCCGTTTTTGCGCGGAAGACGTAGCAAAGATGCTGGATTACATTCCGCACAGAAGCGTCACACATTTCTCTTGGTAAAACTCTATATATAGTAATTTGTTTCAGAATAAGTATTACACAAAAACTGTACTAATTACATGAGATTTCTTGTCCTAGTAATGAGAGAAACAAATGTTTGGCTGTAGTAAGAGGTTGAAGCTTATAAGCAGTGTTGTATATACATGAAGGTTCTTTTTCAAAATTATTCACCGAGACTTGAAACCAGGAAACATACAAAAGATATTGATTATATTATATCCATCTCCAAACTCTCTACACACACCATATTCTCAGAACTCGGGAGCATAGTTGTTCGTCCCTGGTCTTTCCAGTGCCAGCTCATTGTTTATGTAAAAAGCATGTGTGCATCCAGCGGGTGGGCAAAGGGGCTAAAGCACCCCCCCCCCCCCCCCCAACACACACAAAATAAAGAACAAAAAAGAGCTCAATAAACATTTTTGAACATGGAGTATTCTTAATAAATGGACATTAATTATTGAACACGAAACTTTTCACTCCAATACATTCTCAATGCAATCAAGATTACTTCTATCTTCTTTTAATTATTCTATTACATTAAAATAATATTCACATATTTAGCAAAAAAAAATATTTTAAACTAGCAAATATATTTTGGGTCTGCATTTTGGGTATTACTACTTACTCTTTGGACGAAAAACATTGTATACCAGTCAAAAGGAAAAAAAATCCTAATAAATGGTCTTTGCCCGATGTACTAATATGGGGCAAAAACATTGTAGAAACAGTTGAACTGTCGCACTACTAGACTGTAGTTAACTAATGATATTTTAAGGGATGAAACAAGTTAGTTAGAAACTTAGAGCATCTCCGAGAGAGTAATAAACCTCCTTTAACTTAAATTATCGAGGTTTAAGCCAAAAAAATTATCTCCAACAGGGCCAAAAACAACCTCAAACTTTTTCATAGCCCACAAACTCCTTTCATTTGTAGCTACAAATAAGAGAAGAATTGGGGTCCCTATTACTTCTTTTTTCACTAGAATTAATATTTTTATGGCTTCAAATGCTGATGTGACTTAATCAAAAGTGTTTTGGTCCGCTTTTACAGAGTGACTGTTGGAGCCTTGGGGGAGGGGAGAAAAAAATGTGTCTTTTTTGTTGCTCTCAAAAATAGGTTTATGAAGTCAATTTTATGAGGTTCTCATAGAGATGCTCTTAGTAGAGTTGTTACAAGACGCTTCAGCCCCATGCTCGCAGCCTGGGTTTGATCCTACGCATGAGAAAAATCAGTGTTCAATGTGCAAAGAGGCAGACTTAATAACATGAGAAGAAAATGTATGCTATGTGCTTAACCGGTAGCAAAAATCTTCTAATGTAGTATTGAGCATATTGACAGCTTCAAATGAATCAGCGCATAACTATAAAGAAGAAAACATTGCAAAAAAAAAAAAAAAACTACAACGGAGAAAATAATTGAGATTGCCACCATCTGACTTCATGCGGACAAGATTTAGAATTTGTACATCAGAGCGGAGTTGTGCAAGGAGCACACAGAATTTCCAATGGAATAATACTGAGTTTCTTAATATACCAGCGAATTTCTCGATCAATGAAAACAATCGAACAGATCTAGAAACAAATTAAAATTTCCACTTAACACGTTTGGTTGCTTCTCAATTTAATTAACTGAAATGAAACAAAAATATTATGTATGTAAGTATAGCTGTACCAAAATGACAGTATTTCCATTCCACATAAACCATGTTAATTAAACGTGATTAATTAACCAAATTCTCCGGAGTCTCGTGAAGGCTTTTCACTCACGTTCAAACAATATCAGGTGCCAGTACTTCCATTCCACATAAATCAATCGATCGACTTGCTACATGATGGTACAAAACGGACGGATTCACTTGACAAACATGCTCCAACTCGTACTGGTACCTACTACAAGCAACATCTCAAGCGCCATTGATCATTACTACACGTAAACACCACTACAAATTACAATTCATCTCTAGCTGCATGCCTGCATCACAGCGTGTGACAACGCCTGATCGATAGCTTAAGAGAGCGAGCTTCCCACGCGCGCCCGTGCAGCTAGCTATCTGGCGCGCACCATGAACGTTGGAACGGAAAGCATGCACGGTTCCGGCGAGAAGAGGAAGCCCGGACCGGCGTACATGGCCTGGGACTTGTCTCCGGCCACCAGTGCGCGAGGCTTCTTGTGCAAGTCCCAGTGCTCCACCGACGACGCGCGGCTCACAGCAGCAGCGCGCTTGCTGCTGTCCCGATGCTGGCGGCTCGACGCCGACGACGTGGACGAAGTAGTGCTCTTTCTCGAACTCTTGTTGTTGTCCCATCTCTCGCACGACGACGCACGACCGGTGCTGCTGCGGGCCTGTTCGTTTCGCTACAGCTGCGGTTGCGGCTGCAGAAAAATAACTGCGAACACTGTAGCTGCTGCTAAAGAAATAACTGCGAACATTATAGCTGCTGCAAAGCAGCCGCTTTTTGCAGCGAGACGAACACGCTTAGAAGCCGGTGTCGGCGCGGCCGGGCATTGTCTTGGAAGCCGGTGACTTCGCCGGCGAGATGGTGATGCACGCTGCCGGAGACGGCATCATGGCGCTCTTAGGCGGGGTCGGGAGCAGCCCCGGGAGAGCGGCCTTCGCCATGGCGAGGTGCACGCGCTCTACCGGTATCGCCATCGATCGTTCGAGGGGGCGAAAGGAGAGACTGGATCGGGGATACCAGCAGAGACGCAAGCGATCGAGTAGAGGAAGCAGAGATGCGCAGCGAGCGGACGAGTGAATTGATCGGGTGCTGCAAGGAGTTGAGCTTTATAGCGACGGGTCTACCCGAACGTCGGAGCGTGAAGCTGAATCGGAGTCGGTGTCCAAGTACAAACGTCCGATTCGGACTCCGTGGACCATGGCACATGCGTACTTTTGCGTCAGCCCGCGTTTACATCTAACTAAGATGGCTACGGCTAGACTTACTATATTTTTAAAAATATTTTTATATTTATAGAATTTAACATAGTTTATTATTATTTATTTATTTATACAATATCTTTATAAATAGTAGAAAATAGAGTGAAGAATTTCTCACATGCTTCAATCTGAGTGTGAGATGAGTCATCATTTATTTTGGATTGTGTCTTAGCTAACTCATTGTATTTGATTTTATTTTAGAAGTAACGTGAGTTCAAACGTGTCATGCTACACAACTAACCTATGTTAGAACGTGTCGTGCTACAAATAAATCTTTTGAAGAATACATGTCATGCTAAAAATAAGAGAATGTACCATGCTAGTTAGATATATGACAGTGTGTTTAGAAATAAGAATTAAGTGTATTTTGGATATTTTAATTATTCTAAAATTTAACTATTTTGGACTCATAATGATATGGTGGGTAAACTATTGTAGAAATAAGAATTAGGGATGTTTTTAGCTTTTCTAAATCCGAATTTATTTATTTTATGGACTTATAATGGCATGGAGTGTAATTTAGAAACAAGTGTGAAGGGTATTTTTTTGTTATTCTGAATTTAGTACTCGTAATGGCATGCTGAGTAATTTAGAAATATGTGTGAGGGCATTTTTGGCATTTTTGTTATTTGGAATTTAGCTATTTTATAAATAGTTATAGGGAGTTTTGTGACTAATTTTTCATAATCGCAGTGGTCGGAAATTTTCTCTTCTTATTTTCTTGAATTAACGTGGGAGTTTCTAGCATTTTTGAGCGAACAGGTATTTGCCCCACTGCCAAAATTGACATCCTCTGTCCTCGGTCCACGCCCATTGCAGTCGAGGTCTCCGCTGTCAAGGTGAGCTTCATGTCGTGATTTCCATGCTGCAAACTAATGCTACACTGGCTCTTGCCTTCCAATTTGAGATATCCAATGCCGACGCGAACCTAAGATCAACGGCAAGTCTGCAGGATTTGAGCAGACCGATAAAGAGTCACAGATGGCATTGTGGGGAGCTTCAATAGAGATGGAGGGGGCGGCCTATGTAAATTAACACAAAATCTCAAAATCTAATTTACTCTTTAATCGGTGTAATTTGGGTGACAGCAGGGGCCATGGCCACCCTTGGCCCTCACTAAGCTCTGCCCCCTCACAGATGGAGGGGAGAAGAAAAGAGAAGAGAGAGGACGTTGACGGCTCTTTTTCCTTTTTTTGTGGGGGCAGGCGAAAGAGGGCTCATCTGCTCAAATAAGGCCGTTGGATGCCCTCCACGTGAGAGGAGATACGGATCGAAACAGGGCCTAAGAGACAGAGAAGTTGTGACTGCTACTACATCCAGCGTTGTATAATCCATCTCCGATCCAAACTCTCTACACACATACCATATTCTCATAACTAATGAGCATAGTTATGCATCCATGGTTTTTCCAGTGGCAGCTCATTATTTCTGTAAAGAGTATGGGTGAATACAGAGGGTGAATAGGGGCTCAAGCCCCCTCACCACCACCCGCGCGAGAGAGAGAGAGAGTCTATGCAGATTTTAAAACCTGGAGTCTATTAATCTTAATAACTGAGACATTAACTGTTGAGCACGGAAATTTTCACTCAGAGGGATTCGCAATGCAATCAAGATTACTTCTGTTTTCATTATTATTCTATTATATTAAAATAACATTCACATATTTTGCGGGAAAAAAGCTATTTTAAACTAGCAAATGTTTTGTAGGTGTACATTTGGGTCTTACTGCTTACTAATTGGATGAAAAACATTATATTAACCAGCCAAAAAAAATCCTAAATGGTATTTGCCGGAAGCGCTCAACTGTTGAACTAGTTATGGAAATACTCTTCCTCTTTCCCAGCCTCGTCGCCACCGCAGTCGAGCTTGCCAGCCTCCGGCCGGGGACGCCACGGCTCATTGCCGACGTCTATTCCGATGTTGATCGCGTCGCACCTCCTCTCCTCGGGTTCATCACGGCGCCTGGGCTTGGAAGACGGCCTCGGAGGCATCGTGACGAGGCACGGCGCCGCGAACTCCGGCGAGGCCATCATCTGCAGGCTCTTGGTCTGCTGCCTGGGCGGGAACGAGACGATCCCCGGAAGACGCGCGTGCGCCACGGCGAGGAGCGCGCGCCGTGCCGCCGGCGACCGTACCACCATGGACGGCCGACGGAGACGCGCAACCGGAGCGCCGCAAAGCGGCAGAGCAAGCGGCGAGGCGAGCTGCATTGTTGTGTGTCCTGACGTGATCAACCTCTGCTGCATTGAGTTCGATTTGTAGCCACGGACCTGTCTGATCCAAACTTGAAGCAGAGCCGGAGCCGGAGTTGTGGCACGACTCCAATTTTGCAAATTGCAACGATATTACATTACAACGAGTCAGACTCAGACTGCTGTAAGAGTGCACAAATGAACCGGG
The DNA here is from genome assembly GCA_007726485.1 of Eragrostis curvula. Classification (NCBI taxonomy): domain Eukaryota; kingdom Viridiplantae; phylum Streptophyta; class Magnoliopsida; order Poales; family Poaceae; genus Eragrostis; species Eragrostis curvula. Next base: position 30,848,538 of record CM017444.1, read on the forward strand.
CTCGCTTCCTTCACTCCATTACAGGATATGTGGCCGAGGAATGAGGCGAGGGTGTCCTCTGCATCAAGCAGAGGAGGACGCAGCTGCGGCGAGGTTGGTCGTGCGGTACGTGGCCTGGGTTCAGTTTTCCAGTTTCGCATGACTAAAACTCATCCCTATCTGTGCCCCGCTGCGCTAGAGAAAAGTTTCTAGTCCCTTGAAAAATTTCAACTCAACTTCAAAATATTTCAACCATGGTAATTGGTAAAGCAAGTTACCAGAAGGCTCGATGAAACAAATTCAGAACGAACATACATCGGCAGTTCAATCAGATTCTCGTGAGCTTCAATCCATTCATCCTGGCGTCACTGCAATTGGTAATGTCGTAGCAGGTGCCTGTTGCAGCCTGCTCATGCATGAGCTGCACGCCTGCACCGTACTACAAGTTTCGTAGGCAAGTCCCGCAAGGTTGTTTATGGCCCAGAGTCCCAAGCCTATGTGCGTCCTAGAAGAACGAACACATGAAACAGGGCTATCAGATGAAAGTTCTTAACAGTTGTTTTCAGTACTTGACAGTTGATTTGTCATGGGAGGTAGTCTATTTTCGGTGCTTGGTGCCAGGTTAAACATGTTCCTCATTCTTGTTTCCTTCCCCGCACTAGTATGCTTTTTTCTTGTGCTGCTGCACTACCTAAATATGCTGTTGGTGCAGAAACTATTTACCCAACCTAACATATGAAACTGAATTACAAACATTTTTGCACTTTATATGCGCTGCTAACTAATTCGCAGACGTGGTTAGATGTCATATTGCAGCCTCGCATCTAAATGGGATCTTACACATGGATTCGCATATCCAATTGTATCAATTTAATTTATTAATTGATCCCACCATAATTCGGACTTACAGAACAGTTGTAAAAATCTGATTCTTCCCTAGAATTGTGAAGCTTCTAATTAATCTCTCTCGCAGCTGTATCTTCAAAAGTATTTTAGACAAGAAGATGTATATTGTATGTAGCACCCGTAATTTTGCTCATTTCGATAAACCTAAAATTTGGGCCCTTTTCAAAAAATTTCAAATAATAAAAATGGTTTAGATCAAAAATAGGGCTCAATTAAATTTTCTCGAAATAAAAACATGCATGAAACAATCATGTGCATTTTTGCCTCTTATTGTCTTTATTTAACTGTTTGGGTGAGTGTTGAAGTCCAAACTCAAATTCAAATTCAAATCCCTTTGAAATTCATTCAAATTCCAAAACCAAAAATAGTTAAGCCTTTTTCTGCTTGGCGGGCCGCTCCTTTCCTTTTTCTGCGCGCGGCCCAGCTCCTTCCTTCTCCCGTTCGCGCGCCTGGGCCGACACCCTCCCCCGCGCTCGCCTCGGCCCAGCTGGCCCAGCCCGCTTCACCCCGCCGCTGTGCCGCTGACGAGTGGGACCCGCGCCTTCTTCCTCCTCCGATGCGCGAAGCCCGACCGGCCGGCGTGCCGGCCGGGGATTTGCTCCCCGCCGCCCGCATTTCCTCCTCTGCTCCCCCACGCGTCGCTCTCCCGCGCTCTCCCTCCTCCTCTCGTCCGGGCCCTGCTCCCCCATTCGACCGGCAACATCAAACCCTAGCCGCCCTCGCCATATCTCCGGCGAGCTCGAGCTCCGCGCCGCCGCGGCGTCAAAGCAACGCGCCCGCGCGACCACACCGTGCCCAGGGCCCCTCTTTCCCTTCTCGCCGCGTGGCATCGCCCCAGCTCCGGCCCCCACCTCCCGCGCCGCGAGCACCGCGCGCTCCGGCGAAATATCCCGACGAACTCGGGATATTTCCCGGCCCTCTCCACCGCCTTCGAGCGGGTTATAAGAGGAGCGCCGGCCCCTCCATTCTTCCCCGCTGCCATTTCCTCTTCTCGCTCTCCCCCTCCACGCCACCGAGCCCGACTTCTCTTCCTCTTCTCCAACTCCGGCGAGCAATCCCGCCGCCTTCCAACGCTCCCCACTCCCCTCCGAGCTCAAGGTGAGCTTCAGCACTCTTTCCCGTACTTCTAGCACCTCTTCTTCTCCCTCCTCGCGCTCTGCAGCTTAGCTTCCACCGTGCGCCGCCGCCGCCTCCTTCTCCTCTCCCTCTCCGGCCGCCGTGGAGCACTCCCGGACATCGCCGAGCACCCCCACACCTTCACCGCACGAACGCGCACCCTCTCCCCTTCACAAACTCGTGCCCGCGCGCTCGCGCGCGCACATCACCGCGCACGCCGACGCGCCGCCGAGCTCCGGCGAACCCGCGCCGTCGCCTCGGCCATCGCGCACGACACCATGCTCCCCCATCAGCTTCCCCGTCGCGCGTAGAAGCCCGGCACAACTCCCCCCGACCCTCTAGGCCCTAGTAGCGGCCGGCGGCGAGCTCTCCGGCGCCGCCGCGCCCTTTCTCCCCGTCGCCGCCGCGCCGGCGCCACCGGGCCCCCGCCTGAGTCACTGACTCGCGGGCCCGCGCGGCCCCGCGCGCCCCTCGGTCCACCGGACCGGCTCACGGTGGACCGCACACACAAACCCAGCCCGGTCCACGCCTCTGTGGACCAAGTCCACGGAACAGTGGCAGCCAGGGGCCCTCGGCCCCACAGGCCCACATGTCGCCTCTGTTTCGCGCACGAAAATGCTGGGTACACCCGAGAGTGTACACAGAAATGTATTTCGGGCATATTTCCAATATCAGAAAAATTCCCAAAAATATCCAAAAATTCCCAAAATCATTTCTAACCTTTTTCCAACCCTTGTACACCTCTGGAAAATTAGGGTGGAGATTATACTTAATTGAAGTTAATCTACCCCTAATTTAATCCTTTTCCCCTAATTTCAAATATTCATATCTTTGTCGTTTTAACTCCGAATTCGATGATTCTTGCACCATTATTCATCTAAAATCATCCTCTACCATATTCCATCAAAACCATATTTAGTGGTGTATTTTATTTTATTTATTTTATTTTAATGGTTGCTTAATTGAGTGTTAAGCGGTAGACTTAGCTTTTCTTTTATTTAATCGCTAGGAGACCAAGTCTTCGAGGAGGAACACGAGGACCCCGACTACGAAGAAGACTTAGAGGAGGAAGATTTTGGTGAAGGCAAGTCCTAACCACCTTGATCATATTTCACCTAATTAATTCTTACAAAATACCCTATATAGAGCCTGTGTGCAAATTAAACATGCATAGTCTTTTAAAATGATTTAAATATTAGAGTAACCTATCTTGTTGAAAGCCATGCCTTGTTTATTGCTATCCTTAATCCATTGTTAACCCTAGGTTCCACAATCATTAATCTTTAATGATTTGTTGGAAAATATTGCCGCTTAGGTTCAATCACACTGTGTTAATTAATAATATTGCTTCACATGTTTTTGTGTGTGAAAATGTGTGAGTGTGACTTGGTGATGTGTGTGTGAAATAAAAGGGATGGGCTTAGTAAGTGAAACCCATAGTGGGGGTTATGTTTTATACGGGAGCAAGCGAGGTAGTCCTCAGTGGGGAGGCTATCTCTGGGACGCTACTTCTCGTTGGAGAGTAGCTATTGAAGATGCTTGCTTCGGTCGTATAAGGACCGGTTCATTTGCCGCCTTGCCTAGCACTTGAGTGCAACCACGAGCCCCTGTTATGGGCAGGGTTTGGAACCACACCCTACTAGTGATCGCCCGGTACCACCAGGAGACAGGGAGTTGCAATCGGAAGCCAGGAGAGGGTCTTGACGAGGTTGGCGTCGGATCTGGCAAGTGAAAGTTATTGGCTATTCTATGCCTATGTGAAGCCCCTGGTCGTTGATTTTCCGAGGTGGTACCGTGGTGACATTAGGCAGGTACGGAACCATTAGCATGTCATTCCGACCCACGACGGTGGAAAGGTCTGACATGCCTCGTGGGTAAAGTGTACGACCTCTGCAGAGTGTAAGAATCTATCCGGATAGCCGTGTACCACGGCATTGGACAAAGCGAAAGCAATGGCCACACAATGATTAGTTTTCCGTGTGAGTTATCCTTGGCGTGTGTGTTTTCGGAATAACGCCGGTTTGGAGCCGTGTGCTGGTTTCCTGCCAGCGTTAAAATTTGGGAACTGGCGGGAAGGATTTATTCTCCCCCAGGGCCACTCAACCCCACTAAGATCTTATCAATGATGACTTAGAGTTTTACAAAAATGTTTTGGTTTACAAAACAACCCCTGCATTGAAAATTGGCTTTTCGGCCGATCGTTGAAAACCCCAGCCTATTCCTTGGCAATATCCTTGCATACGAGTCACCCTTGTGTTAGGACTTGCTGAGTACCTTATGTACTCACTCCCCATCTCAATCAATCATTCAGAAGAAGAAGCGGAGTACGACTTTCAAGCCGATGGCGAAGAAGACTAGGGTCGTCACGCGCAAGTTTGCCAGTGGAGTGGATCTGCTTCCGCCGTCCGTTGCGTAGAATAAAGTGTGGCATTGCTGCTTCCCAGTAATGGCCACTGTGGTGTGATGTGTAGCGTTGTAAGGCCTCTGGCCACCTCAAAGACCTTTTATGTAAATTAAAGGGCTTGTAATGAGCTTTGGTAATAAATAAAGGTGTGACTCTGAAATGCCATTCTGTGAGAATGTCCGTATCAGCGTCTGATCCAGGGACTGATACGGTGGATTCAAGTACCTCTGGAAATGGGGTATGACATTGTACTCCATTACTCATGGGTCACAAAAAAACTTTTATAGATGGAGTTAAGTGGACAATATATCAAACACCTGGAATTGCTTTTTAGATATAGTGATTGTGTTAAATGAAAATTGGCCACCACAATTTTTCACTCCCTTCATGTCTTGAAGCTTCACCAAGTACCCCAAGACACGATGGTAGAACATGTTCATGGAACTGAGAACAGACTAAAACATATATAATTCATAAAGTTTTATTTCTTAAAAAGTGATAAGCTTGTAATTTTGTTAAGTATCATGTTTTCATGTCTAACTTAGTTAAAGGATATCCCGCTTAAAAATTTGGCAACTATGTGCATGATCATCTCATAGGGAATACCCCCGAGGCACCAGTAGAGGAATATGTATCTCATAATTGCAGTGAATTAAAGTGGTTTCTTAAAAAGCAGCATATTTGTTTGGTCACCTAAGATGGCCAACCAAGTCACAATGTCTTGCATGTCCATCCGAATAGGATGAGTACGTCTTAGGTTGTTATAGGGAAAAAATGATTTATTACGCTAAAAAAACCATCAACATATTTCATTTACACATAGAATGCATTATTTAACAAAATGATTTGTTGATTCTCAAAAAAAAAAAGATTTGTTAACAAAAAACATAAACTTGTTTCATTTGCACATAGAACGCATTATATAACAAAATGATTTTTAAGAAATATCCTAAAATTTGGAATTCTGGCAACAATTTATGTATTAAATTCGTAATAAAAGTACATTTACAATGGACCGACAATTACTTTAGTAGTTCACTATTCGTAATAAAAGTACAATTACTTTAACATCATATAGGCTTCATTTTTCCACATTGAGATGAGTAGAGTGGCATGATCCATGGCATGTACGGAAGAAGATTATTGCAGCAACTTCTAATAGTAGATTCAGTTAACCCAGCTACCGAACATATATCTGAAATAAGTTCGAAAACAAATCATGTTTAGAAGAATTCAGCACGCACAAATGGATATACCTTTTAGGGCCACTCTGTCAGTGCTT
>CM017444.1:30855224-31083779 GCA_007726485.1 Eragrostis curvula
TCCCGAACCCGCGACCAACGCGCAGACGAGGGAGTGGAAGGTATCTCCGCTTCACCGTCTGATCCATTTGGGGATGCGTGTACACTAGGAGAGACCCACGGAGTGCATGAGTGAGAGTTGTACACCAGTTTGATGAGTGGTGACGGCTATGCTTTCCCAGGAAGGTAACCATGGAATTTTAACACTCCATCAAAAAGGGAGGGGGGGGGGGGGGGGGGATGAGCCCCTTGGCACCCTACTGCCTCTGTCCCTGAACACTATTTTTTATATAATATTGAAACCGTCATAATCTGCCAATCTTGTGTCACTGGAAACGTAGAATAGTTGTGCCGCTGTGCATCAGAGACACTGCACTATAGTGTATTACGAGGAATGTTATGTTCGCTTCTCTAATGAGAATATTGTTATGACCATCAACAACGACAATCTTTGATGCCGTTCTTGGTAGTGAACTTGGCCATGCTCTTCACTTCACCACCAGAGAGGTGGACTTCCGAAGAAATGAGGACACCATATATAGGCTTGCGCAATGCACTGCTCTAGAATTTCCAATAGCATAATACTAAGTTTTTTTTTTTCAAATAGCAACAAATTTCTCAATTCTTGAAAAGAATCGAACCGATTTTGAGACAAATTACCATTTCCGTTGAATACGCTCTTCCATTGTACAACGAAAAAGTTAATGTTGTCAAATACTCCTATTTAAGAACGGAGGGAGTAAATGGTAATTTTTTTTCCTTTTTTCTTTGTGAAAACGATAAATTTGTTCATTAGCTGTTTTACAAATATGACTCGTACATACATCTTTCGTTTCATTTTTCAGTTTAAATTATCAGAAGCAACCAAATTCTCCGGAGTCTCATGAACGCTTTTTCATTCGCGTTCCAACAATTGTCATTTGACAGTACTTCCATTCCAGACAAACCAATCGACTTGTTACGTGATGGTACAAAAGGACATTTACGTCACAGATGCACTATTTCGTACGGGTACCTAACATAAGCAACGCCTCAAGTGCCGCTGATCAATTACACTTAAACACCACTACAAATTACAAATCATCTCTAGCCGCATCACAGCATGACAACGCCTGTTGGCCGGAGAGAGCAATTCCTTAGCACCCCGCGTGCGCGAGCAGCTATCTGGCGCGCACCATGAACGTTGGAACCGGAAGCATGCACGGTTCCGGCGATGCGAGGAAGCCCGCTCCGGCGTAGATGGCCTGGGGCTTGCTGGCCACCGGTGCGCGAGGCTTCTTGTGCAAGTCCCATCTCTCGCACGACGACGCGAAACCGGGGCTGCTGCTTGTGGAAACGCGGGCTTGACCCGGACGACGACGACGGCTTGCGGCGGCGGCGATGCCTGGTTTGGTCTTGTGCGCGTCCCACCTCTCCGCGGCGTCGGCGCGGCCAGGCTTGGTCTTGGCAGGCGACTTCGCCGGAGTGATGAGGATGCACGCCGCCGGCGATGGCATCATGGCGCTCTTTGGCGGGGTTCGGGAGCAGACCCGGGAGAGCGGCGTTCGCCAAGGCGAGGTGCACGCGCGCTACCGGTATCGCCATCGATCGATCGAGTGACGGAGGGGGAGACTGCATCGGGGAATTCAGCAGCACGCAAGCGATCGAGCTGAGGAAGCAGAGATACGCCTCGAGCGGACGAGTGAATTGATGGGTTGCTGCAAGGAATTGAGATTTATAGTAGCAACGGAGCAACTGGAACGTGAAACTGAATCAGAGTCGGTGTCCGAGTAGAGACGACGTCCGATTCGGACTCCGTGGACCGTGGCACATGCGTATTTTGTATCGGTGCGCGTTACATATAATCAGAATACGTATCCCAATCCGAGTCGCCCATTTCATCACAGCTGGGCGACCTAGGGTCGATGAGCCCTGTTGCCTTCAAAGGCCGCATCCTACTCCTACTAGGAAGCGATCCATGCAGTGGGGAGGGAGAGTGTGCATTACCAGCCATTGACATGTGGGCTAGGAATTGCGATCCTACGAATCCTCGGTCTCACTGAAGTTGGTTAGAGAAGACGGCAAAGGGGGCCACATGGACGGGCAGAGCCAAAAAGGCCGCCGCATCGCCCGCTCGGGCAGAGAAGAATCAACACGAGCTCCCCATAGACGCCTAGAATATACAGACTAGAAGATAGAGAGGTGAGTTGATTATACCGATGAGTTGATGAGTAGTCTGAAACGAACATATATAATTGGTAACACCCTAGGAAGAAATCATAGGCTTTTTGGTTATAAACTCATCGGATCTAGCGGCTCATGTCTATAAACTATGTAATTCGTTCGGTCTAGATTTATCTAATCTGCTATATAATGTATCTATGGAGTGTTGCTATCCCCCGCGCGTGCGCTCAATGGATACTCGCACGGGGACGTGTGCGCTCGTACATACAGGAAAATGACAAGATGGTCCCTGCCGCTTAGAGCGTCTTCAATGGTAGAGTCAGCTAAGAGGCATCAACTAGCTTTTGCAAATGATTGAAGAATAATGGGGTCTATGTTTAAGTCTCTTATTTCTTTTAGAGGCTGTCTCTTAAGAAAGAGTTAGCTACCTTCTCTCTCTTCTTTTTCTCCAATAAACAATTCTAAAAGTTAGATTAGAGACGATTATTGGGGACGGTTTTATGCATTGTGAGTCTGTTTGGATTGTGTCTTGGGTGCTGCTGCCAATCAGGCAACTCCATCTGAGCCACATGCAGCGAAAATCCAACGCCTGTGGGCTGCTGCCTGCCAGGCAGCTTTCCCCAGGGTTCAAACCAAACTAGCCCTGTGTTCTACGGGCGGCTGGTGGGTGAACGTGCTGTGAGGGGAAGAAGTTCAGTTTTACTCCTGAATATTAAGTGAAGTTACTAAATATGTTTGAGGACATTTAGAGAATTTCACTCCTTGTGTTTTTGCTTTCCCATTGTTTTACGGGGCTGAGCCGTAGCCACTGTGAGCATACTGCCATCTAGCAAGTCACGGTGCAGAACTGAACGGATGCAGCGGAGCGCATCTCATTTTCTAGTAAGTATATACATGGCATGTCTCTGCTTCTTCAAGACGAGAAGATCAGCAAGAGTTCACACACCAGCTAGTAAGTTGCATACCCTTCTTCCGCTCTTCTTTTCCATGACATGTGTACTCAGTTGATATGCCCCCAAATATGTTTATCCGTTTTTGCGCGGAAGACGTAGCAAAGATGCTGGATTACATTCCGCACAGAAGCGTCACACATTTCTCTTGGTAAAACTCTATATATAGTAATTTGTTTCAGAATAAGTATTACACAAAAACTGTACTAATTACATGAGATTTCTTGTCCTAGTAATGAGAGAAACAAATGTTTGGCTGTAGTAAGAGGTTGAAGCTTATAAGCAGTGTTGTATATACATGAAGGTTCTTTTTCAAAATTATTCACCGAGACTTGAAACCAGGAAACATACAAAAGATATTGATTATATTATATCCATCTCCAAACTCTCTACACACACCATATTCTCAGAACTCGGGAGCATAGTTGTTCGTCCCTGGTCTTTCCAGTGCCAGCTCATTGTTTATGTAAAAAGCATGTGTGCATCCAGCGGGTGGGCAAAGGGGCTAAAGCCCCCCCCCCCCCCCCCCCCCCCCCCCCCCCCACACACACACACACAAAATAAAGAACAAAAAAGAGCTCAATAAACATTTTTGAACATGGAGTATTCTTAATAAATGGACATTAATTATTGAACACGAAACTTTTCACTCCAATACATTCTCAATGCAATCAAGATTACTTCTATCTTCTTTTAATTATTCTATTACATTAAAATAATATTCACATATTTAGCAAAAAAAAATATTTTAAACTAGCAAATATATTTTGGGTCTGCATTTTGGGTATTACTACTTACTCTTTGGACGAAAAACATTGTATACCAGTCAAAAGGAAAAAAAATCCTAATAAATGGTCTTTGCCCGATGTACTAATATGGGGCAAAAACATTGTAGAAACAGTTGAACTGTCGCACTACTAGACTGTAGTTAACTAATGATATTTTAAGGGATGAAACAAGTTAGTTAGAAACTTAGAGCATCTCCGAGAGAGTAATAAACCTCCTTTAACTTAAATTATCGAGGTTTAAGCCAAAAAAATTATCTCCAACAGGGCCAAAAACAACCTCAAACTTTTTCATAGCCCACAAACTCCTTTCATTTGTAGCTACAAATAGGAGAAGAATTGGGGTCCCTATTACTTCTTTTTTCACTAGAATTAATATTTTTATGGCTTCAAATGCTGATGTGACTTAATCAAAAGTGTTTTGGTCCGCTTTTACAGAGTGACTGTTGGAGCCTTGGGGGAGGGGAGAAAAAAATGTGTCTTTTTTGTTGCTCTCAAAAAAAGGTTTATGAAGTCAATTTTATGAGGTTCTCATAGAGATGCTCTTAGTAGAGTTGTTACAAGACGCTTCAGCCCCATGCTCGCAGCCTGGGTTTGATCCTACGCGTGAGAAAAATCAGTGTTCAATGTGCAAAGAGGCAGACTTAATAACATGAGAAGAAAATGTATGCTATGTGCTTAACCGGTAGCAAAAATCTTCTAATGTAGTATTGAGCATATTGACAGCTTCAAATGAATCAGCGCATAACTATAAAGAAGAAAACATTGCAAATAAAAAAAAAAACTACAACGGAGAAAATAATTGAGATTGCCACCATCTGACTTCATGCGGACAAGATTTAGAATTTGTACATCAGAGCGGAGTTGTGCAAGGAGCACACAGAATTTCCAATGGAATAATACTGAGTTTCTTAATATACCAGCGAATTTCTCGATCAATGAAAACAATCGAACAGATCTAGAAACAAATTAAAATTTCCACTTAACACGTTTGGTTGCTTCTCAATTTAATTAACTGAAATGAAACAAAAATATTATGTATGTAAGTATAGCTGTACCAAAATGACAGTATTTCCATTCCACATAAACCATGTTAATTAAACGTGATTAATTAACCAAATTCTCCGGAGTCTCGTGAAGGCTTTTCACTCACGTTCAAACAATATCAGGTGCCAGTACTTCCATTCCACATAAATCAATCGATCGACTTGCTACATGATGGTACAAAACGGACGGATTCACTTGACAAACATGCTCCAACTCGTACTGGTACCTACTACAAGCAACATCTCAAGCGCCATTGATCATTACTACACGTAAACACCACTACAAATTACAATTCATCTCTAGCTGCATGCCTGCATCACAGCGTGTGACAACGCCTGATCGATAGCTTAAGAGAGCGAGCTTCCCACGCGCGCCCGTGCAGCTAGCTATCTGGCGCGCACCATGAACGTTGGAACGGAAAGCATGCACGGTTCCGGCGAGAAGAGGAAGCCCGGACCGGCGTACATGGCCTGGGACTTGTCTCCGGCCACCAGTGCGCGAGGCTTCTTGTGCAAGTCCCAGTGCTCCACCGACGACGCGCGGCTCACAGCAGCAGCGCGCTTGCTGCTGTCCCGATGCTGGCGGCTCGACGCCGACGACGTGGACGAAGTAGTGCTCTTTCTCGAACTCTTGTTGTTGTCCCATCTCTCGCACGACGACGCACGACCGGTGCTGCTGCGGGGCTGTTCGTTTCGCTACAGCTGCGGTTGTGGCTGCAGAAAAATAACTGTGAACACTATAGCTGCTGCTAAAGAAATAACTGCGAACATTATAGCTGCTGCAAAGCAGCCGCTTTTTGCAGCGAGACGAACACGCTTAGAAGCCGGTGTCGGCGCGGCCGGGCATTGTCTTGGAAGCCGGTGACTTCGCCGGCGAGATGGTGATGCACGCTGCCGGAGACGGCATCATGGCGCTCTTAGGCGGGGTCGGGAGCAGCCCCGGGAGAGCGGCCTTCGGCATGGCGAGGTGCACGCGCTCTACCGGTATCGCCATCGATCGTTCGAGGGGGCGAAAGGAGAGACTGGATCGGGGATACCAGCAGAGACGCAAGCGATCGAGTAGAGGAAGCAGAGATGCGCAGCGAGCGGACGAGTGAATTGATCGGGTGCTGCAAGGAGTTGAGCTTTATAGCGACGGGTCTACCCGAACGTCGGAGCGTGAAGCTGAATCGGAGTCGGTGTCCAAGTACAAACGTTCGATTCGGACTCCGTGGACCATGGCACATGCGTACTTTTGCGTCAGCCCGCGTTTACATCTAACTAAGATGGCTACGGCTAGACTTACTATATTTTTAAAAATATTTTTATATTTATAGAATTTAACATAGTTTATTATTATTTATTTATTTATACAGTATCTTTATAAATAGTAGAAAATAGAGTGAAGAATTTCTCACATGCTTCAATCTGAGTGTGAGATGAGTCATCATTTATTTTGGATTGTGTCTTAGCTAACTCATTGTATTTGATTTTTTTTTAGAAGTAACGTGAGTTCAAACGTGTCATGCTACACAACTAACCTATGTTAGAACGTGTCGTGCTACAAATAAATCTTTTGAAGAATACATGTCATGCTAAAAATAAGAGAATGTACCATGCTAGTTAGATATATGACAGTGTGTTTAGAAATAAGAATTAAGTGTATTTTGGATATTTTAATTATTCTAAAATTTAACTATTTTGGACTCATAATGATATGGTGGGTAAACTATTGTAGAAATAAGAATTAGGGATGTTTTTAGCTTTTCTAAATCCGAATTTATTTATTTTATGGACTTATAATGGCATGGAGTGTAATTTAGAAACAAGTGTGAAGGGTATTTTTTTGTTATTCTGAATTTAGTACTCGTAATGGCATGCTGAGTAATTTAGAAATATGTGTGAGGGCATTTTTGGCATTTTTGTTATTTGGAATTTAGCTATTTTATAAATAGTTATAGGGAGTTTTGTGACTAATTTTTCATAATCGCAGTGGTCGGAAATTTTCTCTTCTTATTTTCTTGAATTAACGTGGGAGTTTCTAGCATTTTTGAGCGAACAGGTATTTGCCCCACTGCCAAAATTGACATCCTCTGTCCTCGGTCCACGCCCATTGCAGTCGAGGTCTCCGCTGTCAAGGTGAGCTTCATGTCGTGATTTCCATGCTGCAAACTAATGCTACACTGGCTCTTGCCTTCCAATTTGAGATATCCAATGCCGACGCGAACCTAAGATCAACGGCAAGTCTGCAGGATTTGAGCAGACCGATAAAGAGTCACAGATGGCATTGTGGGGAGCTTCAATAGAGATGGAGGGGGCGGCCTATGTAAATTAACACAAAATCTCAAAATCTAATTTACTCTTTAATCGGTGTAATTTGGGTGACAGCAGGGGCCATGGCCACCCTTGGCCCTCACTAAGCTCTGCCCCCTCACAGATGGAGGGGAGAAGAAAAGAGAAGAGAGGGGACGTTGACGGCTCTTTTTCCTTTTTTTGTGGGGGCAGGCGAAAGAGGGCTCATCTGCTCAAATAAGGCCGTTGGATGCCCTCCACGTGAGAGGAGATACGGATCGAAACAGGGCCTAAGAGACAGAGAAGTTGTGACTGCTACTACATCCAGCGTTGTATAATCCATCTCCGATCCAAACTCTCTACACACATACCATATTCTCATAACTAATGAGCATAGTTATGCATCCATGGTTTTTCCAGTGGCAGCTCATTATTTCTGTAAAGAGTATGGGTGAATACAGAGGGTGAATAGGGGCTCAAGCCCCCTCACCACCACCCGCGCGAGAGAGAGAGAGAGTCTATGCAGATTTTAAAACCTGGAGTCTATTAATCTTAATAACTGAGACATTAACTGTTGAGCACGGAAATTTTCACTCAGAGGGATTCGCAATGCAATCAAGATTACTTCTGTTTTCATTATTATTCTATTATATTAAAATAACATTCACATATTTTGCGGGAAAAAAACTATTTTAAACTAGCAAATGTTTTGTAGGTGTACATTTGGGTCTTACTGCTTACTAATTGGATGAAAAACATTATATTAACCAGCCAAAAAAAATCCTAAATGGTATTTGCCGGAAGCGCTCAACTGTTGAACTAGTTATGGAAATACTCTTCCTCTTTCCCAGCCTCGTCGCCACCGCAGTCGAGCTTGCCAGCCTCCGGCCGGGGACGCCACGGCTCATTGCCGACGTCTATTCCGATGTTGATCGCGTCGCACCTCCTCTCCTCGGGTTCATCACGGCGCCTGGGCTTGGAAGACGGCCTCGGAGGCATCGTGACGAGGCACGGCGCCGCGAACTCCGGCGAGGCCATCATCTGCAGGCTCTTGGTCTGCTGCCTGGGCGGGAACGAGACGATCCCCGGAAGACGCGCGTGCGCCACGGCGAGGAGCGCGCGCCGTGCCGCCGGCGACCGTACCACCATGGACGGCCGACGGAGACGCGCAACCGGAGCGCCGCAAAGCGGCAGAGCAAGCGGCGAGGCGAGCTGCATTGTTGTGTGTCCTGACGTGATCAACCTCTGCTGCATTGAGTTCGATTTGTAGCCACGGACCTGTCTGATCCAAACTTGAAGCAGAGCCGGAGCCGGAGTTGTGGCACGACTCCAATTTTGCAAATTGCAACGATATTACATTACAACGAGTCAGACTCAGACTGCTGTAAGAGTGCACAGATGAACCAGGCTCGCTTCCTTCACTCCATTACAGGATATGTGGCCGAGGAATGAGGCGAGGGTGTCCTCTGCATCAAGCAGAGGAGGACGCAGCTGCGGCGAGGTTGGTCGTGCGGTACGTGGCCTGGGTTCAGTTTTCCAGTTTCGCATGACTAAAACTCATCCCTATCTGTGCCCCGCTGCGCTAGAGAAAAGTTTCTAGTCCCTTGAAAAATTTCAACTCAACTTCAAAATATTTCAACCATGGTAATTGGTAAAGCAAGTTACCAGAAGGCTCGATGAAACAAATTCAGAACGAACATACATCGGCAGTTCAATCAGATTCTCGTGAGCTTCAATCCATTCATCCTGGCGTCACTGCAATTGGTAATGTCGTAGCAGGTGCCTGTTGCAGCCTGCTCATGCATGAGCTGCACGCCTGCACCGTACTACAAGTTTCGTAGGCAAGTCCCGCAAGGTTGTTTATGGCCCCAGAGTCCCAAGCCTATGTGCGTCCTAGAAGAACGAACACATGAAACAGGGCTATCAGATGAAAGTTCTTAACAGTTGTTTTCAGTACTTGACAGTTGATTTGTCATGGGAGGTAGTCTATTTTCGGTGCTTGGTGCCAGGTTAAACATGTTCCTCATTCTTGTTTCCTTCCCCGCACTAGTATGCTTTTTTCTTGTGCTGCTGCACTACCTAAATATGCTGTTGGTGCAGAAACTATTTACCCAACCTAACATATGAAACTGAATTACAAACATTTTTGCACTTTATATGCGCTGCTAACTAATTCGCAGACGTGGTTAGATGTCATATTGCAGCCTCGCATCTAAATGGGATCTTACACATGGATTCGCATATCCAATTGTATCAATTTAATTTATTAATTGATCCCACCATAATTCGGACTTACAGAACAGTTGTAAAAATCTGATTCTTCCCTAGAATTGTGAAGCTTCTAATTAATCTCTCTCGCAGCTGTATCTTCAAAAGTATTTTAGACAAGAAGATGTATATTGTATGTAGCACCCGTAATTTTGCTCATTTCGATAAACCTAAAATTTGGGCCCTTTTCAAAAATTTTCAAATAATAAAAATGGTTTAGATCAAAAATAGGGCTCAATTAAATTTTCTCGAAATTAAAAACATGCATGAAACAATCATGTGCATTTTTGCCTCTTATTGTCTTTATTTAACTGTTTGGGTGAGTGTTGAAGTCCAAACTCAAATTCAAATTCAAATCCCTTTGAAATTCATTCAAATTCCAAAACCAAAAATAGTTAAGCCTTTTTCTGCTTGGCGGGCCGCTCCTTTCCTTTTTCTGCGCGCGGCCCAGCTCCTTCCTTCTCCCGTTCGCGCGCCTGGGCCGACACCCTCCCCCGCGCTCGCCTCGGCCCAGCTGGCCCAGCCCGCTTCACCCCGCCGCTGTGCCGCTGACGAGTGGGACCCGCGCCTTCTTCCTCCTCCGATGCGCGAAGCCCGACCGGCCGGCGTGCCGGCCGGGGATTTGCTCCCCGCCGCCGCATTTCCTCCTCTGCTCCCCCACGCGTCGCTCTCCCGCGCTCTCCCTCCTCCTCTCGTCCGGGCCCTGCTCCCCCATTCGACCGGCAACATCAAACCCTAGCCGCCCTCGCCATAACTCCGGCGAGCTCGAGCTCCGCGCCGCCGCGGCGTCAAAGCAACGCGCCCGCGCGACCACACCGTGCCCAGGGCCCCTCTTTCCCTTCTCGCCGCGTGGCATCGCCCCAGCTCCGGCCCCCACCTCCCGCGCCGCGAGCACCGCGCGCTCCGGCGAAATATCCCGACGAACTCGGGATATTTCCCGGCCCTCTCCACCGCCTTCGAGCGGGTATAAGAGGAGCGTCGGCCCCTCCATTCTTCCCCGCTGCCATTTCCTCTTCTCGCTCTCCCCCTCCACGCCACCGAGCCCGACTTCTCTTCCTCTTCTCCAACTCCGGCGAGCAATCCCGCCGCCTTCCAACGCTCCCCACTCCCCTCCGAGCTCAAGGTGAGCTTCAGCACTCTTTCCCGTACTTCTAGCACCTCTTTTTCTCCCTCCTCGCGCTCTGCAGCTTAGCTTCCACCGTGCGCCGCCGCCGCCTCCTTCTCCTCTCCCTCTCCGGCCGCCGTGGAGCACTCCCGGACATCGCCGAGCACCCCCACACCTTCACCGCACGAACGCGCACCCTCTCCCCTTCACAAACTCGTGCCCGCGCGCTCGCGCGCGCACATCACCGCGCACGCCGACGCGCCGCCGAGCTCCGGCGAACCCGCGCCGTCGCCTCGGCCATCGCGCACGACACCATGCTCCCCCATCAGCTTCCCCGTCGCGCGTAGAAGCCCGGCACAACTCCCCCCGACCCTCTAGGCCCTAGTAGCGGCCGGCGGCGAGCTCTCCGGCGCCGCCGCGCCCTTTCTCCCCGTCGCCGCCGCGCCGGCGCCACCGGGCCCCCGCCTGAGTCACTGACTCGCGGGCCCGCGCGGCCCCGCGCGCCCCTCGGTCCACCGGACCGGCTCACGGTGGACCGCACACACAAACCCAGCCCGGTCCACGCCTCTGTGGACCAAGTCCACGGAACAGTGGCAGCCAGGGGCCCTCGGCCCCACAGGCCCACATGTCAGCCTCTGTTTCGCGCACGAAAATGCTGGGTACACCCGAGAGTGTACACAGAAATGTATTTCGGGCATATTTCCAATATCAGAAAAATTCCCAAAAATATCCAAAAATTCCCAAAATCATTTCTAACCTTTTTCCAACCCTTGTACACCTCTGGAAAATTAGGGTGGAGATTATACTTAATTGAAGTTAATCTACCCCTAATTTAATCCTTTTCCCCTAATTTCAAATATTCATATCTTTGTCGTTTTAACTCCGAATTCGATGATTCTTGCACCATTATTCATCTAAAATCATCCTCTACCATATTCCATCAAAACCATATTTAGTGGTGTATTTTATTTTATTTATTTTATTTTAATGGTTGCTTAATTGAGTGTTAAGCGGTAGACTTAGCTTTTCTTTTATTTAATCGCTAGGAGACCAAGTCTTCGAGGAGGAACACGAGGACCCCGACTACGAAGAAGACTTAGAGGAGGAAGATTTTGGTGAAGGCAAGTCCTAACCACCTTGATCATATTTCACCTAATTAATTCTTACAAAATACCCTATATAGAGCCTGTGTGCAAATTAAACATGCATAGTCTTTTAAAATGATTTAAATATTAGAGTAACCTATCTTGTTGAAAGCCATGCCTTGTTTATTGCTATCCTTAATCCATTGTTAACCCTAGGTTCCACAATCATTAATCTTTAATGATTTGTTGGAAAATATTGCCGCTTAGGTTCAATCACACTGTGTTAATTAATAATATTGCTTCACATGTTTTTGTGTGTGAAAATGTGTGAGTGTGACTTGGTGATGTGTGTGTGAAATAAAAGGGATGGGCTTAGTAAGTGAAACCCATAGTGGGGGTTATGTTTTATACGGGAGCAAGCGAGGTAGTCCTCAGTGGGGAGGCTATCTCTGGGACGCTACTTCTCGTTGGAGAGTAGCTATTGAAGATGCTTGCTTCGGTCGTATAAGGACCGGTTCATTTGCCGCCTTGCCTAGCACTTGAGTGCAACCACGAGCCCCTGTTATGGGCAGGGTTTGGAACCACACCCTACTAGTGATCGCCCGGTACCACCAGGAGACAGGGAGTTGCAATCGGAAGCCAGGAGAGGGTCTTGACGAGGTTGGCGTCGGATCTGGCAAGTGAAAGTTATTGGCTATTCTATGCCTATGTGAAGCCCCTGGTCGTTGATTTTCCGAGGTGGTACCGTGGTGACATTAGGCAGGTACGGAACCATTAGCATGTCATTCCGACCCACGACGGTGGAAAGGTCTGACATGCCTCGTGGGTAAAGTGTACGACCTCTGCAGAGTGTAAGAATCTATCCGGATAGCCGTGTACCACGGCATTGGACAAAGCGAAAGCAATGGCCACACAATGATTAGTTTTCCGTGTGAGTTATCCTTGGCGTGTGTGTTTTCGGAATAACGCCGGTTTGGAGCCGTGTGCTGGTTTCCTGCCAGCGTTAAAATTTGGGAACTGGCGGGAAGGATTTATTCTCCCCCAGGGCCACTCAACCCCACTAAGATCTTATCAATGATGACTTAGAGTTTTACAAAAATGTTTTGGTTTACAAAACAACCCCTGCATTGAAAATTGGCTTTTCGGCCGATCGTTGAAAACCCCAGCCTATTCCTTGGCAATATCCTTGCATACGAGTCACCCTTGTGTTAGGACTTGCTGAGTACCTTATGTACTCACTCCCCATCTCAATCAATCATTCAGAAGAAGAAGCGGAGTACGACTTTCAAGCCGATGGCGAAGAAGACTAGGGTCGTCACGCGCAAGTTTGCCAGTGGAGTGGATCTGCTTCCGCCGTCCGTTGCGTAGAATAAAGTGTGGCATTGCTGCTTCCCAGTAATGGCCACTGTGGTGTGATGTGTAGCGTTGTAAGGCCTCTGGCCACCTCAAAGACCTTTTATGTAAATTAAAGGGCTTGTAATGAGCTTTGGTAATAAATAAAGGTGTGACTCTGAAATGCCATTCTGTGAGAATGTCCGTATCAGCGTCTGATCCAGGGACTGATACGGTGGATTCAAGTACCTCTGGAAATGGGGTATGACATTGTACTCCATTACTCATGGGTCACAAAAAAACTTTTATAGATGGAGTTAAGTGGACAATATATCAAACACCTGGAATTGCTTTTTAGATATAGTGATTGTGTTAAATGAAAATTGGCCACCACAATTTTTCACTCCCTTCATGTCTTGAAGCTTCACCAAGTACCCCAAGACACGATGGTAGAACATGTTCATGGAACTGAGAACAGACTAAAACATATATAATTCATAAAGTTTTATTTCTTAAAAAGTGATAAGCTTGTAATTTTGTTAAGTATCATGTTTTCATGGTCTAACTTAGTTAAAGGGATATCCCGCTTAAAAATTTGGCAACTATGTGCATGATCATCTCATAGGGAAATACCCCCGAGGCACCAGTAGAGGAATATGTATCTCATAATTGCAGTGGAATTAAAGTGGTTTCTTAAAAAGCAGCATATTTGTTTGGTCACCTAAGATGGCCAACCAAGTCACAATGTCTTGCATGTCCATCCGAATAGGATGAGTACGTCTTAGGTTGTTATAGGGAAAAAATGATTTATTACGCTAAAAAAACCATCAACATATTTCATTTACACATAGAATGCATTATTTAACAAAATGATTTGTTGATTCTCAAAAAAAAAAGATTTGTTAACAAAAAACATAAACTTGTTTCATTTGCACATAGAACGCATTATATAACAAAATGATTTTTAAGAAATATCCTAAAATTTGGAATTCTGGCAACAATTTATGTATTAAATTCGTAATAAAAGTACATTTACAATGGACCGACAATTACTTTAGTAGTTCACTATTCGTAATAAAAGTACAATTACTTTAACATCATATAGGCTTCATTTTTCCACATTGAGATGAGTAGAGTGGCATGATCCATGGCATGTACGGAAGAAGATTATTGCAGCAACTTCTAATAGTAGATTCAGTTAACCCAGCTACCGAACATATATCTGAAATAAGTTCGAAAACAAATCATGTTTAGAAGAATTCAGCACGCACAAATGGATATACCTTTTAGGGCCACTCTGTCAAGTGCTTCAGTAGTTGACGTAGATATCAAATAGATTATAGTAGCAGCAATGGATGTGGCATTCCTTCTACATAATATGAAAAGAAAAATAGAAAGGGTCTAGGTGGAATTAAAAAAGTACCTGTAATACTACTAATAGTGAACTACTAAAAGTACCATTATATCTCTTCCATATACTAGCCTTACCACTCAAAGATGCGCTAGCACTAATGATAGGAGACTATTTGATCTGAACCATTGGATGCATAATACTGGCCAGTATTGTCTGCAGGGTACCTTTCCTACTGGTCAACAAATGGCAGTAAAGGGACTCTCAGAATTTAGAATGGAGTGCACGAGGTCAAAAAAAACGAGCTCATTTTGATCTCAAAGCTACAACATAAAATTTTTCTCAGAACTTGGGAGCATGGTTATTCATCCCTGGTCTATCCATTGCCGGCTCATTATTTCTGTGTAGAGCATGTGCGGATTCAGCAGGTGGGGCAAGGGGGCCCACCCCCCCCCCCCCCCCCCCCCCCCCCCCGCAACACCCCATATGTGTACACATAACATGCTGAAAAAAAAAACATGTTGTGGCAAGAGGGTGCATTAAATCATCTATGAATGCCAACAATCATATGAAACATAATCTGATGTGTTGTTGTACCTATGGCCTGAAATGGTCGAGGCAACACGCCCGACTCCTCGCCAAAAGAGAGAAGGTTTCATGCATAGACATGAATATCATGATTGCGAGTTCATTACTTTTATATTCTTACATTTACATAAAAAACATGCCTGATACATGGAACTTTATTCAATTGAATGTGAAACTTTTTTTTATTCAAAGTGGTACTTTTCTACATTTTTAAACTTGGATCATTTAGTCTTAATAAATGAACACAACTTTTCATTCTAAGATATATATTTATAACTTTTTTGGATTAAGCATGCTCGATGTAGTGAAGTGAAGATTAATTATTTTGTTTTAATTATTTTATTATATTGAAATGATAAACACATGTTTATAAAAAATATAACAAAATTAAAAAGAAGAAGTTTCAAGCTACTGAATCTTGTTAAGCATTACCTTTAGGACATGTCTCGGAACTTGGAAAACATGAATAATCACGTTGTCTCACCACCACCAGTCCATGCGCCCAAGGCAACGTGGCACCGCCCGCAGTCACGTTGTCTCACCACCAGCAGTCCACGCGAAACAATAAGACGCCCTCACGTTGTCTCACCACCATCACCTTCCTCGAGGACACTTTCAACTCACTCTTCGCTCGCTGTCATTGCCGGCGTGAACATGGCCGGCGGCAACGCAAATCCGGCGACGGCGGCGCCAGTTGGTCGGCCTGTTGGCGGTGGGTCGCCGGCGCCAGTGTAGCCGGTGGCGTTCGGCTCTATGGAGCTCGCCGGGCGGCTGGACTATATGGAGGACACCACCTCCATCCACCCTGCGTTCTTCACACATGGGTCGACGGCAAAGTCATGCATTTCGTCGGCTTCGACGGACACGGCAGAACGCATGTAAGATTATCTCTCCGGCAGATCCATCGATCTTCTTTCCTGTTATCTATCGTGTGTGTGTGTGTGTGTGTGTGTGTGTGTGTGTGTGTGTGTGTGTGGAGTGCTGAAGTTTCATTTGGCATTTGTACAGGAGTAAGGTTGTTGAGGCCTAAAGTGATCTGTGAGCCGGAGATCACTGTAACCCCGAGGACCGTGGCGGACCAGTTCCTCATCCTCGCCAGCGACGGGATGTGGGACGCGTCATGTCCAACAACAACGCTTGTGCCGCCGCTCGCGGATGCCTGGAAGTCGGCCCGGACCCGGAGCGTCGCTGAAAGGTCGCCACTGTCTTCTTCGCCGAGCTGGCGCTGGACATGGGTAGCCAAGACAACATCAGCACCACTACCAGGATCAAGAGATTTCCCGAGTGCCCCAGACACTCGGGAAAGGCCGCGAAACACTCGGGAAAACTTTTCCCGAGTGTAGCACTCGGGAACTAGCACTCGGGAAGTAACTACACGGCGAATCCCACCTTTCCCGAGTGTTTTCCATCGAGCACTCGGGAAAGCTTTCCCGAGTGTAAAGCTACCACTCGGGAACGCAGAAAACAAATGGACGGCGACCTGACGGCCGAAGATTTCCCGAGTGTCACAAAAACACTAGGGAAAACTTTTTCCTGAGTGTATGACGAATTACACTCGGTAAAGGTCTTTCCAGAAATAAATTAAACATTTTTAGGAAAAGGAGTTTTCCCGAGTGTAATTAGCACTTACACTCGGGAAAAGTGTTTTTATCAAAAAATTAACATTTTCCGAAAAGCATATTTCCCGAGTGTAATATAGAAAACACTCGGGAAAAGTGTTTTATAAAAAAATAAACATTTCCTGGAAAATACATTTCCCGAGTGTCGGATAGAAAACACTCGGGAAAAGTGTTTTATCAAAAAAAATAAATATTTCCTGGAAAATACATTTCCCGAGTGTCAGTGCAATTACACTCGGGAAAACTGTAAACATTTACCGAGTGTCTGTGCACAGACACTCGGGAAATGTATTTTCCAGAAAACGTTTTTTTCTGTTTTTCGACAAATCCAGTTGACAAACACATAAGAATTTAATATATATGAGAACATACATCGATTTCACAACCACAACCACATCCAAACCCTCAAATAGTCCACAATTCATTAATTAAGACACATGTAGTCCATAAAGTGTCCATAAGTCCACACACAAACGGTCACAAGTGCACAAATAGTCCATAAACGATTACAAGTCCACAAATAGTCCACATACACTCACAAGCTAGATATATAGTCCACAAAACAGAATTCAAGGATCAAAGGGTGGGGGTGAGGGTCCTGATGGGAAGAGATTGCGAACCGCCGATAAATCCACGTCTGCAAGAGGCGCAGGCCCAGCCCCAGCCCCAGCATTGGACCCCGCTGACCCAGGCATCGGCTGTACAAAGGAAGACATAACATTTGTGATACAACATGTATAGAACAACACTAAGTTTTCTAAGTCTCTAGGTTTTCTATGTCTAGAAGTTTGTCTATGTTTTCTAAGTCTCTAAGTTATGTAAGATGGTCAGTAGACTCACCGGAGAAGAAATGGGAGGACGTACACCCCATGTCGGATGTGGCGGCAGTTGGTGACCCATCGCCATGAACTGAGCTTGAAAGTAAGTGAACATATCCTGCACTTGCGACTGCATCTGCGTATGCACCTCCTGCACTTGCGTCTGCACCCGCTGATCGAAAGTCACCTCGAGCTGCTCCCGCCTCATCCTCTCTTCCTGAAGCTGGGCCTGCAATATTGAAGTAAATGTTAATCGAGTGCAATACTGAATCAAATGAAAAAAATTGAACGAACAAGGAATGTAACAGTAATAACCTGAAGGGCCTGTGTAGCGGTCGGTCGTTCACGTATGCTCGGGCCACCGCTACCAGTCCGTGCTCGAATCTGGGAGAGCGTGGGAGTACTTGCCGTGTCGATGACGCTGTCACCGAGATAGTACCGCCCATGCTTCTTGCCTTTTCCCGCCCTCATCACGACTTCTCCATCGAGGTCATGTGACCTTGGATCATAGTCTTGGCCATAGACCTCCTTTGCCACCTCTGAGTACGAACTGAGGCGTTCATGGACGCTCGGATTGCTGTACGCCTCGGGCGGATCCTCGGGGTTGTAGTGGATGTCCGCCGTCGCCTTGCCTTTGTGGGACAAAGCAAAAGCCTCGAAGGTGTTGATAGGCTGACCACCATGTTTCTCCGACTGAGGAAAGAAACATACATGATTAGAAAGTATGCGTTATTGAGAGTTAGAGTGAAGAAATGATTTGACGTACATATTTTGCCGCATATTCGTGGAGGCTAAGACTGCCCTGATGGTGCGATGGACCCTGCATCAACAACCGACGCTCTCGGCAAGCCTCGTGCATCGCCTCCCAGTCCTCGGCGCACCACTTGTTTACCAAGACCTCCCAGCAATCTCGATGCGATGCCATCCACCACGGAATCGCCTGCACATCATGAAGCATATGACATATAAGAAGGATAATTATAACATAGCTAATCACATGAAAGCATATTCTATATTTACCTCCATGTATTCTTCCTTTGTCAGCTTCATCGTTGTTGCAGCCTTCCTCTTAACCTTCACATTCTTGGCAGCGTGGAAATCAACGATCGCCTGGGTGCGCGCCTCGTACATCATGTCCTTGACAAGTTTGTGACACGCGGTACGTGCCACCTGCCGCGCCAGGTCCTCGTATCCTTCCTCAATTGTGTAGAAATCCTGCATACAAACGCGGTGTATCGAAGCATTATTTCAAAAATGATCAATAAAATGCGATGTGAGCAATGTTGTGAGGGAGACTTACCCACAACTCATTGATCACCCGGTCCATCTTGTTGCGGAAAACCCTGCGATCTCGATCCGGCACGTCTACCTGAGCAGCGTAGTGGTCAAACGTGTCGGCAATCTCTATTCTCTCCATAACCAGCACCATGCCAGGGTAGTGTTGCCTGCACAAAAGACCCAGGATGCCGTTGACCTTGCGTTTGTGACAACCCCCGGTGGGAGTAGTCCAAGACCTGCCGAAAGCATTAAGATAAACTGTTAGTAACAATTGTAATTTAGACAAATGAAATGAAAGTATATTTGTAACATCTAAAGTAACTTACCGGGGAGGGATAGGACGAACTATCGGACGACTGGCCAAAGGTATCGGTCGCTTTGGCAATTTGGACGACCCTCGCGACTTGATCTTAGGAGCCTGGCCCTGCACCTCCGCGTCCTCGCCGTGCTCCTCCTCCCCCTCGCCCTCCTCCTTGTCTGTGTCCTCCTCCTCGCCCTCCTCGTCCCTCTCCCCGTGTGTATGCGTCCTTGGGCACTCGGCAATCCTAGAATTTAAATAGGAACCGGCCACATGCTCGTAATCATATTTCATGAACAAAATTGGCGAAATTTCTTTTCGTATCCTGGATACAGCGTCAAGTTCAACTCAGAAACATGAATACCATTTTTTCACTATCTCAATTCCATTATTCGAGTTACTTGCTATTCAATTTTAACTTATATCCAAAAAATACAATTAAAGATAACAAATTACTAAATTTAGTAAACGGTTCATGAAATTAACCAAATTTGAACATGAAGTACACTAGAGTGTATAAGTGATAGGAAAAAAATTTGGTAGCCTAAATGCGAAAAAAAAAAACTTTTCCCGAGTGCATAATGCTGCCACTCGGGAAAGACTCCTCCCCGCCGTCAACGCTAACGTCCGACGGATGGAGTGGGGCCCGTTTCGAAGTTTTCCCGAGTGTCGATGAGAAACACACTCGGGAAAGGTTCATGTTCCCGAGTGTCCGATTTATCCCGAGTGTATGCGTCCTTGGGCACTCGGGAAATGTGTATTTTCCCGAGTGTATTAGTTTTCCCGAGTGTAAACTTTTTGGCACTCGGGAAATATTACCTTTCCCGAGTGCCCGATGGATTACACTCGGGAAAAGTTGAGACACTCGGGAAAAACTCGATTTCTGGTAGTGCACCATTGTCGTTGACTTGCAGAACAGAGCCGGTTAGGCCCTCGTGCGAAACAGGCTTTCCTTTATGATGGCGCTGGAAGCCTGGTCTGGTTGTTGTTGTTATGGGTCAGCGGTATTGCCGCCCCAGCTTATCGTTACTTAATCATCTAAAGTTCTAGCTCCGTTCATCGTGGACAAGAAAAGCTCTCAGCCGTAGTGAACTGATACTGCAGGCCTACAAGGAGGCTGTCATTGTTCTAAACTATTCTACCATTTGTTGTTTCGATTCTAGTTCTTTTTTTCTTCTCTGGATATTATTGACTATATTAGGTGCGAGGGTCGGGTAATAAAGTGGGTGGAAGATTTCTAGGTTTCAGTTTTGTCGTAGCCCTAGGTTCCGGATATTCCGAATATTATTTTAACACTTTTTCTGAAGACTTGCCTTACACGGTATAGTTTACGGGAAGGATACGATCTTTCTGTTGGATACGGAAAATGAGTGTTGTAATTAGGAAGGACTCTGATAGGCGGTAAAGAGTCTATAAATATTCATGTAACCCCTACGGGGAAAAGGATCTGGCATCTTGTGAAACCCTAGCGCAAAGGCTGTCACATTATACAAAGAACCACACTGGACGTAGGGTTTTTATCCTTCGGGAGGCCTAAACCAGTATAAACCCTCTGTGTGTTCTTAGATCGATCTCGCTAACCACGTTGCTCCCACGATCCAAATATATGCCGAACACTTCGTTTAATCGGGTGACGACATGTTTTTTTTTTGGTTGTATACACCGCTAACGCGCACCTACGAGTAAGCAGCAGTTTAAATTGTATTTCCATTCCACACAAATCAATCGACTTACATGATGGTAGCTATTGATCGTTACAAGTAAACACCACTAAAATTACAAATCATCTCTAGCTGCATCACGGCGTGACGACACCTTTATAGCCGAAGAGAGCAATTCCTGAGCATCGCACGCGCACGCATGCTGCTATCTGGCACGCACCATGAATGTTGGAACGGGAAGCATGCATGATTCCGCGAGGCGAGGAAGGCCCCGGTGCGGGGCACCTCACTGTTTGCCGCTTCCACCGCGAGCTTGCCGATCAGGAGGGCGCGAGCCTTCTTGTTGCTGCGAACGGCAGGGCGCTTGTTGCTGTCCCACCGATGGGCCAACGACGATGCACGATCCCCCATGCAGCTGGCGTCACGATGCCGACGACATGGACGATGTAATGCTCGGGATCTTGTTGCTGTCCCACCTGTCGCACGACGATGCGCGTCCGGAGCTGCTGCTTGTGGATCGTGGGCTTGACACTGACTACGGACTAGCGCTGCCTGGTTTGGTCTTCTGCGCGTCACACCTCTCCACGGCATCAGCGCGGGCGCACGGCCAGCAATGGTCTTGGAAGGTGACTTCGCCGGCAAGATAGGGTGCAGCGGCGATGACAACATGGTGCTTTTAGGAGCGGCCACGGAAGAGCGGAGTTCGCCATGGAGTCGCGATTTACAGCAAAGGAGCAATCCGAACTTAAAGCTGAACGGGAGTCATGTCCGAGTATAAATTTCCTACTCGGACTCCGTGGGCACACTTACGAAACGATGTTTATTCACTCAGTCCGAATACAATATATCTATATACATGAATAAGTTCTACTCAAAACAGTATACTAACATGAGATTTCTTGTCCCACTAACAGAAAATGCATGAGAGAAGCAAAAGCTTGATTTGTTGTACTGTATACAGCAGGAATAGTATATTTTTTTTTGCTGCCTATCTGGGTCATCACAGACCGGTTTTATTGAAGCCCCGTCTCACATATCAGTCATCTCAGACCTGCCTTAGTCTTCTCCGGCTGTGATGACTTGCCCCCTTTCAGACGGGGAAATGTCACAACAACACAAGTCCATTGTAGCGGCGGACCAGTAAAACACGTAGCGGCGGTTTGGCATGCGGTCTGCCGCTATAGTGGAGCATGTGGCACTGTTCGAAACGGCCGCCGCTATAAATAATTAATAGCGACGGCCTAACATAAAGAAGACCGCCGCTACAAAACTTAAGTATTGTAGTGGCGGTTTTCCTTTGAAGCCGCCCCTACAAAAACATTTTTAGCAGCGGTGTGACTTTCTCGCCGCCACTTTTCTTTCCTTGACCCTCTCCGTTTGTAAGTTGAACGATAATTTAAAAACAATAAACATTCATTGAAAATACTTATATACATATTTATCGCGATAAAACGCGATTAAGACGACATATAAAATTACTTATCGCGAATAACTACGATTAAGACGGCATAATAACTATATTTACATTAACAAAAAAAACAAAAGATCCCCGGTCATCGTCTTAATTGCTGTCCGCCGCTATAAATAGTAGCGGCGGATGAATTGCCGTCGCCGCTATAAATAGTAGCGGCGGACTAGGGTTTCACCCGCCACCTTAAATGCGAGCGCGCTCTCCGCCCATGCGTGGCTAGCCGCTGTCACTGACATGTGGACCCAAACCGTATGCGGGACCACAAGTCAGTGATTGAGAGGGGACTTGGTTTCCACCCCCGCTGTCACTCGGGATGGCTCGGCCCATCTTGGTGGCCTAGGAGGAGCCCATCCCGGTGGCGAACCCTGACAAGGTGGCCTATTTAGGTCTGTCACCCTAATTTCTTTTATTATACCATAAAATATATTTTGTAATTGGTATTTCTCCCTCATACATGATCCAAATTTTGTGATTCTTTTTTCTATTTTCTTTTAAAATCATGCTCTTTCAACTAACGATATATGTTTGCATATTTACTGGTCAAAATTTTTGAAGCCCTAAACAAATTCAAATTTATATCACTATGATAAATATGTGCATACTATTTTGATGCCCTAAACGAATTCAAATTAAAAAGTGTTGAACTACAAAGTTGTCTAACTTATCAAGCTATACAACTCTTATTTGGATCATTTCTTGATTGGAACAAAGTGTAGCAAAGATGTTCACAAAATCTACATCTATCATATAGTTTCATAAGACAAATATACAAGATTCTTTAGCAATGTTGCTACCACTATTTGTGATGAACAAATGACCAAAATAAAAGTTTTATATCCTCAAATGTTATACAACTTTTTAGTTCAACACTTTTTTATTTAAATTAATTTTGCTAACGAAAAGTACATTTGAAGTTTGAATTTCTCAAATTTCAAATTCAAATTTCATAAACGACCTCGAATGGAGAAATTACTAAAATCAAATTTGTAGACCTCAACGAAATCTAAAACTTTGTAGTTGACAACTTTTGTATTTCAGATCGTTTAATACCTCAAATAAATGCATAAAAAACAAGAAACCACAAATACCACGTCATAGATCCGTTCTTTCCAAATCCTGGCCTCCCATTGGTCCAAATGAATCCATCCGGATCCCTCCCCAAATAAATCCACCGGCTTCTTTTTCCACCTCTCGCTCATCTCTCCCCCATCTCTCTCTCGCATCTCTCTCTCTCTCTCTCTCTCTCTCTCTCTCGCCTGGCGCGGTGCGGCGTGATGGACGTGACCCAGGCAGCGACGCAGCAAAACACGACGGCGGCGCGAGCAGCGGCACTCCCTCGGCTAGCAAGGGCGGCACGAGCAACTACATGGCGGCGGCAAGGATGGCACTCCCTCGACTAGCAAGGGCGGCGCGAGCAGCGGCGTGGCGGCGCTCCCTCGGCTAGCATGGGCGGCGCAAGTAGCGGCGTGCGGCAGCAAGGATGGCACTCCCTTGGCTACCAAGAGCGGCGCGAGGAGTGGCGTGGCGGCGCTCCATCGGCTAGCAAGGGCGGCGGCGGTGGCGGTGGCGGTGCCGGCACGTGCGGCGGCGGTGGCGGCATCACGGCGTGGCGGCGGCGTGGTCGTCTAGGGCTTCTCCGGGACGGAGCGGCAGCGGGGTGCATCCAGGACGGGGCAGCGGCTCGCCGTTGCCGCCGCCGCCGTCCACACGGAGCCCGGCTACTGCGGCTTTTTTTTTTTGTTTTCGAAAATCATTAGTAGCGGCGGACCATGCCACTGTCCACCTTTAAAAATGACATTTGTAGAGGCGGACAGTGCCATGGTCCGCAGCTAAAGATGCCATTTTTAGCGGCCGATAGTGCCATGGTCCGCAGCTAACAATGGTATTTTTAGCGGCGGTTCTTTTGGACCGCCGCTACAAAGATGATTTGTAGCAGCACAAGCGTAGCAGCGGACCAGCGGAACCGCCGCCATAGTAGGTTTTGGTCCACCGTAATAGTGCATTTGTGTTGTTGTGCGTCTACCCCCGTATGAGATGACTTAGAAAAATCCCCGAGATAAAAAATCATCTCATGCGGAGACACAGACGTGGCCCTTTCCCATCTGGCATGGACTTTGAGCTCCGTCTGTAAATTGCTTTTATGTAGTAGTGTGCAATGTTGCCAATGGCCGGCAGCACATCTCCATGCTAAGTGCTGCCCGTGTCCAAGATGATGCGGCGGGAAGCCCCAAGCCGCCGCCGGCGGAGGTGCCGGACTTCCCGGGCACGTTCGGGCATATGTGCATCCACTCGGGGGAGAAGGCGGTGATCGACGCGGTGGCGCGGCTGATGGGGTTCGGCCCCCACGTCGTGGAGCCGGCGAGCGCCACGCTGCACCGTACCATTTCGCCAACACGTCGAGAGCAGCCTCGTGTTCTACGAGCTCGCCTACTTCGAGGCCAAGCGCCGCGTCCGCGCCGTCGACCGACTCCGGATGCTGGCGTTCGGAACCGGGTTCACTACCCTCGCTAGGGTCCGCGTCCCTGTGTGCGTCGTGCATAAAAACGCGGCCGAGGTCACCACCCTGGCCGAGGCCGTGAAGCATCTCTTGTCATCACGCGTTGCAGAGCAGGACGCAGCCTTTATCATCCTCGCACAGGAACACCTCGCGCGCTCGCTCCCGTGCCCCGGCCCCTCTTCTGCGCCCACCGCCATCACCTCGCGCTGGAGAGCCACATGCGGCCCCCGCCTCGCTTGTCCGAGGCCCTCAGCGCGCGGTCCCACAACAGTGACCTCCTCGTCAAGCATCATGTCACGACGCACCTCCTCGCTTCGCCGAGCCTCGCGCCCGCGGCCCCGCCTTGCAGACGCAGCCCCTAGCCACCTCGCGGCCGAGGTCTCCGTGCCTGATCGAGGCGTTGATGCCGCAGGCCGAGGTCACCCTGCAGGGTAGGCCGAGGTGTCACCCTTGGCCGAGGCCGTGGAGACCTCGGCCGCATCTGCGCGGCCTCGGGCAGTAGTAGTAACTCTCGGCCTTGACGCAGTGCCGTTCCACGCCCAGGGCGCGAGGCCTTCGCGGCCACGAAGTGAGATGGAGGCCTCGGACGATGATGCACCTTCGATTGCTCATCGTCCCGAGACCCAACAAAGTCTGCGCCGATCGAGGTCTTGAGCACACCTCGCTCCTCCTTGGAGCCGATGAGGCTGTCGGCCGGCATCAGGTCGCAGCCTCGCGCGCACTTTCGTCTTTTGGCCTCGCGCACACCCTTGCCTATAGCTTGCCCCATATGCCGACCCAAGCGCCAAGACATGTGAACAGGAGCCGCACCACGACCCTAGCTGGCCCTCGCATGTCCACGTTGCCCTGCCAAGTTTTTTTTGTTCTTTTTTACTTGCGTTCATAGACACCGCACGGTTCACCATGGCATATGCGTCCTCCTCGTGCATGCTGCCGGTGGTCAGCCAGCCAGGTGATCGATGTCAACGAGCCACTTATAAATTTATATTGCCCACTTTATTTATTCAGACATTTGCTTTTGAGACGAGCTTGGACATGCAAGGTGTGACATGAACTGCATCATGCAAATTTTCTTCATTCAGAGCAGCAAAATTTCGGGCTACGCATCTGCCTTGATGGGTGTCCGGTGACACACTCACCTGCACCTTTTGTGCCAACATTTGGGCCTAGGATCTTAGCTCCTGCTTTCTTGTACTGAGAAGTACGGTGAGCCGCACGTACTGCAATGGCAAGATTCTTCGTCAGGTATCTCATATTCTCATGAATGCCAGATTTTCACTAGAAGGATGTGTGTATTATTTTAACATGGAGAGACTGACAGCTTATTCAATTTATATTATCTTATCTTCTATTTACTAATTGGAGGCTCCGTTTGAGGCCTCCACGTTAATCGGATAAAAATCCTAGAAATTCTCAAAAAAAAAGCAAAACATCTAACCGTTGATATGAATCCTCGGTAAATCATAATCATTGATTAAAGTTTACATGCCCACGTACATGTCTCCCAGCCCAACTTACCCTAGACGCTAGCATAGATGTTTCCTCTCCGCCGCCCTCTTGACCTCCTCTTTTTTTTTTTTTTTTGCTCGAGAATTCTCCTGCAGGTCCCTCCATCTTCCTCTCGCTTCCTCCCCCTTAATCCTTCGTTCTTCCTCGAGAATTTGCGAGCAAGGCAGCAAAGTCACCGTTCTATTTGCCCACGCCTTGAACAAGACATCCGGCCAGGATGCAAGGAGAAGGAGCCAAGAATAGCCGCCCTGCATCTTCCTCTCACCTCCTTCCTCTTACTTCGTTTTTCCTTGGGACTTGTCTAGCAAGGTGACCGTTCTAGATCCCACACCTTGAACAAGAAGAAAGATCCGGACAGGATGCCGTGAGAACGCCCGTCCTTGACGATCAAATCAGCAAACGAGGGCAAACGACTGTCAATTCAATCTACTAGCACTAAAAAGCTGCATCGACCCCATGGTCTCCGGTCTCCTTCAACCGTTACTGTACCGACGGCGTCTTCATGTCCACTGGAACATGCATCGTCATCTGTTCTTGCCATGGTAGATCGAGCGCAGAAGGTTCCTGTAGTGAAGATGATGCCGCGTAAGGATTTAAGAGAGCGATGCAGGAAGGCATGGAGCACCAGCACAGGGTCCAGCACTCACGCTACTCCAGACAACAATGGACAGAATTGAACCCACAATATCTCGATTGGCTGCCATATCATGTGTCACCTCTACAGGCAATCAGCCATGGGTTATGGCAAACTACCTCATGTGTAATAACGATCGGGTAATCTCTGCAACACACTAAGACTGCTACAAGAGTACAAGGTATTCTGCCATACAGTTTCAGTTTGTGGGATTTTGATGATCTGACTTTAATTTCTCTTTTCTCATCTGGCCTGGTCGTGCAAGTACAGGTTTAAAAGACTCATTCGTACCGCAAGGTGTTGTATTCAACTCAAGAAGGCCAGTCAGGTTTAACGCTAGCACATCAAATTCTGAGTCATCAATATAGTATTTAATTTCTTTATGATTCAGAAAAGCAGGAACAATAGTTTGCATTGTTGCTCAAGTTAATATATTACTAGCAGTTGCTCTAACTATTGATTTAGTTGGACACATATTTCTTAGAAGCACATGTGTATAGCGTTCTGTGATAATAAAATTAGATCTAAGAGCTATGATCATTATTTTTAAAAGAAAATGGAGAATTGGCCTTGGAACAAAGTTGAATGGTCACTCGAGTTCATATTTTATCTATGAATGTTTTATGTTGATGACCAGTTATTCAAAAGAATTGATATGTTAGGATTCAGGATGTTCTATGAAGCTTGGTCTTGCTTCCATTGCACCACTTTAACCTTTTTTTACTGTTGCAACTATTTTTTCCTATTCAATTAAGTGAATCAACTTCCGATGAGAATTCGTTATGCAGAATGTATAGCAGCCATATATTGCACAACAAATACTTTCGTCCAGTTGAAGCAATTTAAGTGATATCAATAGATTGTCAAATGGGCTATAACTTCATCCCTTTTGCTGTATAGGGCCGGACATTGGTGTGTGGCAAAACCATTATGTATTTTAATTTAACTAAGATAATTAACCACTCTAATATTCATTGCAGTAACAACACAGTGAGCTCTACATGTTTCCCTTTTTCTTTCTCATTTCTGTCTTGAAATTAGGCACTTACTGGATTATTGAATTATATACCTTTCTGTAACGTAAAGACTGAAGAGTAACATAAAGCACTTCATATGTCTTCAGGTATCTTTTCTTTGTCCTCTACGGTGAGTTGCTCATGATCCATTGTTTACCGGATATGCAGCTTGCTTTTGGCAGCCTGCAAAAAGCTACATGTTCAACTTTTACATATTATCAGATAAGTATAATTTATGACACAACATTATCTAAGTTGCATTAAGGAGACGAGCATTTTGAAGAGAATGTACACAAGACTGTCATTTCTTAATAATATGTGAATTTAAAAATTCCTGTGTATGCGAGCCAATTCGCACATAGGTCATAAGCATATAATATCAACAAAAGAATACTACAAATCTTAATTAGCAGGTCAACATTGTATTTATGGGGTGTGATAAATCAAATTTACACTTTCATATATATAGAAAAAGAAAAGTTTAGGTAACTAGCTAGCTCAATCTGATTAATTCCTGAACTAATGTTATTTGTTCATTGAACTTTGGGGAATTTTATTTTAATAAAAAATGAACAAAGGGCGGGATCCTTGCATAAAGTTTGTGATAATTTAAAAAAATGATAAAATGACCAAAAGCAAGTTAGTTTTAACGTATTCAACAACAACAAAAGTAGTAGAACTTATTGTAGGCCTAATTATCCACATTGTTCTCTTCTCTGAATGTGTAGATAATGGTTTTATTCTGAACATGCCCTTCAACATGTGCAGTGCTTGTATAGGCAATGTCCTTACATGTGCGCATTAACCCAGTTGGTGAGGGTAATGAAGCAATATTATAGACAAAGGAAAGATTGATATTTTTTAAACTAAAATAGTCAGAATGAATATGTGATAAAATGAATGATGAACAAACTTTTAGAAAATATACTCTCTATACTTATATTTCATTGCAACAGAGAGCTTAGGCCAGTCTCAGTGGCATCTTTCGTCTCACACTTTCCAAAGTGACACATCAGTTTTGTGGTCTTATCCAGTGAAATGAAATTGCATCTCTCAGTGCACAATTTCATTTCACAGTTTCATAAGATTGCTAAAATATTAAATCATTGCAAGGTGGCACTCATTTGTTGGTTGGAGTCTTTGAGGATGAAATGAAAGACTCTCAATCCACTTTCTTTTGCCTTTCATCGTGTTGGAAACAACGCCGACATCCTTTCATGGAGATGAAAGGATCTCCCTTCTTTCATAACAAATTTCTTGCCATGTCACTATTTTTGTTGATGTGGCATCTAATTAAATGCAAATGAAAGAGCCATTGAGAATGGCCTTAGAGAGTATATCTTAGAGCAAATTCCTTATTTGCCATTAAAATTTTAACTCTTCCCTTATTTGCCATCGAAATTATGTCATTCCCTTATTTGCCATCGGATCAAAATTCATTTCCCCTATTTGCCACTCATGTCACTTTGGCTAATAGAAAATTTTGCTCGCGTCACAACAGTGTTCATGCCACAGTACAAAAATAGGTTTGTCTCAATGTGTACTTTATGCCAAAAAAAAGTTTCAAATTTTTCGGATGAATATTTAAGGTGATTTTGCATAAAAATAAAATATTGCCTCTAATATTCATCCGAAAATTTTGAATTTTTCTTTGCATATGTTATACACCGCGACGACTCCATTTCGCTACTGCAGCACGAATAACGCAGCACGGAAGCAAGATAATCTAACCATCAAAGTGATTAGAGTGGCATATAAGGGAAGTAAATTTTGATCTGATGGCAAGTAAGGGAAATGCATAATTTCGATGGCAAATAAGGGAAGAGTTAAAGTTTCGATGGCAAATAAGGAATTTGCTCTATATCTTATGAGTCATTTCATTATCATAGAGATGGTATAAGAAACATGATTTTCAATGGTACCATTCTTTTGTACTGATTAAGTTATAATGGTAGTACCACCGATGGTAGGAGAAACAAAATCATTCCCTATGTCCAAATATAAGAAATCTGGGAACACATATGTTTCTTATAACTAATATGTATAATAGATAGCACGTGCATGATTGCACTGGTTGACGGGCTAGTCTTAATAATTAGAGGTTTTTTTTGGAGCCTTCACGTTAATCGGAGCAAAAATCTTTGAAATTCTGAGAAAAAAGCAAAACATCCAGCCGTTGGTTGTAAGATTACAATTTTCATTTACAACGATAGCCCTTAGATCTAATCTATAGTTCCGTGTAGTACCTGTCACATGCTAGAGTTGTAACAAAAACAAAAAACGGCCAGCAGTCCAGCGCGTCTTCCTTTGTATTTCGTGCGTGTAGAGCCATGACCGAGAAACCAACACATACGGAATTAATGCCTTCGTTGCTAATCCTAAGAGCGAAGCCATCTCCTTGCCGCCGCCGCCGCAGATCGAGCGGTCGAGCCCTTGCTGTAGTTGCTAGCTCTGCACACGTTAAATACTTAGGGCTAAAACAGGATCAAGCAGTCGAGATCTAGATCATAACCTAGTACACCTAATCTAATACGGAATTAGGGATCGATTAGTTTACCAGCAGTAGTGGAGTCCATGACGGCTGGTGTAGAGGTGACGGCGAGGGCTCGATGACGTTTCAGGGGTGTAGCGCAGCCTCTCCTTGAGCGTCTTCAGGCGATTGCCCTCAAGGCGATAGTGAGTCTGCCCTACTGTAGGGCGGCGGCGGCGTTGGTCTTCCAAGTCTTCCAGCGCCACTTAGCGATCGGTGGGTGGATTAGGGTTGCGTAGGACGAACCTTGGGATGCGTGTAGCCTCCCCTTATATAGGTGGCACTGTAGACTCGGGGCCAAGCCTGAATTGGGCTTGTTTCTGCCTTCCGATCATGGCAGTAGTGGGCTTTAGGGTTAAGGCCCAATAGGAGATGGATTAGGGTAGGCAAGCCTCCCCTTCTCCCTTAGGTCGGTTGTTGACTGAGGTCAACACGAAAACTAACATTCTCCCCTTGACCGAATGGTCAACAACTTAAACCTAACTTACTCTTAACTTAATCTTAATCCCTCCTCAGTAAACCAGCGAGCACCAGACCAATGTGTCATCAGCAGCCCACGGCACACTGGGACAATATTACCCATAGCCTCCACTAGGAAACTTTGTCAGGACTTTTATTCTTATTTGGGGAAGATTAACGGCCCTTAAACCAGGACCTTATCAAAGCTATCCACCAGACCCATATAAATGACATGTCTCTCAAAAAGGTGTGGTGGTAAACCTTTGGTAAGCGGATCCGCTATATTTAACTCAGTATCAATATGCTCAATCTTAATTATGCGGTCCCGATTCCTTTCTTTCACGATAAGATACTTAAGGTCGATGTGCCTAGAAGCACTACTTATCTTTTCATTACCGCAAAAGAAAACTGCGGCTTGATTGTCGCAGTGCATTGTGATAGGTCTCGAGATGTTATCAACAATCATTAATCCCGGAATAAAATTCTTAAGCCACATTGCCTGTCCCGACTCATGGTAACATGACACGAATTCAGCTTGCATCGTAGATCCAGTTGTTACTGACTGCTTACCACTCCTCCATGAAATCGCCCCCCCCCCCCCCCCCCCCCGCTAGCGTGAAAACATATCCAGAAGTGAATTTCAATTCATCCTTATCACCAGCGAAGTTGGTATCCGTGTAACATTCGACCTGAAGATCGTTTGTCCTCTTGTATGTGAGCATGTAATCCTTAGTGCCTTGGCAGTATCTTAATGCCTTCTTAACAGCCACCCAGTGAGCCCATCCTGGGTTAGATTGATATTGACCAAAAACTCCGGTTGCAAATGCCAAGTCTGGACGCGTACAAACTTGCGCATACATCAAGCTTCCAACAGTTGATGCATAGGGAACGTTCTCCATTCTTTTCTTTTCTAAATGATTCTTACGGCACTGACCTTTATGAAGCTTATCGCCCTTTTGAAATGGGACAGGAGATGTATTACACTTATCCATCTTATACCTCTTAAGCATTTTCTCAATATATGCTTTCTGAGATAACCCTAGCGTTCCTTTGGCTCTATCTCGGTGTATCTCAATGCCAAGTACATACGAGGCTTCACCTAGATCCTTCATGTGAAAATGAGATGACAAGAAGTTCTTAGTCTCATATAACATGTTCTTATCGTTGCAGGCTAATAGTATGTCATCAACATACAACACTAGGATCATTAGCTTTCCACCCTTGGATTTGATATAGATACAAGGATCCACATCATTATTCTTAAATCCAAATCTCTTAATTACTTCATCAAATTTAAAGTTCCACATTCTGGCCGCCTGCTTAAGGCCATAAATGGATTTCCTTAATCTGCATCCCATATTCTCTTTACCCTTAATGGTAAAACCTTCCGGCTGAACCATATAAATTGTCTCATCTAAATTTCCTTTCAGGAACGCAGTCTTAACATCCATCTGATGTAGCTCCATATCAAAATGAGCTACAATTGCCATGATAATTCTAAGAGAGTCTTTGGAAGACACAGGAGAGAAGGTCTCGTTGTAATCAATCCCCTCCTTCTGCGTAAACCCTTTGGCAACAAGCCTTGCCTTTCGACTTTTCCTTTAGAGTCACGTTTGATCTTGTAGACCCATTTACAGCCACTGGTTTGACTCTATCGGGAATTTCTACTAAGTCCCATACTTGATTAGAATTCATAGACTTAAGCTCTTCTTCCATGGTTTCAATCCATTTAGCAGAATTCTCACTCTGAACTGCCTCCTTAAAGTTGGCAGGGTAGTTCATGTTCCCGACATCATACAAATCCTCACTTAATTATGTCTCATAAATGTCAGTAATAGCCGATCTCATTTCCCTGACATATCTTCTTAATGGTTCGATCACAGCAGGTTCAGGGACCGGTTGAGGTTCTGCTAATGGCACTTCTTGCGCCTGTACCTCTGCTGTTGGCGCCTGGTGCTCAACGTCTGGCGCTGGGACCACTACTTCTGGCGTCGGCATCTCTTGCGCCTGAACTACTGGCGTCTGAGTAACAGTGGGTGCCACTGTGCTACTTATCTGAGGAATGACTGGCGGTACAAACTGAAACGTAGGTGTTGGATAATCCGTGTCAGGAAGATTAACCTGCAGTTCTTCTATACTTATATCCCTCTTCGGGAAATTACCACCAATTTCTGAGTTTTCAAGAAACACGGCCTGTCTGGTTTCAACAAACTTAGTGAATCGACCAGGACAGTAGAAACGGTATCCCTTTGACTTATCAGGGTATCCGATGAAGTGACAACTCACTGTCTTAGAGTCTAATTTCTTTTGCTGAGGATCAAATAGCTTAGCCTCAGCGGGACAGCCCCATACTCTTAAATAATTAAGTGACGGTTTCTTCCCATTCCACAACTCGAAAGGTGTTTTGGAACTGACTTAGATGGAACCCGATTAAGGATATGGGCAGCTGCCTGTAATGCTTCCAACCACAGCTCGACAGGTAAACTAGAATGACTGAGCATGCTCCTTACCATATCCATTAGAGTGCGGTTACGCTGCTCAGCCACTCCATTTTGCTGTGGTTCTCCAGGCATGGAGTATTGTGCCTTAACGCCATTTTCTTCTAAATACTTAGCGAATGGTCCCTTAATTTGACCATATTCAGCATGTCTCCCGTAGTATTCTCCACCCCTGTCTGATCGCACAATCTTAATGGATGTGTTGTGCTGTTTCTCAACTTCCTGTCTATATATCTTAAATATTTCTAGCGCATCTGAACGCTTTCTTATGGGGTAGATATGTCCATAGCGGGAATAATCATCAGGAAAGGTGATAAAAGAATCATAACCATCTACCGAAGTCACCGAGAGAGGGCCACAGATATCTGTGTGAATTATTTATAACACGCCCGTACTCCTGGTAGCTCCTTTCTTAATTGTCTTAGCATATTTTCCCTTAATGCAGTCGATGCACTGCTATAAATTGGAGAAGTCTAATTTCTCTATTATTTTGTCTTTAATGAGACGCTCAATTCTCCCCCTCGAAATGTGGCCAAGACGACAATGCCACAATTGCGAAGAGGTCTCATTATCACGCTTACGCTTAAATGAAAGATTACTAACATTCATCACAGAATCATTAAGAGAGAGCATATAAAGCATGCCTTGCCGACTAGCAAGACCGATACTAATCCCATTAAACTTGATCACACATTGTTTGTTGCCAAACTCACACACATGTCCCGAATCATCTAATACTGATACAGAAATTAAATTTCTCTTTAAACTAGGAACATAAAGGACATCATCTAAACGAAGCTGGAAGCCTCCTAGCAACTCTAAGTCGAAACTTCCAACGCCTTCAACTTCAACGGCCGTCCCATTAGCTAGTCTTAGGTTTCGCTCTCCCCTTCTTATAGTTCGGATCAAACGGAATATCTGTAATGAATTAGAAATGTGCACAATGGCACCTGAATCAATCCACCAAGTATTAGGGGGAAAAGCTGCTAAGAATAACTCATCAATGAAAGAAACAACATCAAACTTAAAATTACCTTGTTGCTTCAACCATTCCTTAAAGCTTGGAGTGATTCTGAAGGTGCTTAGGGGATTCACAGAAGGAGCACAACATCTTACCACCCTTAGAGTGGTTCTTGAACTTGTTGTTGTTGTTCTTAGGAGCAAAGTTCTTGTTTCCTTTGTTCTTATGCTTCGCTCCCCCCTTCTGGCTTTGCTTGCTGCTGCTAGCCTCATGCTGGTTCTTGGGAGTGGAGTTGAGGTTAAGGTTGCCAACCATGTTCACATCCTTCATCTTCTCAGTCTTAATACGCTCTTCTTCTTCAACACAATAGCTAATTAATTCACTGATGGTCCAGACGGACTTGTTGGTGTTGTAGTTGATCTTGAAGGCGTTGAAGGTAGATGACAAGGACGTCATGATAAAATGAACAAGGAAACTGTCAGAGATCTCCATCTTCGTCTCCTTAAGCCTGTGAACCATGGCACACATACTCAAGATGTGCTACCTTATGCCAGACGTGCCAGTGTATTGAGAGGTGACTAGCTTCATGATGAGAGTGCTAGCATAAGTCTTAGAGGAGCTCTTAAAATTTTCCTCAACCTTATCGAGGAACTCCTTGGCAGTGTAGTCATGTCCCTCTGAATTCTTAGTGGGGAGTGCACCCTTGATGCCAGGATGGTGCCAGTCATGACCATGAGAGCCATACGGTTGGACTTCTCCCATTTCTCAAAAGCAAGCG
Source organism: Eragrostis curvula (assembly GCA_007726485.1). NCBI lineage: Eukaryota > Viridiplantae > Streptophyta > Magnoliopsida > Poales > Poaceae > Eragrostis > Eragrostis curvula. Next base: position 30,890,174 of record CM017444.1, read on the forward strand.
TAGCAGCTTGTCCAGCCTCAGGAGCAGCGGGCTTCTCTTCCCTTAGAGCCATATCCAGATCATTCCATGCCAAGCATGTCGTGACCTTGCTCTTCCAGTTCGGAAAGTTTGCCCAGTTGAGGTTCTCGATGTTGCTAAGGACGGAGGCAGCAGCATTGACGTTCGTCACTAAAAAATAAGAGAAAACTTAGCTTAGTAAAGATATACAATGAAATGCAAAATTAAGTGCATGATAATAACCCTACGGTGGTCTGATTAAAATCACACAAATAAATTTCAATTTGCATCACCGGTGGGGAAAACAAACGAAATTTAACTTAAAATACTCATGATCAATCAACGGTGGTTAGAAATAATCACAAGTTTACTCTAAATAAACTTCACGGTGGATCCATTTAAATAGAGGCATCTCAAAGTATATTGGTGGATTTAATCTTAATTTAACGTAAAACACCAACATATAAAATTAACTTACTGAAAACTTAGCTTAAAACATTAATTAACAGGCAAAGTTGCTTAAACATAATGCTTAAAGCAGAAAAGAAATGAATAAAGCATGAAAAACGCGCGCGCAGGCCAAAAATTCGAATTCGCGGCCCAGACTGAAAATCGCGCGCGCGGCCCAGCGCGAACTTTGGTGCAGCCCGCGTGGAAACACGAGGCGGAGCGGGCCAGCGCAGGCCGTTGGGCTGGAGGCCCGAAAACCTCCGAGCAGGCCGCCGAAGCGGCCCGACGCGCGCGCGCTGAGCGCATTTGGCCCAGCCCACTAACGCGACACGCGGCGCTGTTGGATCGAGAGGGGAACGATCGGACGGCTAGGGTTCACGGAGCTCGGAATAAAACTCCGGCCGAAACCCTAGCGCCGCGTCCTCACTCTCTCTCACTCTCTCGCTCACTCTCCTCCCCCGCAGCCGGCGCCGAGTGCGGCGACGCCGGAGCGTGACGACGACGCCGGCCGGCCACCGCGGCGCCATAGGAGATGCTCGCCGAAGCACGCGTGCGAGAAATCGCGCGCGGCCCCGTCGAGCACCTCTACCATGGTGCCCTAAGGCGAGCCCGTCGTGCGGATGAGGCAACGACGGCGACTCGGCGGCGGCCCGGCAACGACGACGACGGCGAGAAGTCGAGCGCGTGCGGGGTTTCCCGCGCGGCGAGGCTGATGCCGCGCGGGTCGGTCCTTACTCCGGCGAGGTGCGCGCGCACGGCCGACCCGTGGGGACCTCGTCGGCGACCGAGGAGAGGAGTGCACCACCGTGCGCACGTGCAGGATCTGAGTGCACGGCGCGGAACGGCGGTCTCCGAGAGGTGAGTCCTCTTGATGTTAGCTTAGGGTTAGGGTTAGCTTAGGGTTAGGGTTAGGGTTAGTTTGTGAGTGCAAACCCTAGAGCCCAGATGCTTAATTTCTCATCAATTTGCGACATGGCATGAATAAATAGATGATTAACCCCTAACTGCTTAATGTAAAGAACTAAAACATGAACTAAATTAACTTAATTACTCACTGTAATGTCTAAACATGAGTAAAACTGAGATTAATTAAACTAAAACATGACTAATTACTTACTGCGCAATCATTAAACTAACTAAAACTTAATGATGAAGCAAAGATCTTAGTGCGCAGGAATAAATAAGAACTAAAACTTGACTAATCTTAACTGAATATCACCTCTGACTAACTGAAAACTAACTGAAAACTAGTACTAATCGATAGAAAACTTAACTGAATTTGACTAGAAGATCTAATTCGACTAGTCCTGGCTAACTGATACCAATTGATAGATCAATACCGTCTAGATCAAACAATACTTAGGGCTAAAACAGGATCAAACAGTCGAGATCTAGATCATAACCTAGCACACCTAATCTAATGCGGAATTAGGGATCGATTAGTTTACCAGCAGTAGTGGAGTCCATGACAGCTCGTGTAGAGGTGACGGCGAGGGCTCGATGACGTTCAGGGATGTAGCGCAGCCTCTCCTTGAGCGTCTTCAGGCGATTGCCCTCAGGGCGATAGCGAGTCTGCCCTACTGCAGTGCGGCGGCGGCGTTGGTCTTCCAAGTCTTCCAGCGCCACTTAGCGATCGGTGGGAGGATTAGGGTTGCGTAGGACGAACCTTGGGATGCGTGTAGCCTCCCCTTATATAGGTGGCACTGTAGACTCGGGGCCAAGCCTGAATTGGGCTTATTTCTGCCTTCCGATCATGGCAGTAGTGGGCTTTAGGGTTAAGGCCCAAAAGGAGATGGATTAGGGTAGGCAAGCCTCCCCTTCTCCCTTAGGTCGGTTGTTGACTGAGGTCAACACGAAAACTAACATCTCCTACTGACCAAATGCGGGCGATTGATCTGCTCCTGACAACATGCAGGCTGAGGCGAGGCAACAAGAAAAGTAGGACAAGCAGGAGAGAGAAGAACAAAGGAGACTACTGACCAAATGTGGGCGATTGATCTGCTACTGACAACATGCAGGCTGAGGCGAGGCATCTCCTTCATGCTCCTAGATCCTTGCAGGTGATGTTTACGTGATTTTTTTTCCTTTCCTGCTAAATAGAATTAATGCATATATATCATGTCCTGATTAATTCAAAACAAATGCTAATGTTACAGCCACTTCGATCAAGTTGTAAAATAAATAAGAGGTTTCACGTATCATCGTGCATGGTGAATTCGCACAGAATAATTTCATCCACTCCTACAGAACAGGCTTTAGCGAAGGGTAACAACCAAGAGAATAATTTCAGAGTTTTATACTGGGCGGTCGACTTACAAGAAAATAATATCGTACATCTAGCAGAAATAGAAGATCCCCAAGATATTGTACGAGTGAGTTTGAGAGCAGAAGTTTGGCAGGAACGTAGATTTACAGGGTCAACAATGTTGGCATTAAATTTTAAGAAAACAGTGGCCTTGCTAATTACCTATCAAGAGCCAAGACAGTTGTGAGATAACATCTTCCCACATCCAATTCTAGGAAGACCAATGTATGAATAAAATCATTTGCCATAGTCGACCGATTACAAGGTAGGATACATTCTTGGGGCTCAATGTAGGATGTCAAGGAAATAATCAAGAAATTACATAGAGGAAGGGGATTAGAAAGAGACATTTGATAGAAACACTTGCCATAGTCGACCGATTTCAACAAGTGGTACAGTATAGTAAAATATTAACAAGAGTGCAAATAATACATAAACAAAGAAATTCGTTATTTGTATTTCAGAGTTTTAAATAGGCTAAGGCCTATGGAAAACAAACATTAAATTTGCATATGACTAAACAATAGTTGACAAATTGCAAGGCATTTTCCATATATGGTATTATGTGTATGGTCTTTTCATTACACAACAAGGCGGCAAGTTTTTTGTTCAGAAGAATATATTTCAATCTAAACCCTTAAAGAACCAGTTGGGAGAAATATCATTTCTACCCTGCCAGCCTATCTACCCTGCCATCTAAACCGTCCTGCCATATTGTGGACCTAAAATCCGACGCACCTGATCGTTTCACCAAATCCTCGGCGTCACGCTCCCCCTATCTCTCCCACCTGTTACTCTAATTTTTTGGAAAGTGTTACATGACCGTCACGCTCTGAAAAAATTATTTTCTCACCCGCACACCATGCACCCGCACACCACTAATCACGTTTTCCTTTTCCTTTTTCCTGATTCACGTTTTCCTTTTCCTTTTTCCTGATTCCAAATTAAGGTTTCACGTTTTCCTTTTTCCTTTTTCCAAATTAGAGTTCTTTCCTAACGTGTGTCAGCCGTGATCGCCGCCCATCATCACGGTCATTGCGTCTGGTGAGGTCGCCGTCCATCGTCGTCGTCGCTGCGACTGCCTTGGTCGTCGTCGCCGTGATCGCCATCCACTGCTGGTCGCCGTCACCGTGAAACATTGGTCGCCTTCGCCGCTGGTCACCGTCGCCGTAGGAGCGCAACGAAACGGAGTAGCTGATCACAACCCTCGGCGAAGCCATGTATCACAGGTTCTTTGCTGCGCCTCCTGTACTTCACTCTACCTGTTTCTTTTGATTTGTTATTCATGGCAATTAGAAAGGGCCTGCAACTATGAATGGATGTACCAACGAGGTAGACCAGGTTTAATGAATCGATAATTATACAACATCGAAACCTTGGCTTGTTTAGATGGCGATCTTTACTTTGTTTGGGGACACTGTCAAGAAAATTCATGCAATTGTTTAGATGGTGATCTTTACTTGTTCATGTTTTTATGGTCCACGGATAGGATCCTTGTCACACTGCGAGACCAATTGTAGTTCGAAATAACTCCAAGACTACGATTAAATGATTAAATGATGAAATTGAAATTTGGGATTTGTCCATATTTAGATTTGTATAGTCTGAGAATAGGTCTATTTTTAGGATTGTGAATTTCGGTACCTGTTTTTCGGTAGCTGTTGCAAAATAGGAGATGAATTTCAGGGTTTTGATATTGCTGCCTGCCCTGTTATGCACATTTGTTCTGTTTCGAAACCCTAGACCCGTAGCCATCCAGACATTCGTGGGTGACAACTTCATCCGGTGATGGCCGGAGACGATGCCGATGGCAAGGGTGTGGCAAACGGAGGTGAACTCATAGATGGATCCTCGTTCTATATCTTCTTGTTGCAAATATCTCCTCTACTGAACTTTTGTTCATCCGATGATGGAATTTTTGTTAGAAACCATCGGAGGCGAGGGCTACGACGCCGCGATTGCCAAGCGGCGAGCTCAAGCTAGAGAACGGCAAAGACGGCATCGTGCGCAACAGAAGGCAACACATGTTTTGCAAAAAGGTATAATGGTCACTTTTGATTTTTTTTTTTTTGGCATTCGTAATATGTGAGTTTGAGCGATAGTGTTTACAGGCAATCTGCCTTTGGAACGTTCTTTTGGAAATCAAGGTGAGAATCAATGTGGAAAACTCCCATGGGTCCTTGGCTGTCTGTCTACTTGTTTGCCTGCAAACCCAATTTACGTAAATTCTTAATGCACATCTTCATTTTCGTTTTTCAGAAAATTGCGGGGAGGGAAATCATGGCACATCGACTCCATGTCAACTATCTGTTCTTACTGACAGCATTTTTGAATCAGCCATGCAACCTCTAAATGATATCACGAACATCATAACTGATGGTATGTTTTGTTTTAGCTATTAAATATAACTCCGTAACTATTTCGATGCGCCTTATGGTTTAGAGTTTTGCATTATTAATGAATAATTTTGATCTTTCTGTTTGGGTGACATTGTTTACAGGCAATGTGTCTTTAGAACGGACTCCTATCACGAATATGACTCCTTTTGGAAATCAGGGTGAGAAGCAATGGGGAAAACTCCCATGGGTCCTTGGTTATTTGTCTGCAAAACCAATATACATATATAGTTTCATAATGCACATCTTTATTATTGTTTTTCAGCTATTTTTGGGGAGGGCAATCATGGCACATCGACACCATGGCTGTGGGTGGCATTGCTTCCTGTTGATTGGAGAAATACTTTTACATTCTGGGTGGCATTACTTCCTTTTGATTATTGTTGAGTTCGTACAGGTAACCAACGATTATTTAGTCAAATACATCATAATGCTCATGTTCTTGCCAATTGATGCAGTGATATGTGGTTCAAGAACCCTATAATTTTTTTTTTTCAATATATGTGATTTTACTTGATCTAACCGGTCTCCTTTCTAAATAACGTAGCAATGGCGGATGACAGGGTGCAACAAGGCGACGAGATGGATGAACCTGTTGTGGTGCAAGAAAACTATCCGTTAGTTCCTACCCCACATTTTAATTGGCTTAAATTCAAACTTGGTCAGATGTATTTGCCTATTTTTGCATGTTGATGAACCCTGCACACCGGTGCTCACGACCACGTGTTTCTCCTTTGCAGAATGATACTTTTCCGTGATATTAACCTGGATCTCATCACCAGCAAAATTAATTTCAGTGCAAAGGTCAACTTTAAAGCACATGTACGTTTGCACAAGGATAGAAATTACATAAGACTTATATTGGTTGATGAGGAGGTAATATCATCTCAATTTAGGTGCATTACATATTTTACTGTGTAATTATTTACATCACCTTTTTCGATGCATAGAGGTTCAGTGATGCAAATCTAATGTGGGATGTATTTTATTGCAGGGAACTAGGATGGGGGCATTGGCATTTGGCAGGACTTGTTTGGATCTGGCTCGAACAATCGTTGAAGGAGAGCCATATGATTTCATTGATGTCGTTGTTGGATACAGATATGATTTAAACTTTCTCAATGTGTTTCATGTATATGGCGCTGAATTCTTTGCAAGCATTACTTCTGAAAACAGGGTTTCTAACTCTAGAAGGCCGATAGCATATCCTCTGTTCCCACGAACGTTCGAGTCGTTTCATCAAATCAAGCATTTTGGGGCAGATAAAAACTTGGCTGGTATGCTTGCCACCTTTGTTAGTTTACTAATACAACTGGATATTGCTTCTCTAACATAGGCCGTAACTCTTCCTACAGATGTCATTGGCGTGGTTGTCTATATATCTGATGTCCATGACACAAAACGCACCTGGAGACAACCAGGCAGGCATATCGCCGTAATGAACACGTGGTACGTTGTGTATGCAATTGTTTAAAATACATCCACGCCTTTCTCGTTAAATATAATGTGATTATTTGATGCGCAGTATACAGATTCTCGTCATCCATGTCCGCAGTCCACATATTTTGCGTCACGCTGGAGAATGGCGACCCGCGGCACAATACTTTAACACCATTGCTGCACTCCATGTGCAAATGAACACAAGAAGAGGTATGGAATGAACACATATTTTGAAGTGAACACATTATTTTTTCACCGTTGCCTACTTACCTCTCATATCCTCAAATTATTTAAATGCAGGTGTCCTTGTCACTACTCGATATAGCAAAATTATTTTTGAGCCCGACAGGCCAGAAGCTGAGGCAATGAGAGGTAAATATAGCAACTTTGTGTTCTGATTCATTTCATTATTTTTTATGTACACTTGAATTGGCGTTGATTTTTTTCGTCATTTAAATTGTAGGATTTCAAAGGCGTCTAACAAACGCGCCTAATCAAACACGTCAGTTTGGTCGTGACCGCCTGAAAGATATGAATGTGCTTTGAGGGTGCAATAAAATGAGAGTTCTTTACCTGTGTGCCATTAAGAAAGTTGTCGGTTACCTGTGTGCCACAAAAAAGTTTGGAGACACCCGTGTGCCATGAGCCCAATTTTCGTTTACCCGTGTGCCATGCCGTTCACCTTCTGTTAGACTGTAACGGATTCTTAACTCTGACATATGGGACCCACGTATGGCAATGACTATTTTGCCCTTGAGTCAATGAAAGTTATCCTCTTCTCTTCTCCCTGCTCCGGCTCCCTCTCTCCTCTTCTCTTCTCCCTGGCTCCCTCTCCCGACCCCAGCATCCGAACCCTAGCCGCCGCCGCCAGGTCGCCCCGCGCCGCCGACCCCAGCACCCGAACCCTAGCTCGCAGCGGCCGCGCGCCAGCTCGTTCCGCGCCGCAGCTCGGCCAGGCGGCGCGCCAGCTCGCCCCGGCCAGCGCGGCAGTCGCCCCGCGCGGCAGCTCGGCCCGGCCCGCGCGGCAGCTCGCCCAGGCGGCGCGCCAGCGCGCCCAGGCCGCGCGCCCAGGCCAGCGCGCACAGGCGGCGCGCCCGGGCCGGCGCGTCCAGGCCGCGCCTCTCTCTTCTGCTGCTGCTCTGCTGCGGTTCTTGTTGTCCTCTTCCGCCCCATCGGATGGCTCCCTGCTGCTGAAATGTGAGTGGGCTTTGTTTTGGTTCCTTGCTGCGATTGGATTCTTCCGGCTTTGGTTCGTTGATGCGTGTCTTTGGGTCCCCATGTGAAATTTTTTGATTCAGTTCTTGGTAAAGTTTGGTTTCCTCGGTTCTTGGTTTGCTCCATCAGTTCCACTCCTTAATCCTGCTCATTTCTTATGTCTTGTTGCTGAAGACCTCTTAACTTCTTTAGTCTTGCCACGAACAATTTACCGTCATTATTTTACAGTTTCACTTTCACCTCCCCTCTTGCATCTTACCAGTGTCTGATTTGGGGCATAATCAGTCCACTTGTTTTTTGGTGCTCTTGATTGCAGTTGGTGGTTAGGTGCTTAACTACATCAGCCCCAGAGAACATCGGACACAAGCATTTGAGGTGGTTGCTGCCCAGCCCAAGCCAAGCTCCCCTCCGGCCTCTGACTTTTCTCAAGATGATGAGCTTCAGGAGCCACGACGGGTTGGGGCAGCTCGCCGCCGCCGCCGCCGCCAACTGCAACGGAGCTTCGCCACCATGGTGGGCGGGGGTGCCTCACCAGCTGCTGTACGGCGAGCCGTTGGGTCACGGGAGGCCGCCGGCCATGTCGCCGGAGGAGCCGTGCCGGGAGAGCAGGTTCCAGGTTGTGGACTAAGTGTGATGAAAACTAGTGAACTTAATTGCTTAATTATTGGTGATATTAACTTGTTGCTATGTAATGGTTATGCACATTTTTTTCCATGTGATATGTACTTATTTGTTGGTATGCAATGGTCATGCACCTGTTTTTTTCCTTTTAAAAAATTTATGCCTGATTTTTCCTTTTTTTTTCTTATTTTCCACATTTCTATTTTTTACGCTTTTTTCAAATTATTACTATTTTTACTGATTTTTAACGTGATTTCAAAACTATTTTCACTTTCCTGATTTTTTTAAGCCATTGTTGTATAAAAGGGCAAAACTGTCTTTACACAGTCCCTACCACCTCTGTTAAGTCTCCATCCATCTAATATGGCACACGGGTAAACGAAAATTGGGTTCATGGCACACAGGTGTCTCCAAACTTTTTTGTGGCACACAGGTAACCCATAATTTTCTTAATGGCACACAGGTAAAGGACTCATAAAATGAAGACTCTCAAATAATTATGGTCGCTATCGTTACCGACAATGAATTAGAACTATGCGCCACATCATGTCTTTTATGTCTCAAAGTCAATTAATGTCTTTAAATTCAAAAATGTCGTTATGTTATCAGATTCTCGAGATTGTCGTGTTAATGTCGTATTGGTAATTAAATGCAATGATGTGTCACAAAAAGTGTGTTTTTTTATTATACGTCCACGGTACATCATATTATTTTCTTTGTATCATAAAGTCCTGCTAAGTGAGATCATTTGGGCGGACACGTGCGTGGCGCACGTGCATTTTTACTAGTATTATAGAAAATTACAGTCCTATTATGTTACCATATTATCACAGATATTGACAGAAAAAATACTCCTTTGCCTGATCCAAAATCTTGAATGTGTAATCATTTTTTAACAAACTCTTACTAGCCCGTGCAAGCGCACGGGTTGACAGGCTAGTTATCTAAATTATATACACAAAGCACCGGTGCTCATGCAGTCATGCACAACCGAGATCAAATTCGAAAGATGATATCTTACACAAAGCACCAGTTCTTATCCAGTCATTCTAAGCTTCAATACTTTTTTTTAGCATCGCTTCAATATTTTTATTAATAAAATATACTAGGAAACCGGCCTCATACCCTCCTGAAAAAGGAGACTGAAAGTTTCCTCGAAGAAAAAAACAGAGGAAGAGACTGAAAGGCTTAAGACAAAAACAACTACTGTTCTTTTGGGTCCTATCCATGAACCATTGGGCCGAGTTACCGATATACATTGTGCCCATACCAATATGAAGGCATAGCTGATGCGCCAATTGGGCCGTGTTTTCATGACGATACAAGATTTAAATTACGAAATTGCAAAATATTTCATTTGTTAGAGGTTGAATATACATCGAACGAAAAATAATAATACTCCTTTTTATATTTCATCATTTCGTATGAAATCAAACATTTGCAGATGCACTAGTGCGTTACTGATGGTACACAGTATTCCAAAGTACAATCATTCTCTGAACCCCTTAAACGCTGCGAAGAATTAGAAACACCATGAGCTGCATCTATCCTTGCGTGGCAACTCACAACCATACAGGTGCCGAGCGGATGAGTCATGAGTGAATTGATCAGGTGTTGCATGGAGTTGCGATTTATAGCAACGGAGCAACTAGAACGTGAAATTGAATCGGAGTACGTAGGTGTCTGAGTACAAAGATTCGAGTTGGACTCGACTCTCCATGGGCACACTTTTGCTACAGGGTGCAAATCTGAGTCGCTTCCCCATTTCGTTGCCGGGATTGGAGCGTGACAAGGTGGGTCCATCTAACGATTTTCTTACAAACGAAATTTGTTGCGGCGCGCCAAACTCTTTTCATAGAAAATCGTCGTCGATCTGTCACACGGTCACAGCGCGCGCCGTGCACCGGGGCATGGTCAGGCGCTTCGCCACGTATGAGTCTGTGTATCCAGGAACGGTTCGACATGCATGACACGCTGCCGCACCTCCGTCGACCGTGCAGCCGAGGCAGCACCAGCAAAAAGAGCACGTAATGTGCCACCGCTGTGCTTTTAAGGACAGTACCGGCCTTTATTGATTTGATGAACGTAAGGTGGTACATACTCCATCAGGAGGATTTCAAAAACAAACATGTCTAGCTATAGACTCATACACCGACCTCCTCTTGATATCTCGATGAGCATCACCGTTAGATTCTCTCTTCTCATGCACGACCTCCGTTGCGATGAAGCTTTGTCGTGCCATAATGATCTCCCGAGTGATATGACCATAAGGGTCTCCTGCCAGAGCCACCCAATCTCCTCATCACATTAACACAATTCATGGCAAGTCTAAACTTCCTTACCGCTAGATCGCTTGCAAGAGCAAGCCCTTCCTGACACGCCATTTCCTCGGCCGTCTCTGGATCTGAGAGCCCCTCCATGACAATCACTGACCCTCCGATGAACGTTCCCTTGTCATCTCGCCACTACAGCCATTGTTGCTAAACTTATGTTCTTGGACAGGGGCGCGTCTACATTAATCTTGGAACCCGACGGGGAGGGATCCATCAGGGAGCTTGTGTCTGTACCGCCAGCTTCTCCTTTTTGCTTCAGCTTGGCCAGCTCCTGAGATGAACCTATCAACAAAGCAATGCGTTGACAGAGTACTCTAAAAAATATTCTTGTGAACGACTTTCCTCCTTGCATTCCAAATTGCGCACAACTTGACAACAACTCTGCTCAAATCGTGAAAGGGGTCTTGACCTAGTGGTTAAGGCACCCGAGTAGCACCTTTGAGGTCCTGGGTTCGACTCCCGGTGGGAGCGAATTTTCTAGGATTTAACGGCATTTGTGCTTTCAACGGTAGGCGACGTGGCCGTCGACAGCGAGGCGCAAGTGGTGACTTCGTCAATCTGGAAGATTTACCGGCCCAGTCTAAAAAATATTCTCGTGAACGACTTTCCTCCTTGCATTCGAAATTGCGCACAACTTGACAACAACTCTGCTCAAATCGTGAAAGGGGTCTTGACCTAGTGGTTAAGGCACCCGAGTAGTACCTTTGAGGTCCTGAGTTCGACTCCCGGTGGGAGCGAATTTTCTAGGATTTAACGGCATTTGTGCTTTCAGCGGTAGACGACGTGGCCGTCGACAGCGAGGCGCCAGTGGTGACTTCGTCAAACTGGAGGATTTGCCGGCTCAGTCTTCGAAGATTCTCATAGGGGCAGGGTTTGCGTATGTACGGTCATAGGGGCGAGTGTGCGTGCGTTGTGAGTGGCTAAGTTGTACTGTGTATTCGCAAAACTCAAATTGAGTGTGCGTGCGTTGTGAATGGCTAAGTTGTACTGTGTATTCGCAAAAAAAAAAAAAAAACTCTGCTCAAATCATTATGATCGTTGTGCAGCTTGCCGGCTGGTCGTTAATGTATGTGCGCTTGGATCAGTGGCGGAGCTAGGCCCCTAGTTGGTGGTGGGTCGGGCCCAGCGGAGATGGACTGAGAAATGGCAAAATCCATAAGAACAACGACATTGCTATAGTGCTAAAATGCAGTGCTGGCCGCTCGTTTCGTGCCTCGGCCAATTGCGGCAGTCTCTTGGGCGACACATCACGACTAAAGTTTATTAATACATTTCTAATATTATATGTAAACACACTAGTAGCTATAGCTTAGTGGAAAGTGTGTTTCTCTAATTCTCTTAGGTCCTAGGTTTAAATCTTGAGATCACACCTATTTTTGCATCATTTGACACTAAATTCTTTCAAAATTGGCTAGATGAGCAGCCATGCAAAGCGGGCTATCGTGCCTAGCTAGAGGGCCGGTCCAACACAATTATCCTACTGCATGCCATGCCATGGGCCAAGAGATGGGCACGTAGGCCCGCACTGCACGGCCTGAAATGAAATCTGTGACACCCCGTGTCACTGGAACCAGGCAGCACCCACATCCCAACTGAACTGAAACCAAAAAAAGAAATCAAATTTGAATTCGAATTCAATAATCCAAACAATTGCCAAATCCAAGCTTCTGAAGGAACTCAAAATTTTCCATAACAACTTGAGCAACCAAAAATATCAGTAGATAGCCCTTCTGATATCAGAATTTTGAAGAATTTTTGATGATTTTTGAAATTCATCTGGTTCCCCAAATAAATCCCCAAAGCTTAGAAAGTAACCAACTTTGACCAGCTGCCATTTGAAATTCCTTTGGATTCTAGATGTGCATGTTGGCCAGATGGTCGAACTTTTCAAGAGCTTTCCAACGGTACCAAATTTGCGATTTTTGGAGTTCAATTGCTAGTCCAATTGATGTGCCAAACTTTGGGGGAAATTCTGGTTTGAATAATTCGGGAAAATGCGAAAGATGCTGTGGGACCCGCTCGTCAGCGACGTCCGTCTCACTGCGCGCGGAGGAACTTTGCCACCACGTCACCGACGGCGTACGGCGCCTCTCCGCGGCACCCTAGCCCCGCTCTCGGCCGCGGACGACGTCAAGAGGCGACCCCGCTCCTCTCCCAGCTCTCTCGCGCTCATTTCCTTCGCTCCCGTCGCCGTTCCCCGACCCCAAACCCTAGCGCCATTGCCGCTTGCTCGAGCTCCGCCGCGTTTCATCGCCGTCGAGCCAGCTCCGAGCCAGCCGAGCTTTCCGTGGAGCCGCCAGGACGTCCTGGGGATAGCGTCGAGGTCGTCTTCGCGTCCGCGTACCGCGAGCCCAAGGATTCGAGCTCCTTCTTCGAGTCCGGCCATGGGGTAGTTCGACGGTTCGCCGTTGTCTTCTCCCTCTCCGGTGAGTGGCTCGTCGATTGCTCGCGCCGTGAGGTACTCTTCTTGGTTGCGCACCCTCCGAGCCTCACCAGTTTCGTTCTTCTGCAGCCGGATCGCCTGAATCGAGTTTTTCCCCTCGTCGGTCTTCACCGCCGCGGAAGAGCTCGTCGTCGCTGGCCGTCTTCCCGGTCTCCTCGTCATCTACTTGTAGCGCGTCTCCCTTCCCCGTGTCGTTGTGAAGCTCGCGCGCCAACACCTGCAGCTGGAGGACCATCCCTCCGCCCCCACGACGTCGCCGGTCATCTTCCACCCGCCGCCGCTCGTCGCCGACTACCCTCCGGCCTACCCCGCAAGTTTCCGCTCGTCGAGGTGAAAACGCCACTTCCCGCGCTCCTTCTTCGTGCCCTCAGCCAGCCCTGTGAGCCACCGGAGCTCACTCCGGTGAGCTGCGCCGCCGCGCTCCGGTGACCGCTCTAGTCAGCGCAGCCCGGACCACACGGTCATGATCCCGTGTGGACGACTCTGTGGCCACACGTGTGTCCTCTTACACCACTGGTTGGATCTAGTGTGGCGCAGCCCAGATCCGGTGCGGCCCTGATCTTGTGGCCCTTCTTGTGGCTCAGATCTGATTGGCCTGCCCATTTTCAATCCTTTTCCAAAATTGTTTAACTCTCCAGAAATTGCCTGAGATTTGTAAAATGCATAATAAATCGAATACATCTCCGAAAAGTATGAAACTAATTTTGCTAGTTTCCTTGTGCCCTTCTCTGTCTAGGAAAAATAGCAGATCACTTAATACCCTTCATCGTTTTCCTGTATAAATACAAGTGTCCAGAGCTTGTTTAAATCATAATTAATTCTCTGTTGCCCCATAAATCCTAAAATCTTGCATGCCTGTTAAGCCACTGATAACACACTTACAGAACATTTTTCTACTATCATATCCTGTTTAGTTATTTATTTATGATTTAAATCGTTCTCTGCAATGTTTAAATTATTGTAAATTATTCATGTTACAATAAATCGTCAAACTTCACCATAAATCACTTCCAGTGGTGACTTTCACCAGAAAATTGCCACTGAACATAAATTAATTTTCGAAATTGAATTATTTATTTAATCATCTTAAAGTTGATTAAATGGTTAACTTAATTGAAAATCAATGAAGGAAATACTCCAGACGAAATTAATTAACAAAGTTAATCATTTGCACTTACAGTGCAAATGACTGTCCTATCACGTAATTAAATCTTTAATTGCATCATATTCTTACATCTAACTTTGCATTATTCCTTGTCATAACGTGTAGTGACAGAGACGACTCCGGAGCCGCTCGACTTCCAGCTGCCGGAGGAGCAGGCCCAGGAGGTGCAGGAGGAGCAGCCGCAGCAGGACACTGACCCCTCTGACCCAGCTAGTGTAGCTCCTGAGCCAGGCAAGCCCCGGTGCATGCCTCCCTATTTAGGATTTTATTGTTGCACTTGATTGGGGCTAGTATTTGATTGTGCATTAGGTTTATTAGGAGTTGCTGTAAAACCTTAGTACTGCACTTAGGGGTGGAAAGTGGATACGGATAATCCGTATTATTCGATATTCGTATCCGATGAAATGCAAATGTGGTACGAAATTTGCCATTCGATTAATATTTTTACACTATTCGAATTCGTATTCGAATTCGATTAGAAAATATGGATGTGGATATGGTTTGAGGTTTTGACATCAAATATTCGACATATTCGTATTCGTATTCGTATCCGCTACTATATCATAAATATACCCATATATTATATAAAAAATATTATAAAATTGATTGAATTTTGATATGAACTAGTGTAGATCATGTGAAATAATGTTATTAAAAATACTTTAGAGAGAAAAAAGTGTAGTAGTTGTCTTAACAACATAAAAATTAGATGTATCCGTATCCGTCCGAATTATAGTGACATTCGCTTTTGTATTCGCATTCGTTTAATATTCGATCCGTATTTGTATTCGATAACATTCGTATTCGTATCCATATTCGTTTACAAATATGGATATGGATGTGGGAAAGGCACTATCCGATTCGTATTCGATCCGTTTCCACCCCTAAATGCACTAGGACTACCCTTCCATATCCTACCTTGTGTCCTATTTTTGTAGATGTGGTCTAGGATACGTTAGAACTTGCTATGCTTAGTGGCTAGCGGACGGTAGAAGACGAGTGGTAGGTCCCACTCGCAAGTTAGGAATTACCCTGGATTGTACTAGATGGATTTAGGATTTGTTGAGACCGGACGGGGAATTGTTTGTGTTGGATGGTTGGAGAAGGCTGGGCCTTCACGGTGGTGTAGCCCCGTCTGTGTCGCTTAAGGACCGTTCGTTGCTGGCCCTATTGAGCAAGTTCGAACGTACTGATCACATGCTAGTGTTTTTATGGGCCTAGTAAACTTGGTAGCTCGATTGCCCTGGTGTGCGGTGGAAGCCTGCCCTTTCTATCATGGTATTCGGGAGAGAAATGATGCTTCCCAATCGGGGCGTACGTCTGGGACGGGGACCGTGCGGGAAGGCCTTTCTCAGGAGGGGTTGGATCCGGCCTAGCTTCAGGGGGACCCTTGCAAACGGTTGCCGCATGCGACTTTACGCGTGTGCGTCGTGTGGTCAGGTTTTCTCCTGCAGGATGTACATCGATGCCGCCGCTCTCGGTCATGAGCAACCTTGCTCAGTGCGCCACATCGTAGTGTGATATGATTGATGATGATGACTAGTACTTATATTTATTGTATCTCATTACTGCTATATTGATGATCTGATGTATTGTTACTTATATCTGTTTTAGCTATATGCACACTGCTTTATTGGATAAGTACTTAACTTGAAACTAAAACTTGAAAGTAAGGACCCAGTAATTAGTGCGGTTTTATGCTATCGAGTCAGCCACCCTTTTGTAGCCTTGCATATTAGGAGTCAGCTGTAGTTAGCCACGTTGACGGGTAAGTCTTGCTGAGTATTAGTTGCTCAGGGTTTGGCTCTTTATGTTTTATTGCAGGTAGCACCTTCATCCCTGACTCTATGGGTGGAGATGGACAGTGGGATGGTCAGCTTCCCTTTGGTTGGACAGCCCACTGGGAGACTGAGGAGTGATCTCCTCCCGAGTCTGCATCTTCATGGCTTTGGATGCGGGTTCTTATTGTATCGTGAGCTCGTGCGCTTGTATTTCTATTAGCTTTGAACTTGTATCTGTATTGTTTAATTCCGCTGTGCGACTCTATGTTTTAATTGGACTAATGTAACCACTTAAAGACTTAATTTGTGCTTTTTATATGTTGTACTGTTGCGTCTGTTCATCAACGCTATACTGACTCGATCCTGCTAAAGCGGAGACGCTTCAAAATGGGATGTCCCTTTTTGGGCCCGACCCATGCCGCCCCTTTGGTCATAACTACCTGCATGCAAGGGATTAGTACCACATCGGTTAGCTAGGTGCTTCTGTACCAGCTTATAATCAGAATAAATGTTGTGTTGTTGAATTCACTTGAAACGCTTCCTGTCTCCTTCGAATTGTGTTCACATGGCTTGACCGGGCCTAATTCTCTCTCCGTTGTGGTCTGCCCACTTTTTGGTTTTTTTAATGCTCACAATCAGTAGGTGGCCTGCCCACTTTTTGTTTTTTTTTTAATGCTCACAATCAGTATGTCAAACTGAGCCATGGTAGAATGAGGTAACACAAAAATTAAATCTGAACATGTGAACCTTGGCAAACTAAACCAGCAACATTTCATTGTCAATTTGAACCAGCTCAAACTCCAGAAAGAATTTTGGGCGCGTTAATCTTCTTGATTTTTTTTGCATAGGGACGTTAACTTTTCTTAGGCCAGTGATAGAGCTCGCAATGGAAGTTTGGAGGGGCTATTGTAATGTAAGATGGTAGACGAATTAGCATGGAAATATTACAGAGTAATTAGTGAATTGGGTCAACATACAACCGATTAGTGTAGGAAATAATCAAATGTGTGTGTGTGTGTGGGGGGGGGGGGGGGGGGGGGGGGGGTTGGCAGTGGCGGAGCACAGCCGAACCTTCTTCGTCGTTCCTTTGCAGTTCGCACAACAGACAGCAAGAGGCCAAATTAAATAAGATAAACGCCACGCCGGCAACATCGGCCATGGCGGAGCACGGACAGAGGTTGAAGAAGCAGAAATCAGCTCCAAAGCTACAAGATTTATACACAAGAACTGAACATCGGTGCTGCACTGATTGTAACCAAGGAAGAACTACTCCAAAAGCTTCATGCGTCCAAGTTAGAGACAAACCTTGGCAGGGAAAATGCTACGGCATTCAAAACGATCGAGCTGAGCCTAGGCATTCGAAATTTGCAGGCTTGGCCTAGGCCGCGCCGTGATGCAGAGCCGCGCTGCGCAGAGCAAGCAGAGGCACAGAGCGGCGCCGCGCTGCGCATCGGGGAAGGACCGAAGGAGGCGTACAGTCTTTCGGCGACAGGGGCGTCGTCAAGTGTCGATTGGAGTGGATGAAGGCCAGTCGACGTTCCTGTTTCGAGGCCCAGCAGCCCAAACGGCCTAGGTCCAGAAGCAGCGACCCATATGCCTCTCTTCTTCAACCCCGACGAAAGTCGCAAAACAAATCGCCGCCGCTGGCTGTTCCTGAACCAGGCACACAGCAAGAACACGGAAGGGCTCCAGCGAGGAGGGGAGGGGGGTCAAAAATTTTGCCGCAAGCTAGCTGGGGTAGCTGCCCCACCCTGCCGTATGGGGCGCTCCGCCAGGGTTACATGGTCTGTTGATGCTCAATTACCCCGCAGACCGTAGAACTCGCAATATCATCTCATATTCTTTTTAGCCAACCATGCAAAAGGAGAAATCCCGTCTCCTGGGTGATATGCAAAGTATCAATAATAAGAAATGAAGCACACTGACGACAAATCTATACAATTGTAAGCCCATTAGGACACAACAAATATATACCATTGAAAGCACACTGACAACAAATATGTATCAAAGTGCATTAAATCTAGGATACATGATTTTAAAGACTTTGATAGGGAATAAAGTGCACTTAATCCAAGACAGTCAATCTTAAATGTGCTCTCAGTTAGGCTACACCTGCTATTGTATCTAAAATATGCATCATATTATATCCTAAAGAATAATAAATCTATCCACGTAATGGATTTTCTGACAAAATGGTGTATCGCCTGCATGAGGTTTCAGTGTTAGAACCGCACTGACCAAGGTCCACTAACATGGAATCAAGATGGTGATGACTTGTGCGTAAGGCGATAGGGCCCCATGCCCCATCACCGAGGCAACACATTATAAAAGCATGATGACCCACAAAGGCAAAGACTAAGGGCCTGTTTGTTTGTGCTTCTACTTTTCAAAAAGTTACTTTTGGGCTAGTAGCTTTTAAGATGCTGAGGTAGTAAAAGCTGCTGGTGTAAAAGCCAACCTGTTTGTTTACCTAGCTTTTGAATATCCTGTTTGATGGCTTTTCAGATGAAATGAGTGTGCAATGTCTGAAATGACTCTATGTACTATTTGACAACATATGTGTAAACTCATTTTAACTACCGATAACAATATAGCGAGGGATAAAAACTTAAAATATATATTTTGGGACAAAAAAGAGAAATAAGATTAGAATTTGCTTATATTACATACAATAGCCATGAGTTGTAACATATTTTTGTTACAGAATACATGAGTTTCATCTCAGATGACCAAAATATACAATCTCCTGTCACTATTGGTTCGCATCACAAAAGGACAAAATACGAGTGCCATCTCGTGAGACCAAAATATGCCAACGAACATACAACTATCCTAGTCTTCCATGGCCATCAAAGCATCAGCTATGCTATCTCGAAATACATTCATGTCAACCTCCTCCATACCAGGCGTGGTTGGGTGAGATGATAGTTCATCGACACCAGGAACGAAGTCCTCATCTTCATCACACATGTCAAACAGCTCATCTTGCAAAGCACTTTCTCGAATGAAATTATGAAGTGCCATGCATGCAATGATTATTTGTGTTTGTTTTCGCTCCGAGTAACTTGGCAAATGATCTAATATTCTCCATTTCATCTTCAAGACTCCGAATGATCTCTCAATCACGTTGCGGATGGAAGAATGAAAAAAGTTAAACTTTTCCCTTTTACTCCTAGGGCCTTGTCTATGTCGAAACTCAGGCAGGTGATATGTCTCACCCTTGTATGGAGACAAGAACCCTTTCCGATTAGGATATCCCGAGTCAACAAGATAAAATTTTCCTAAACAAAGACACATGTAACATTAGCAACTAGATCTTAACATGGACATGGACAAGATTTCGAAAGAATAAAAATAACTTGAATGAACTGAAATACCTTCAGGTGGAAATGGAAAAGTTGAAGCAAATCGCTGCAAAGCGTCATTGAAGACCCTAGTGTCATGTGCCGAACCCGGCCAACCAGCCACCACAAATGTGAACCTCATATCAAAGTCACAAATAGCCAATACATTTTGTGTAGTGTAGTGGTGCCGACCAATATGTGACACTGTCTCAGAAGCAGGCACAACCACAGGAATGTGAGTGCCATCTATGGCCCCAATGCAACCATTGAAATGAGGTGAGAATCGGGTATCTTCAAGCCTAGGATGAATTTGTGTGAATTCTGGATCCTTTGGTTTGATAATAGACTCACCAAGTTTAAAAACACATTCCAACACTTCAGTCAACTTTCTACTAATTGTCTCTGTAGATCTCTGAAACCGGTTCTCAACTTGGCTAATAGACTGTGGCCCACCCATAGTCCATAGAAACATGCCCAAGCTTTCAATTGAATTCATACCAGAAGTGGACTGTAATCCATAGTTTGACACCAATGTTTCATGCAAACTTTCAAAAACTGGCCTAGTTACCCTGAACATTTTGTAGCAAGCCTTCGGATGGTTCAAGCATTTGATAACCCAATCATAACCAGTTTCTACATGCTGCCTTCTAGCAGATTTGTTCAGGTAGGTATTGCAGTAATACGTACCAAAAACCCGAGAGGCAGCCAACACATTTTGTATCATTTTCTCATGCATCACAGCAATATCCAACCTTTTACCATGCCCATCATCACTGGACATGGAGTCAGTGTCACTTGAACTCATCTACATGGAAGCACAAACATGTGTTACTTGGCAGTACATAGAAAATATGTCACAAATTACACACTGGTAGGGATTACAATACCAAGTTCATTGCTGAATAAAAAGGACAATAGTACTAATGAAAGATAGGATACATTAGCACTTGGCACAAGTGCATAAGCAAGCTACTTCTTCCTGTCATCAAAGCATCTCTTCAGCCAGTTCAGCCGCCCTTCATTGCTCTTTAAGGTCAGAATTCTCAACCAAATTCTGGTAACCTTTTGCGGACAAATTACCATGAGGTTTATTACCAGCCTCTATCTCCTCAACACAGATGTTGCAAAAGATCACTGTAACAGAGGCATCCCAATCTGCAACAATGCCGCTCTTCACCTTCTTACCGGCACCTTTATCAGCCATCTAATATGTCGAAAATTCATTTTTATAGCAGCAAGCATATATATATTAGAGTAGTACCAATGTGTATGCATTCTCATAGTACAAGTAGCCAAACAGTACCATTTTTGCAAGATGTAAAGAGAATGCATGCTATTTCAACAAATCGCGGACAGATCCATTGCAGTCCAGCGCCATATGTGCAATTTCTAGCACTACAGACCAAAGAACGAAGGGAAGGAGCCATTAAAATATACCTTGCTGACGGAGGTTGGATCTGGATGGCTGGGTGCGAGCTTCTCCTGGAAGCCGTACACGAGGTCGGGGTTGTAGAAGGCCGGCGGTGCTCGATGGATGCAGCTTCACCTCGTCGAACTCGCAGGCGCAGGAGGCGGAGGCTGTAACCGTTGGACGGAAGGGGCGCAGGAAATAGAGGCCGTCGATGAGGTGCGCCAGGAGGCGCAGGCTACTGAGGCGTCGCCGGCCGGGAGCACGGCGACCACGGCCGAACCCTAGCCGCCGCAATCGTCGCCCCCTCCCCCGTAATGCGAGACGGGAGAGATGTGGAATGTGGAGTGCGCCAGGTGCGAGGAAAGGCAGGGCTGCTGTTTATATACGATGGCATTTGCGGGTAAATACTACCAACTATCGGGTGAGAGTGGAAAACACATCCCGCAAAAGTCACGACAAGCACGCGAAACCGTGCTTGTCGCCGCTAGTGCATTTTCCACTTTTCGGCTCGATGGCTACTCAACAAGCCCAACTGAAAAGCCTGGTGTTTGTTTGGGCTTCTCGCTTTTAGAGTCGAAAAGCTGCCCAGAAGCCCAAACAAACAGGGCCTAAAGTAGTTCATTATGGCCCCGAATGAAGAACATATTTTCAAGCACCACAAAGAAATTACTAACCTCGTTTCGAATAAATGTACAGTTTGACTAACAATATTTATTTGAATATTTAGTTAAACAAAACCAAAAAAAAAATGTCAGGTTTGGCGAAGAACACTTAAACAACGCCAAAGTGTTGGAGCGGTCGGACACCATCACCATGCGCGACGAGTCGCTTTATTCCAGAAAGCTCCGCCTTGCCAGTTTTGACGATAAATGTCCATGCCAGTTTTGACATTGACTCACAGTAGCACCGGGAAGGTCAGAGATTCAGTTGGCGCTGCATAGCAGCTTCAAATTGTTATCTGGCGCATGTGGTCAACACCCCTATGGCAGAGGCATATGCACTTAGAGAAGGGCTCCGACTAGCACAAAACATTGGTTGCAACAGATTTGTTATGCAAACTGATTGCTTGGCGGTGGTTGAAACGATGAAGGATGGAGGTTTTTCGGCGACCTTGGAGCAACTATCTATGAAGAATGTAGCATCATGTGGATTGGTTTTAGTTCTTTAGACATTCAACATTGTAATAGTACTAGCCAAGGGCCCGTGCTTTGCCACGGATCTTAAATATATGAGTCTTAATAAAACTTAAAAACTATAAATGTCATATACTCATATAAAGGTTTTTGTCTCAGTTTAACTTGAAAATAAATTTTCTCTCTGATTTACAAAGACATTCTAGAAAAATTCTAGTCTAGTAGGCTGCATGCTCATGTTACATGAAGAAAATTTTCTTCAAATGTCTCTCAAATGGTCATACTAAACACATATTATTAATAGTCAGCAAAAAAATATGTGCAAATATTTAAAAATCTCTATCGCTTTAACTACCCCTTAGTGCAAAAGAATGATCAGCTACACGGTAAAAGAACGCACGATCGTAACAGGAACAAATTTTGAGGGGCCTATTTTACTGTTTTACCGAGAGAAAAATAAATGAAACCTTTTGCCATTCCCTCAGTCATTGGTGTCCTCAAATAAATACCTAAAAAATTTGAGAGGCCATCCTACCAGGCACCGGTCCGGTTTGGAAGGGAAGGCTGGCTTGCCTGTTTTACTTCCAGCCCTCCCTCCCTCCCTCCCTCCCTCTCCCTCTCCCTCCCTCCCTCCCTCCCCCCTCCCCCCTCCCTCCCCCCCTCCCTCTCTCTCTCTCTCTCTCTCACCCGGCTACATCCCCATCAGGGCGTTCTTGGTGTAATCCCTTGCATGGAGACCACGAATCGTCGAGGCTCCATCACGTCTGCCGCCTAATACCGCAGGATTTGCGTCGCTTAATTCATTGCTGAGTTCGTTGAAGCAGTTCCGCTTGAGAATCTGTTGCATCGCTCAGCTTGGTCCGCCTGGCGCCTTGCCCATCTGAATCGGAGCGCCAGGCTCTGCGCGTCAAACGCCATAGGAGTTCTCCTCATCCGTGAACCGGCATGGACAACGGGGGCGGCGGCAGGGGAAGCGGGGATGGCAAGGCGTGTCGCGGCCCATGCATTGGTGCTGCCGCGGTGCCGGCGGGGTACCTCCATGATTCGAGCGTGCGTGCCTGAGATGGAGCGCCGCATTGCACTGCCTTTGAGCTCCATCCGAGTGCCATTGTCTTCACCGGGTGGATGCCGGCGGCTGATCAGCATGCGGGAGAGAAGCGAAGAGATTTGTTTTTGTATTTTGAGGAGACGACGCGGAGTGAGACCGCAAAGAAGAGTCCCGAAGGCATGCCTGGGCGGCTGGCCCACCTGTCGGCGCAAAATGGAGAGGCCACGACCACCAACGACCACGACTACCACCAACTCGCGTTTTTAAGTATGGTAAAGATAAAGCAAACCAGATGAGCTAGCGAAGGTAGCTTTTTCTCAGAAAAATTCATGTACTTTGGTCGATGAGCCCTCTAGGTTTATTCTTGAGCACCTGGTGAACGATGTAACTATTTTTCGAATCAATAATGCGCCAAATGGCTTCCTTCCAAAAAACAAAGAAAACCTTCGTCTAGCGGGCACTAGACAAAAGCAACGCATGGGAGTGAGCAGAAAGGGGACAAAATGGGAAGGCTTTGGCGCAGGAGTGAGCGGGTAAACCAGAGTGGAGGGCAGTGTGCGACCAAGAAGCCGCCTCTTGTGCTCCTCCATGTCCCCGCCGGCGGCCGGCAAGACACTCCTCCTCCTCCGACCCTACTCCCGGTGCAGATCGGTGTGGTCGCCGCCCGCCTACATCCTGCCACAGGAGTCACCGTCCGCCTCCCTCCAGCAGCAGGGGATAGGGGTCACAGGCAGCTGGTGTCGTCTCCTCCGGTCCGCCACTCCTTCCTCAATCGGCTCTCGTCCCCTACATCCTCTCCTCACTGGGCACCACCCGTTGCAGCTGCTCCCCAGATAATGCCTCCTCCCCTCCGGCCCTTCTTTTTTTCTCTGTTTCGGCTTGGTTCCCCTGCTCTATTCTTTTTTATTGTTTAGCTCCCAGGCTTCTACTGCATGTGATTAATCTATTTGAGGTTATTTTAGATTGCAGTGGGCACTGAGGAAAGATTTTAGAACTGTCTTTTGCTACTTGTGTTGTGCAATATTCTATTTCGTTTAGAGATTAAGCTCCAGCCATGTAGAGCGTGTTTAGTAGCCCGCACCAGCCCCAGCCAGGCCCATTCGGTGCAGGCACCACATGATCGGTTGCCTGACTCAGCCCCGCAGACAGGCTCGACGCGTGCAAGATTCGTTTTTGAGCCAGGCCCAATGGGAACGCAGGAGGTTCGCTACCGAGCCAGGCTGAGGGGATGCAACGCGACCCTTCTGAACACCGCTTTTCTTCCTCTACGACTCAATCTCGCTCCGCCATCGCCGCCACCGCCGTGCCGCATCGCGCGCTCACTCGCCATGGCCGTGCAACATCGTGCCCTCACCCGCCATGGCCGCATCACCCCTCCCCACTCGCCTCGCCGCGGCCGTCGGGCGCCGTCTCCCAGTCTCTGTCCCCATCGCCCCCAACCTCCGATGGCTTCCCCTCCACTTGGTCGCGCCGTCTCGTGGTCTCCGTCCCAATGGGCAATTGGGGTACGCGTTGGCGGACGCACTGCCAGAGGGCAGGTGGAGAGCAGCGGCGCTATTCACCACGGCGTTGTTCCTCTTCCCCACCATTGCGTCGTTCCTCCAATGCAACGCCATCAAGAACTCTTGATTTCCACCTCCGCAACTTCTGCTCGATGACAAGTACTGGCAGGAGCGCGGCCGCCGGCGTCTGGTCGATGGATGGGCGCACGGTAATTGCCATTGGCGGGTGTTCGATTCATGGGTGTTCAATTGAGTTTCTGTTTGATTAGTATTTCTTGGTCCCGATTTTGGTGTACATTGAAGCTCGAGGTACTGCTCCAGATTTCGTCCGTCGCCATTCGATTGATGGATTGCTATGGAGTAGTATTTCTTGGTCTATATTTTGGTGTGCGTTCAATCTTGAGGTAAGCTCACCAGACTAGAGCCACGGTAAGCACAGCCTTGATGTGCAGCCAACCAAACAAGATCACAGCTGAGCCTGGTTACCTCTAAAACAGGCAACCAATCACCTAAGCCTACATCCACAGAAACTTAACATGTATCCTACCCTCAGCCTGGCCCAAGGCCATCCACCCTACCAGACACGCCCATAGTGTTTGTTGTTGGCTAATTATCTTCAAGAACTATGTTGTCATGAGACTCATGACTCATGTTAATATGATTTTAGTTGTATGTTATCAGATTAGTCCTGATAGGATGATCATATGGCGTCGCCACGCCTTAAAAAAACAATGCACAAAGTACTTAAAGTCTGTCATATGTCATGATTACTACAACAACAAAGCCTTTTTAGTCCCATGGAAGGTTACCCTTATGGAAGAAACAGGCACCGCTAGGTGCTCACTTTAAGGCTCTCCGCACTCGTGTTCCTCTATTTGCTTCCTCTAAAAGGAATATTCCGTCCTGGTCATCAAGATTCTTTCCTCTATACCAATTTCCTCTGCACCCATGGTTCCTCTATACTCTTCCTCTATCCCAACTACCATATATTTTATTCAACCATCTCCAACTACCATCTCATTTTAACAAACATATTTCTTCATAACACAATCATTTATAATTAGTTATTCTACATAAAAAAACTGTAGGGGTCTTTTTTATAAATATCCATGACACAGAAATATAATAACAAATTATAAAATAATACAAGGGTCAATTTGCAAAAATAACACAAATATCTCCATCGCCACCGCCGAGGACGCCGCCCGCGCATACGACTGCGCCGCGCTCCTCCTCTACGGTCCCCGCGCCCACCTCAACCTCACCGCGCCGCCGCCGCGTCGCACCCGCACTCCTCCTCCGCGTCCGCGCCGCCCGCGCTCCGCCCGCTCCTCCCTCGGCCGGCGGCGGCGTCGCACCAGCACTCGCCGGGGCCAGCGGGATTCCTCAGCAACGGCCAGGTCCAGTTCCACCTCCTGGCGGCGCCGGCGCAGCAGCTCTCCCCGCCGTCGTTGCCGCCGCTGTACTACGCCAGCCCGGCCATCGCGTCCACGGTGACCACCGCGGTGCAGGCGAGGTGGGCCCCGCGTTCGATAGCAAGAGGCGGCGGCGACGGCACGCGACGACGGCGACCGGCGGTGGAGCGCTCGAGGAGCAGCAGCACCCGCGCGCCCTCAAGCGCCCGGCCCTGCCGCCGCTCCTCCGGCCGCAGCTCCGCGGTGCATCCGCCATTGCGGCCAAAGATCTGGAGCGGAGCGGCTACGGCCTGGAGGAGGAGAAGGTTGCGTGCGTGCGTGCGTGGTACTGCGACGACGTCGCGCGGCGGCCGGCCATCCTGGTGTCGGCGCGCTGGATGAGCGCGTCGAGCTGGTCGGCGCTGTGCTTGAGGCCCAGCGAGCGGAGCAGGGAGCCGACCTCCAGCTGCGTCAGGGAGCCGTCGGCGTTGCGGTCGAAGGAGCGGAAGATCTCGCGCAGCTCCGCCAGCCGCTCGTCGTCCAGCCGCGCCTGCTGCTGCTGTGCCTGGCTGATAGTGGCGGCCACGGTGCTGCCGGCTCTCCTTCGGCTCCGTTCCTTGCACGCGCGCGAGTTGGGGGCAACGGCGGTCGGAGGCCAGTTGGGTGGGCCCCACATGCCGTAGCGGGACGGCACGCGACGACGGCGACCGGCGGCGGAGCGCTCGAGGACGGCGACGACGGCTCCGTTCTTTGCACGCGCGCGCGTTGGGGGCAACGGCGGTCGGACGGCGGGAGACGAAGGGGAGACGAGTTGGGTGGGCCCCACACGGCGATAGCGGGATTCCTCCATCGCGCTGCGAATAGCGGAAGCTGCGCCTTCCGCTTCCGTAGCGGAAGCGATAGAGGAGCCCGGTGCAGGGCATTTTCCTCTATCTGCTTCCTGAAGGATGCGTTACCGTACCCAGTGCGGGCAGCCTAATGCCCTAATGCATTATTTAGCCTTGAGGGGTTACCATCTTGCTTTGGGCTGTAGGCAGCACCTAAGCATCCGACCTTCAAGCTGGGGGGTCTGCTAGGACGCTGCCTAAGGCACAAAGAGAGGAGAACAGGAATGACGGAGAAGGAGCTGCTTGATGCCATCCACTGCTGCCCATAACCGCACGCGCGATGCACAAAGAGAGTAGAATAGAAAGGAGGAACGTGAGCTGCTTGAAGCCATCCACTGGGCAGACAAGCTGCTAGTGAGGGAGGGAGGGAGGGAATGAGAGGAGAAATTTGAGAATAGAAGTGGATTTCTTTATTTTATTGAGTTTGGCTCCAACTGGAGACAAGCTGCTGAAGATTAGGCTACCCCAACTTGCTTGGGATAAAAAGGCTTTGTTGTTGTTTATTTGTTTAATATGTTCGACTCCAAAGGAAGTCTTTCCTTCGTTCATATATGATTATAAAAAACCTCTGTACATATGAAATAAAATCTACCTAAAATCAGATGAGTCGATCTGTATTTTAAATTCTATCTCAAAAAGAAAACTCTGTTGTTCCGCATATCCCCTCCGGTTGGAAATTGTTGTCGTTCAGACAATAGTTCAAAATTGAACTAAACTTCCTGTCCTTAAGTCAACATTTCAGAACCGGGGGGAGTACTTCGTAGGGTAGGGAGGGAGGAGACTAGGCTTCCTGAGCCTATCACAACCCCCCATGGGACCAGCTATCTTGAAACAACCAAGGTGGAATTTCATATTATGACTATTTGCAAAAGTATTTGTAGATATAAGAATCAAATATTTAATACCAAATATTTCTTCAAAAACACTGATTGATGACGTGGTTAATGCAATAAAAAGCTTTAAAGCGCAGTGGTAAGCCATCATGACCCAATTCTGCCATTGGATAGGAATTTACTTACATTGTTTTCTAACTGTCATCAATAGAAGTCCTCACCGAGACCATAACTCTTATAATGCATCCATCTGTAATTCAAATGAACTGAATTAATCATCAATAAAAATTAGATCCATAAAATTTGATGTATCCCTTTGTTTTAGACTAACCTGTTTTGGAATGTCTTGTCATATACAACAGAGGCAATCTCTTGTACATTCAGATTTGCTACAAATGTAGTCTTATCTCTGTGTCTTTGTACAACTGCCTACTTAGTTATACATGGCAAAGAATTAATAAAGTAACAAAAATATTATAACTATTCAAGTTAGTCAAACTAACCTTGACTATCACCGTATTTAGTGCACCACGTGCAGCCTCCATCTTATCTATAAACATCGAAGTAAACTAAACAAACAAAATACACAGGTATCAGCTCCAGAGGGTAAGGTCTGCCACAAAAATGCTACAAATCGAAAGCACCATGATGTGGGAAAGAAGTGATCACTAATAAAACACGAGTGATATCACCAGACAATAAAATGAAACCAAGGGGAACTTAGCACAAGTGCTAAGTGCTGATTAGCACTTATGGACGACTTGTATCTGGCCTGTTTTATGGCTGAAATTCATTGACCCAGCCCATGACCTACATACCTCCCACTTCCCTTTGCACTTTCTCTCGCTTCCCGGCAAAACCATCAAACAAATGAATCAAAGGACGGCCTTTTTCCCGCCACCAACTTTTGATCCTATACCTAGCTGCTCCTCTTCCTCCCCTTTCAGCTACACCCGTTTTGATCCTATACCTAGAGCCCAACCAGCTTCTTGTTTTTTGCTAAAAAAAAAACAGCTTCTTGTTTCTACTCCTTCCATGGCTCTTCCCCAGCTCACAACTCCCAAAACCCTTTGTGTGACTTCTTCAATTTTTTTAGCCTGGCCCAAATAGTTTAGATCAAACTTCATGCAGCTTCAAGTTCAAAGTTGAAATTTCTCCCTTGCTACGGAATTTCTTCTCCAATTCCCATTGCTTTAGACCCTAGAGTTGTCGAAAGCAAGTACATTTGTGCAATTCCACAATGAAATCATTTTATTTGTTTGTTTGTTTAGGTTCCACTCCCTTCAATTTTAATTGATGATGTTAGGACAGTACATCTAGTTCATTTTTGTACCAAAATAATTGTACTTACATCAACTAAAAACTAGATGGTGTGGTTAGATTCAGTACAAACTTTGATTCCCAGAATTCAAATTCTCCATTTAATAGTCTCTGCTTTCCTAACTTCTAAGGCAAGAAACGTAATGTGTGACTGGAATTGAAATCAATTCTTTTCTTAGTCCAACAGTTACTTAGGATACAACGTATGATTTTATTACATGCAGGTCCTAGGTAGGGCCTATGGGCCGTGAATTGTTTCCTTGTCAAGAGATTAGTTTCTTAAGGGTCAAGTAATCCCATTTATATACGGATGGGACTGTATCTTGTTTTTGAAGTCCCTTCTACCTCGTGCCCTCGTGGTGTGCCTCATTCACTGTGGCCGCGTCGCTTGGGTCCAGGGCTATCTAGCTCGGTTCATCACAGGATTCAAAAGTTCAAAGCTGACTCTCACAACTGACAATTAGTTTCAGAGTCCCTGTGCTTCTAATGTCTAAGGATCAGATGTGACGTCATATTATACTATGCGCAAAATATACCTGAACATATGGATGACACACTTCACATGGCTTAGAAAAGAAATGTCAAACAAAGCAGCACTAGGGACAAATGTTTCTTCCACTTGATTACCATCATAGGATTATTATCATCAATTTAAATATAAATTCAATTCGTAAACAGGGTACAAAATTTATATGAATTTTTCCTTATCTAAGGCACATACATAGCCCCAAACTTATGCAAATTGACATGCTGAGAGTGATTTGTAAGCAAATGTAATACCTGTGCAATGGAGTAAACAGTAACTCCATCAAGTTCAGTGATGATATCACCAACTTCCATCCCTCCATATTTTTCTGTTGATATGTCACAAATCTACAATATGTACAGAATCAAGCTGACGCACACCGAGAAGGCAGTAATCAAGAAATCGTATAATACGGTAATTTTCTAATCTTATAAGTGTAAACCGAACAAGTTGCATGGATCAAGTAACTATCCCAACAAAACTGAATACAAATGATATACATTGTGCAAATATGCATGGAATAGAACTACCAATCTTCTTAAAGCACCTGAATAAAAACAGCATTGAAATGAAAAACAAAATAATATTAATATTGCAAAAGTTAGACGGTCCATGCTATAAGTTGTGGTTCTTAGCTGATGCGGACATGTTCTTAGCTTATGCTATAAGTTGTGGTTAGCCATGAAGTAACACAACAAGCCCAGGACAGAAGGCAAAAATACCATCAAACCCACCAAAATCAAAGCTAACGGCAAGAATTAGCAGAAGAACTTCTTGGTCAAAGGTCACATTTTGGATAGTTCATAAGATCACTACCAAATAGCAGTAAAGCATACAAGGCAAAAGGAACCCACAAACGAAGTTTAAAAACTGGAAACAATGAAACAAACAGGGAAAGAAAACAAATAGTTAATTATCCCATTATATGATGGAAATTGGAAACCAAAGCGACTCAACTAGGCTAGAAAAATTGTTGCGGCCCATTCAAACTGTAATCTTTATGATTATAATAAAAATGTAACTTTTTAAGGGAATAAAAAATAATGCATTTCTACCCCTGGTTTGCCTCCCAATTGCGATTTTACCCCTCTTTCCATCTTTATGATTTTACCACTAGTTTTTCAAACTAAAGCGTGACTTTAGCCCTACTAGGAGTAAAATAGCAATATTTTTATTGCGATTTTACCCCAGTAGGGGTAAACTTTGGCCCTGTTTGGGGGAGCGGTAGCTTTTCCGCTTTCCCTGTAAGCAGCGTTTCAGATAAGCGAAACTCGCTTCGCCAGAAAGCTGATTTTTGGAGAATCGAACTTGGTTGTTTGGCGTTCGTGCTTTTGCCCGTCAGATTCTCCCCGCCATGGCCTTCACTGGCGAGACAACCTCTAGCTGATGTGCCAACAAGAAGGCCAAGACGCCAAGTCACCGCCGCACTCCATGCCTGCGGCCCTGTTTGTCTCGCGGCAGTGCCGCCGTCGCACATCTCGGGGGCGGCCGAGAAGGGAGCGGCGACGCGGGTCGCTGGAGCAGGTCGGAGCGCAAGGGAGGGCGGACCGGCGGTGCGTGTGGCCGCAGCGCAGGGGAGGGGCGCGTGTCTCTTCGGCGGCCCGGAGGTTGGGGAGGGCAGGCTGAAGCGCAGAAGAGCGGCGGCGCGAGTCTCCGAGGCGGCCCGGAGGTCAGGGTTGCCGTGGCTCGATTCGCTGCCTCGCCGGAGCTGGACGGAGGGCAAGGGAGCGGCGCCTGAGGTAGGAGAGAGAGGAGGATGAGACGAGGACGTTCCGCTGGTTGGAGAAGCGGAAGGGAAAAGCTCGGGAAGCTGCCCTTGAGGCGATTCTCCGCGTTTAGTTCATTTCTACTGTTGTTCTCCGCTTATACAGCTTTTGCTGGTTGGAGAAGCAACCCCGTTTGGGGGAGCTTTTCGCTTCTTGAGCTTCCTGGAAACGCAGAAGCTGAGAAAAGCTCCCCCAAACAGGGCCTTTGTCTTTGTTTTGAAACTCCAGGAGTAAAATCGCAAACCCTAAATTCCAGGGGTAAAATCACAATTGGGAGGCAAAACAGGGGTAGAAATGCAATAGCCCCTAATTTTTATGCTTCCTAAAACCTATTTGATTATTGAACAAATCAAAATGTTAAGAATATGCCTTTGAATGGGTCACAGCAAGCCAGAAAGTCATTTTGTTTTCTTCGAATAAATGTTAGGCTAGCTTTATCTCAACATTTTGTTTTCTGGCTTCATATGGCCCAATCAAATAATTGTTAGCCAGCAAGTCATTTTGTTTTCTTTGAATAAATGTTACTACCTCGGTTCCAAAATGTAAGCATTTCTTGATTTTTGAACATCACGAAATTTTGACTGGGAGACAAAACCAAAAATGTCATCTTTTTGTGCCTTGTGATAGTAGGCGTACCAAAAAGAATATGCCTTCAAAACAGCCAATGTAAATTACTCCAAAAAATATATTTCTTTACGGTAATTTTCATTGACAGAACCTTGTTTCTCTTATCTTCGCTAATCTTGTAATAATCAAGAATAAACAGTTCCCAATTCAAGAAGCTAACATAATAGTTCTTTTTTCCTCAGCCACCATGAAAAGTCAGGAGCTAATGGGAAAGGATATATTCAGGTCTGCGGATTAGGTCTCACCTATATCTTATTTCATATATTTCCTTTAGCCAAGGGACTTCAAATTCTATGTATATTTGGGTCACATGGAAGGGTTGATTAAGTCTTGAGAAATACTCATAAAGAATGTCCCCTAGTCATGCATCCTCAGAAATAAAGGAATTTTAAATTCTATCACCTTTCGTTTCTACCAGACTTCTTTTAGGAAATGTTCTTTTGCTATATCATTTGAAAGTAAAAAACATTATGTTATCTGATCATCTTATCAAAACATAAACATGCACAAGATGTGTTACTCTTTCAAATCAAATAGAATACATAACTAATTATTAAGATGAAATAAATGCAATTAAAAGAGAGCAATTGGATTTGTCTGCTGCATACCCTGTCTACCAGAACTCCAGAAGGTGGCCTAGCAAATTTGCAGCATATACTTTCCAGAACTTCAACGGCCAATGTATGAAGAGCTAGTCCCTTTATGCGAAGCCATGGTAGTGTTCTGCATTTACCGGAGGAAAAAAATTATTGGCAATCACTGCCAATGGTATATATCAGGTATATCTTTCATTCGGCCTAACTTGCAAGAAATGCATCAGTTCCGTTGCTAAAGAATGATATACAATCCGTGTGCTGACCTTTCAAATTTGTTGAGATTCGAATTGACCATATGGAAGCATTTTAAAAGATTCATTGTTAAACATACTTGCATAACATCATCATTATGTTAATTCAGAATGCAGTTAAAAATTAACAAGCCACATAACAAAGACAGTGGAAAGTCTAAAAAAAAGAGAAGGCAAGTCAGCCAAAAGAACGATCAGAGTTTCGATCTCATGCAAATAACATAACACTAATATTCTTACGTGTAACACCTTTGAAAACATTCCCATAATTGTGAAAAGAAAAACCACTTCAAGAATATTACAGTGAAGTTAGAAGAAAATGCACTAGTTAGATGCTATCCTCAATCACAACAAAATGCATCAAAGGCAATATTCAATCCACAGTACACAGCCAAGGTTGTTACTCTCTAATTAAAAAATATCATTAGAGGGCAAGAATATGACAGTAAAGTGACAAGAAATAATTAAATCTTCTGCAGTATTATCTTATAGAGTGCTAATTGTAGCAAAATATTCCAGCTTACAAACATGAACAATTTACAAGAAAAAAAAATTGACTGCTAGGATAGCACTACTAAATTGCACTGTTCAAATGCAAGCTAAAGGAAAATAACATACCTTTCCTTCTTGCAGTATTTCAGGCATCTTGCTGCGATCTCAACAGGCAAAACCAGAGCAGCATCCTGATACGGAAATGTGATGCCAATGAATCTTTTCTCATGATCCATGACAGGACCACCAATGAAATGCTAGCAAAAATCAATACCAAAAATGAAATGAGTTCAACCTTCAGTTATGCAAATACATAAAGAAAAATGTAGTACTAAAAAACTATATAACAAAGCAAATAGTAGTCAAAGATTGTAACTGCGTTGAGCCTGATGTAAGCACGTGATTTCACATCTATAAAATGCAAACAATAAATGCATCTAAAATCTGTCAAAAACATATTGATGTTATCACCAGTGCCTAGTAGTACATAATTTTTTCGTAATTCATTACACCATAAGAAATACAAAATAGGAAGCATGTTTGTATTTAACTTAGCTTTACATGTTCGAAATGAAGTTAAGACTTCTACACTGACTCAAAGAGGTAACTGCAAAATGCAGCTACTAGGAAGCCATTTTACCGGACTGACATCACATGTAGAGACCAACAGCTCCTTGCAGCCTAAATCGCTACTTTTGCGGACCAGCACCCCATATCTCATCAGAAAATCTTTTGAGAAGACGTCCCGACCTAGGGCAACAACTGGCCTAGGCTGCAAGGTATAACACTCTGGGAGGTCACTGAGTCCCACCGCAGGAAGATCGAACAAAGACTCTGGAGACTCAATAGTCACAATGGCAATATTATAATGCAAATTACACATTTCCAGGGAGCCTTCAACAATTTGTTCATTTGGGAGAGACACTTTAATCTGCAATTGAAAAATTTATAATCAATTATCCACAGCATGAGATGAGAAAGTCAGCATTAGCAAGTAACAAAATTTAGTTGTTGTGTTGACCTTCGTGCCACGAGCATAGGCCTCAAACTGAGTGTCAGGTTTTCTAGCCAAACAACCAGAGGTAAGTATCCACGTTTTCTTAAGATCATGGTCAACCACTGTCCCTGAACAGCAGGATTCGTTTTCACCTATGAAAACATATTAGAATGAAAGAATCAACAATAGAAATATTTTCCACGCTAATAGATCAAGACAGCGAAGGCAGTGCCGCAGTATGATAAGTTCCCTTGTCATACAGGAAACTGCTTCTCTGCCCACCACTAAAGTAGTGCTGAAAGAAAAAGAGGTCGCCGGGGATTACCAACAGTACAGAAAAGGGACACGACAGATCTGCGGACTCCAGACACCGATTCAAAGTATTTCAGCCCGTCTTCGGTGAAATCCCCCACAACACCGAAATCATACTTGATAGATTTCGGCAACCATGCTTTGCGACCTGCTGTAATACATGGTTTGAGGTGTGAAGCATTGTGAAATCGATGATAATATCGAGAGAATCATATGGGATTCTAAACAAAGGGAGAGCGTGCATATCGGAATTCCTACCATCTGGATTTTCCTTTCGCGGAGTTTTTAGGATCTGTGGCAAGAAAGAGGGATAGTTTTACGCCAGATCTTCGCAAACAACATAAAACAGAGTTTTTGGGCAACTCAGTCCTACAAACTGGAAATTTATACCCCAAGCAGATGGGTACCAGCATCCAAAAAAAAAAAAATTATGGAGCAGAGAACAAAGACGGTAACCGAACCTGCGGCTGCGCCGATTCCATCGCCTTGCGGCGCCGATTGCTCTTCATCGCGCCGTGGACCTGCTGTGCCCTCTCTTGCGCTGTCTGTGGCTGCGGCTTCATTAGGGCTCGCGTTCTGGATGGCTCGGCAAGCTTCTCTGTTCTTCACCAGTCTGTGTCTCTCTCCATCCAGCATCGGACGGTGGGACCTCACAAGACTATCTCCAACGGTAGATGCAAATTGGGACTTATAGTGAATCTGGGTCTCAACACAACAAAAACTAACACGCAAACAGAACACGCATTTGTTGTCACCGGGAGCCTCGCGACGCACAAGAGCGGTACCTCCTCCCGCGACGCAAGCAACAGAAAGGCTCGAATCGTTTTTCTTCTCTGTTCGTCTTCCTCTCGCTCTCTCTTCATCTTCCGCGGACGAGCAGGGCGCAGCCGGGAGCCTCGCGACGCACAAGAGCGGTACCTCCTCCCGCGACGCAAGCAACAGAAAGGCTCGAATCGTTTTTCTTCTCTGTTCGTCTTCCTCTCGCTCTCTCTTCATCTTCCGCGGACGAGCAGGGCGCAGCCGGGAGCCTCGCGACGCACAAGAGCGGTACCTCCTCCCGCGACGCAAGCAACAGAAAGGCTCGAATCGTTTTTCTTCTCTGTTCGTCTTCCTCTCGCTCTCTCTTCATCTTCCGCGGACGAGCAGGGCGCAGCTGCGCGGGGCAGGCTTGGCGGCGTGCGACGGCAGGCGGAGGCGGCGCGCGTTGGCCGTCCATGGCTCGCCCCGCCGCGCGAAGCTGCGGTTGAAGCTGCCCCGCCGCCGTCCATGGCTCACCCCTGCCGTCGCGGGCACTGGGCTGGCCTCATCGGCGTGGAGCTCGGAGATGCGAGCGACGAGCCCGGGGGGCGGCACCCTGCGGAGCTCGCACAGCTGCAGGAGGCGCGGGCCGATGTCATGGGCTGGGCCGCCGGAGGCGGATGGAAGCTCGCCAGGGTGGTCTGCTTCAGCTTCGGGTTACGCAAGCTTGAGGAGGCGGGTGAAGCGGGAGAGGAGGCGGAGGGGAAGGCCGAGCAGCGACTCATGGCGTCGTTGACGGTGGCGGCGGTGGAGCTTGCTCCTCCTCAGAACGCCCATGGCTGCTGCGGGTCGATTCGAAGGGGGCGGCTGCGGGTCGATTCGACGCCCATGGCGTCGATTGGGCGCGGGGGCCGGCAGCCCGAGCGCCGGAGCCCGGGACTCGGCGGCGCGGGGACGCGGGGGAGCCCGGGGCTGGCGACGGCGGACCAGCGCGGGGATGGCGTCGTCGCGGCGTCGGAGGAAGAAGGAAGAAAGGTAGGCTTTGCGTGTTCTCGTTGGAGATGAAGATTTTTTGGTTTCCATTTTTCCTTCTGTGCAAGACGCTTTTGGGTTTTGGTTGCCTCCCACCGTTGAAGATAGCCTAAATAGCTATTGGGTAGCGCGGCCCATTAGACTGACTCCAACGGTTCAGACCCAAATCGGACTAACAAGTGAATTGGTAGTTCTTCAGCTGCAAGGTCACTATCTAATTATGTCAATCTCCAACAGGAGTTCAAAAATCCGCTCCGCATCCTCTTCTTCGAGCTCAGGTGGACGCAGCCCCGCCGCCGCCAATCGAATCCCACCGCAGTGCGCAGCCGCAAATCAGGTCCCGCTGACCTGCGCGTGCCTCCGCGTGCTGCTGCTGGCTGCCGCTTGCTGCCCTGCGTGCTGCCTCCGCGGGGCTGCTGCATGCTGCCTCTGCGTGCTGCTGCGCGCTGCCGCATGCCGCGTGCTCTTCTGGCATGCATCGAGACCTCCATGGTCGCGCCCGCCTGGCGCCTCCCGGAGTTGGATTCGAGGCAAGGCCGGCCAGATCTGCGGCGGGGCGGCTTGATCTGGGGGTGACCGGGTTCGAGAGGAGGGCGGCGTGGGCGAGGTCGCCGAGGAGCTCGAGGCGGAGCGGCTTGATCTGCGACGGGAACGGCCGTGTTCGAGAGGAGGGCGATGGGTGAGACGGCCGAGATGCTTTATTTTTCGGGTGCGAGGCTGTTGTGGACTAAAAATGGGTTGTCGTTTAGGTCATCCGTTGGAGAGTTGTTTTTACTCTTTTACTATCCATTTTGTGTATAGATATCCCTTTAGGTGACACGTTGGAGTCAGTCTTAGGCCTAGCAACGTCAGGACAGGATTTACTCTTTTACTATCCATTTTCTGTATAGATACCCCTTTGGGTAACCGGTTGGAGTCAGTCTTAGGCCTAGCAACGTTAGGACAGGAGCCCATTATCGCTACCAGGTTTTTATTATTCTTTTTTAAGAGAAAAGTCTTATAATCTTATTTGGCTCCCTTTGGCTCCCTTAACTATTTGGGAATAGTTTTCTTTAAAAAAGAGGCAATTGCAAAACAACCATCCGTTCATACTCTAATTGTGTTTTCACCATTAGTTTTCAGATTTTGCGATTTTACCATCAGTTTTCGAAAAGCGATGGTGATATTGCAAAATAGTTTTACGATTTTACCATCAGTTTTCAAAAAAATCAATGGTGATCGTGCAAAATCTGAAGCAAATCAATGGTGATCTTGCAAAATCTGAAAATCGATGGTGAAAACGAAATTAGAGTCTAGAATCATGGTTAAAACGCTATTATCTCAAGAAAAACTATTGGGGGCAGCGCAATTCTCACTCTCAACTACAAAACCGGGTAACCGCAGTTCTCCAACTCTTCTCTCATTTCAATTCACCTCCCTCGACGGTTTAGAAAGCGGTTTTGTCCTACGTGACGCAGTGGGTCCCACATGTCATATAACACATCATTCTTTTTTTTTTCTTTTTCTTTTCTCTCTTCCTCTCTTCTCTCTCTCTCCCGGACGGCTACTACATGGCAGATCTCATCTGAGACGGAGCTGATCCCAGCAAGGCCCATGCGGCGGCCCACCGTCTCCCTCCTTACGCCACCCTGTCCTCTCCCCACGCCCCCTCCCTCTCAACATTTTTCAAAAATAATTTTGTATATGAAAGTTGTTGAATGTTGAAAATTCAAAAAGCTCAAAAGCATTATATTCATATGGAATTAAAGATTATGCACTAATTCAAAATATGATAATAAATAATTCAACATTTTACATAGAAAGTTGAAAGAGTAGAATAAAAAAGGGAACTCCCTTGTATGACACCTAAAAAACTTTTAATACTCTCACTGGTTCATATCCCTATGATTGGATAAAATGCAAATGTAGCAGATCTGTTCAGTGGTACTCCAGAGACTAAAAAATATACGTACTTCATGGGGTAGACTTCTAGCAACATTGATGGCTAACTGGGTGGGTTAGAAAAGTATATGTATTGTTTTACTATGATTTTACATTGTGTATTTGTTGGACTCGTCAGCATAAGGATATGGTTTGTAATATTTGACCATAGCTTCGTGTGAACCAAATGCTGAAACAATGTCATCTTATGCATCAATTTTGTCTTATGAGTCATAGTTTGCATGAAACTTTTGTCACTATTGACATTAGCAATCTGAAATTGGAATGCCCTTGCTAACATTTTTTTGTGATCTTGCTCAAGGTTTGGTAGCATGAATTGAAACTAGCGCATTCGTAGGATCGTCCGGTGGTCGAAATTTTAGAATGGATGAACGTCTTTTGACAGGT
Source organism: Eragrostis curvula (assembly GCA_007726485.1). Lineage (NCBI taxonomy): Eukaryota > Viridiplantae > Streptophyta > Magnoliopsida > Poales > Poaceae > Eragrostis > Eragrostis curvula. The sequence continues at coordinate 30,928,857 of CM017444.1, forward strand.
TCCCCCATAAACATTTGGGAAAATTTCTTAGGTGCCATTGCAAATTTGCACAATCCCGAATATGCCACTGTCAGTGACTCAGGTGGGCCCCACCTGTCACTGAGAGGCCAGTGGCATATACGGGATTACAATTTTTTTGCAATGGCACATAAGGAATTGCCCCTAAACATTTTATTGCTCGAACCTTACACATCGTATTATGGTTACTAGGACAAATGCATGTGCGACACGCACGCAAACATTATTCAACAAAACGGTATCATGGCGTGAAAGTATTTCGTTGTACAATTCCATTATGCAACGAACATTTCACTAAAATTATAGCGTCCTAACAATTATAATTTCTCAAATGACAAACTTACCCCGGTGTCTTCACTGATTTTTCAAAAAATTTAAAAACATTGGCTCACACGATGATATAAATAAATTGTATGAAAAGAGGAAATAACAATAAAAAGTAGATAATATCTAGGTGCCAGAATTACAAAGTATTATGAAACCAAACACGTTTCAAAATTATCTCACACAATGAGTGTCGTTGATAATATTTAATTATATCACGACACCAAACTAACCCAAAGATTAAGTGGGTTACTAAACTCTAATGGAACGCTCTTTTACACCCTTATAAAAAAGGGCCAGAAATCTTCTTCACAAACTCCTTCACATCAACAGGTATGCTTTCTTCACATTCATTCGGCTCGTACCTCAGGACGTCCAAGAGAAAACGCTTCCTAGCAACTCCTGCATTCTGCATTATCATGTAAATTATGGTTAGTTAGGTTAAACATATTGATGATAACGAAATAAGCTAATGGAAAAAGCTACCCTAAACATCTATTTATGGTCCACATTCAATTCATCCTAAGTCTGCATAATCTCTAGGACAAACAAGCCTATACACTAATACCAGTGCACGTACGCCACATACATGTTTAAAAGAACACCTTATCTAAACCAATGACATTTATACGACAATGACATATACTTTTGTTAAAATAAAAGTATGTAAGATAAATATTATTCATTCACTCGTGGATTGATTTTAAATTAAAATCACTTGTTGATTCATATACCTCTCTCTTGCTCACTTTTCTGCAATATAAACTAAAATTCCATCTAGTAATATATGAACCAAATTTGAAAAAAAAAGAGAGAAAATAGTAGCCTTTAATAATTATTGAAGAATATTCATTTACATCAGCTCTCAATTATTAGCTGAAAACAAAAGCTAAGAACATCAGAAGTAGAACAAAATAATTTCAAATCTTACATGAGGTAAACATAAGGTAAACTTGGTAAGGTAGTTATCTCCAAATCATGTTACGGATGTTGTAACACGCTATTGACTGTAGGAAACAAGCACACAAAGTAGATAAGAGGCAAGACACAATGTAGGGTGGAGCCTTCTCTTTATTATTCTGAATAAAGCTGGTGATTACATAGCTAGGGTGCTCCACTATTTATACTCGGGGTGTTCCTCTTTCCTACTAGGATAGAAACTCCTTTGGTAAATTGCCCACACCTTGAACTAGGAGTCGGATAGGTTCTCCTAGAACTTCCTTTCTTAGTCCAACAGGAATTAGTGTTTTTTTAGAATAACAGGAATTAGTGTTATAACACTCCCCCTTAGATGACATTTTACAATAGCACATATGTCTCATTAAAAACTCCTTCATAAAAACACAGTGGGAAAAATCAACAAAACAGTACATGGTACCGTAGCTCTTAATTGCATAAATTGCCTCATTAAAAATCTTTTCTTTGAGAAACCTTTGGGTAAAACCTCTATGAGGGAAAAAGTGTACAATGTTTAATTCTTCTTTAATTTAATATATTGTCTTCTTGACTGTAGTGATAGGGGTTATGTGCTCAGGGAAATTCTCCCCCTGTCTGGACACTTCTATAAGTTTCCTCATACCAACCCTAGCCTATATGTCTTAGTGACCAAATTGTTGGGGGAGGCCCACAGTGTCCCCTCCCCCTAGCTCCTTGGCCTGGCAGGAAATAAGCCCCATTAAGGCCCAAGTAGATAGGATATTGAAGAGATACTCCTGTACTTGGGTCACAAGCCCATTAGGGTTGCCTCCCTTTGCTAGGGGAAGTAGAATTATTGTAATGCCCTTAGGTTAATGGTAATATTATACTTAGAGAACCTAGGGTTATGAGGGGGTATGGCTATAAATTCCCCCTCATCTCCCTCATCAAGGGGATTGAGTGTTACCTAATAGCTTATGACTCTTGTCTGTTTCCCTCTGAGTCCTACCTAGGGTCCCTCCCAAGTGTGGTAGACCCTAGGAGGATTCATCTTCTACTCTTTGGGCTTGTAACCAACAACAGTTGGCGCCGTCCGTGGGGAGCGGACAAGAAGTCACGGCAGAATGACGAAGCGCACGTCGGAGACATCCCAAAAGGCGAAGGCTTCGAGAAGCGACCCCAGCTCAGCGGCCCCCCTTCGGCAAGAACCGTCGGCGCTTCGACAGGTCAAACCGTCAACCCAGCGACCGTGAATACTCCGGCAACAATCACGACGACCACTTCCTCGACGACGACCACTCCAGCGACGTCCCGTCCTCTTCGGCTAACGGAGGACCTTCGGCCGTGATCCTCACTCCCAGCGTCGACCTCCCAGCCATCGCCGAAGCACCAGAAGGAGATGACGACTTGTCCGAACTGGAAGAAGAGATCAACGCCGACGACGCCGAAGTCCGAACTCGTGAAGGACTCGTCCGAAGCAAGGAACGCTTTCCAAGAGATTCAGAAGCCGAAGCTCGTGCACAAAGGGGGCTTGCGTCAGCGGTTGCTGAAGAACAGCGACTGGCGGAGCTACGAGAGACACTCGAAGCCGAAACACGGGAGGTCGAAGAACGCCTAGCACGGCAGAGGGCGCTCGAACACTACGGGCAGGACGAAGCAAACTACCGTGTCTGCGCCGAAGCGGCAAAGCAACAACAAATAATACTACAGGCTTAACTCAACACACTACGCCGAACCGGCGTCCTCGAACTCCTCAGCCTGGAGAGCCAAACAAGCAGCAATGAATGGCGTGTACTGTCAAGCAGCAGCGGGCGCCAGACAAGCTCTTCCGACAGCAACCAGCCGTTATTGGTGCAACTGCAAGCAGTGCCGTGGCCGAAGAAATTCATCTCCGCCAAGCTTCCGACCTTCGACGGGGCTTCCAACCCTCGCGAGTTTTTCATGAGCTACGAAACAGCCATCGAGTCAGCCAGAGGGAATGACGATGTCAAAGCTAAGGCCTTCATCCTCGCCTCCAGCGGAATCGCCAAAACATGGTACACCAAGCTGCCCTCGAGCAGCATCTACTCGTGAGAGTAGCTTCGGGACCAACTCCAAATACACTTCCAAGGCAATTATGCGGCAAAAGTCACCGCAGCTGATCTCCAGGCATGCAAGCAGAAAGAGGGGGAGTCTCTACAAGACTACACCCGACGCTTCATCCACCTCAAATGCCAAGTCGAAGACGTACCGGACTCCATCATCATTGAAGCCCTTACAAACAGAATGAGCCTCTGCCCAGCTCGATCCGAAATCCGAAGAACGGAGCGGAAGACCTGCACACATCTGTTACAAATTCTGGAGGCCCACATCAGAGCTGATGAAGACTTTCGGCGTGAAAAAGGGGCGCACGCAAGCCAGAAGAAATCCGATCGCGGGAAGAGACACAACGACCGGAACGACGATCGTGCCGACGACCGTTGAAGCGGCCGTTCACAGAGGCGTGAAGTACATAACATCACCCGCTCCCGAGACTGAAGCCCACATCGCGCAGATGACAGTCGCTCCAGCAGATCCAAGTCAAGCTCGAGGCGGTAGGATTCGAACCGCTGAAACTACAACCGCCAGGGCCGCGACCCTTACTGCGAGGTACATGGCCCAAACCAAGGACACATGACGAAGCAATGCGCTCAAGTCTCGCCGTTACGAGAAGAGCGGCTGCGTCGAGAGGCCGAAGCGGCCCGGGGCATCAACCACGTCACACAAGGGGCTGCAACACGAACCGAAGCTCTACCACGACCTCCGGCGCACAACGCAACCTCCGGCACAACATAATCATGGCCATCACCGGAGGTTCCAGCCAGCCATACTCCTCCAAGCGTCGGCGTCGGGACTACATCAGGCGTGTGAACCATGTGGCGGCAGACCCCCCACTGGCAAAGTGCAAGGGGTCTCACGTACCGCTCACCTTCGACCAAAGCGACCTGCGTCCGATGGAATACCCTCACAAGGACGCATTCGTCATCAGCGCCAACATGCGCGGCACGGAGGTCTATCGCGTGCTTCTGATGGCGGCAGCTCTGAAGACGTCATCTTCATCCCCCGTACAGAGTTGTTCGCCTCCGAGAACCCCCTCGTCATCTTCGGGGAGAGCCCATCGACGCAATAGGCTGTGTCAAAATCGCAGTCTCCTTCTCCGGACCTGCAGGACACCGAACCGAGGAAATCACTTTCGACGTTGTCGACATGCCATACCCCTACAACGCCATCTTCGGCAGGGGACTCATCAACACATTCAATGCCACCACCCATCACGGCTACCTCTGCATGAAAATTCCTGCGCCGAGGGGCATCATTAGTGTGTATGGAGATCAGTTTGCAGCCCGAAGCATCGAACATGGCCAGACCCCTGGATAGAAGCAAGTACATCCACTCAAGCATCAAACCAAGCCACAGACGGTCGAAGCTCAAACTCCGACACCTCCAACAGGAACACCGAAGCCCCGAGTTAAAGGTGATGTCAAGCCGGTAGTTTTATCTCCGAACAGACCAGACCAGGAGGTCATCTTCGGCAAGGGGCTGCCGTCCGACCTCGAGGCCAGCATGATCGCCTTCCTCCGAAGCAACAAAGACGTCTTCGCTTGGTCAACAGCCGAGCTCACAAGCATAGACCAAAGCATCATCGAGCACAAGCTGGACGTTAACCCGAAAGCAACACCCATCAAGCAGAAGGCGAGAAACTGGAACGACGCGAAGCAGACAGTCCTTCAAGCGGAGGTGCAAAAGCTAATGGACGCCAATGTCGTTTGGGAGACCAACAAGTTGACATGGCTCGCAAACCCAGTCCTTGTAAAAAAGCACAACGGGAAATGGCGAATGTGCATCGACTATACCACCCTCAACCGCGCCTGTCCGAAGGACGACTTCCCCCTGGCGTGCATCGACGAGCTCATTGACGCGACAGTCGACTGCGAGATAATGAGCTTCCTCGACGCATCCCTAGAAGACGAAGAGAAGACCGCCTTCGAGACAGAAGACGGCACGTACTGCTACAGACGCATGCCCTTCGGCCTCAAGAATGCCGGTGCAACCTTCTCCCGTGCGATCAAGAAGACCTTGGGTGACCAGCTCGACTGCCACGCTGCAGCTTACATCGACGACATCATCATTAAAATCACCTCCGACGACAACCACCTCTCCGACCTCGCCGAAACCTTCGCTAACCTCAGGCGCGTTGGTTTCAAGCTCAACCCGGAGAAGTGCACCTTCAGAGTCAGGACCGGCAAACTCCTCAGTTTCCTCGTCTCCAAGAAAGGCATCGAACCCAACCCCAAAAAGATCAAGGCCACCACCAACATGGAGCCCCCCAAGAACACAAAAGAACTATAGAGGTTCACTGGAAGCCTCGCCGCCCTCGGACGCTTTATTTCCAAGGCGGCCGAAAAATGCCTCCCTTTCTACCAGTGCCTCAGAGGCACCGTCACACTCAAGTGGGGGGAGGAGCAGGACAAGGCCTTTGAGGAAGTCAAAGCCTATCTGATTAAAGCAACGACTCTTTGGCCACCACCGCCGAAGGCACCGTTACTCCTCTACGTCTCGGCAGCACCCGCCGCAATCAGCGCAGTCCTGGTCCATGAGGTCGAAACCGACGGGAAGCTGGTGCAGCAACCAATCTACTACATCTCCGAAGCGCTATCCGGCGCAAGGCGCAATTACAACTTCATCACCAAGATCGCACTCGCAGTTCTCATGGCATCCTGCAAACTCCGACGATACTTCGAAGGTCATCAAATCACGATGCCAATCTCGTTTCCGCTGAAAGACGTCTTCGGCAACCCCAACTCTACCGACAACATCGCCAAGTGGGCCATCGAATTGGCGGCATACGGCATCAAGTACGTAGCCTGAAAGGCAATCAAATCCGGGGTCATTGCTGACTTCATCGCCGAATGGACACCAACCCCCACAATAGAAGCCACGCCATCCGAGCCAATATGGACAGTGCACTCCAGCGGGGCATGGGGCTCGTCGGGCGCTGGGTGTTTGGCAGTTATTGTGTCGCCCAGCCAGCAGAAGCTCCAATACTCGGCTACACTCCACTTCCCGACCACCAACAATGCAGCTGAGGACGAAGGCGTCCCCCTCGGCCTTCGGAAACTCAAAGCCCTCGGCGCCAGACGAGTCATCCTCTACACCGACTCCCAACTCATTGCAGAACAAATCTCCAAACAATACATGGCCCGAGACCCAGACATGGCCGAATACCTCAAGGTCATCCGAAGCATGGAGAAACACTTCTCCGGCTTCGACGTCAAAAGCATAAATCGTGCACACAATCACGAAGCCGATGCCCTCACCAAAGCAGCTGCGAACAAAATGTCGTTGCCACCGGATGCCCTCAATGAGGTCCTTTCCGCACCAGCTACAAAACAAACCAAAGCGCGCCCGGTCATGGTCTTGTCAGCAACTGACTGGCGAGCGCCGATACGGGCCCAGATCGAAGGAAGATATTATGCCGATGACCCAGTGGAAGAAAGAAGAATCCGTTTACGCACAAGGGGCTACGTCGTCTACAATGGCATCCTGTACAAGAAGGGCGTCACCGAACCACTTCTGCAATGTCTCTCCGAAGACGACGGGAAGACCCTCCTTCGGGACATCCACACAGATTGTGTTCCTCTCACATTGCCCCTCAGGCTTTAGTGGCAAAGGCGTTCTGACATGGCTTTTACTGGCCGACGGCTGTGCGCGACGCCGAAGCCCTGGTCCGCATGTGCCCAAACTGCCAATGGATGGGGAGACAGTCCCATCGGCCGCTAACTCTACTCCAGCCAATTTTACCAGTATGGCCGCTGGCCCGATGGGGGATAGACATCGTCGGGCCACTCCCCACTGCCCCAGGCAATCTCAAGTGGGCGGTGGTGGCGTACGAGTACTTCTCCAAGTGGATTGAAGCTGAACCCCTCGCCAAGATCACAGCCAAGACCGTCCAAAAGTTCTTCTGGAAGAATGTCATATGCCGCTTCGGGGTGCACGTTGGCGGTCATAAAATCGCATTTAGACCCCCCAACATATCGGTAAATAAAAGGCTAATCACCAAGGTTATGTGCATAGTAGTTAGGAATTAATCTACTTCAACGAGTTTTGGTGATATTTGGATGCAGGAGTGAATTATGGAATAAAGTGGGCTTGCAACGAGGAAAAGGCAGGCCGGCTGGCCCCACCATAGGCCGGCCAGCCCCACTTGTCGCCCACTGACCCTGGTCTTCCTCCAGCAGGCTGTAAATGGGCCTAAACGTCAGAAACCAATGCATGTTTAGTAGAATTCCACTGACATACTGTCTAATGGGCTGTTTGGGCCTCAACTTGGCCCTTACTCAAGTTCTGCTGCCCCCACGAAGTAACCGACCTTCGGACCGACTTCAGGAGGCACTCTGGAGTGTCCACAGAAGAGGTGCTGGCCAACGGCCACAGTGGACGGCCGGCCGGCCCCCGTACTAGGCCGGCCGGACTGGCTTGGCGGCCCCGCCAAGTTTCCTCTGGCTATAAGACCCCCCTGTTCCTAGTGACCTAATAAATACCCCAGTGGTCTGCAGAAACAATTCACACCTCACTAATCTAGGAGATCCATTACTCATTTGTGTAGAAGTAGAGTTAGTATTGGGAGTTACAGTAGAGTAGAGTAGAGTGAGAGCTCTTCTCGAGGTTCCGGAAGTCTTCTCGGAGTTTCGGTATTGTTCTTGTATCTTAACTCTTGTAGAATTATTCTTTTATTATTTATATAATTATTTAGTTTATTATTTATTTATTTCTCTTAGTGATTCTTTTCTATTTAAGTTTATTTACTTAGTTAAGCCAGTGCTCATAATAGTCTTGTTGTGGGTTTCGTGATTGTGTCTAAGTAGTATGAGTGAGTGCTTTGCCGAAATAGAGTTCGCGCTTAGTGAAAGTTGTGCTACATTTTTAGATAGGGCTATTCTCTCGATCAAAGGAAGTTCCTCTAGGATAGTTGTAAGCGCGGTGCTTAGAGCTATACCTATGCTCGATTGGCGTCTGTCTTTACGGAGGACGGTAGCCCCACGCGTGACAGGCGTGTTCAGGCCTCTGCAATCCACCACGTTCAAAGGCAAACCAACCGGGTTCTCAATAGCGGTTAGATCCCAGGGGGATCCTGCAGTATTGGGGTTCAGTTCCAACCCTGGCACGATGGTTGTGCTCCGAAACAACATGACTTGAATATGCATAACCTTAGCTATAGTACATAACCTTGTAGAATTAATTGCTAGAAGTGAATAGATGAAAGATGAACACATAGGAATCTTTGTCTCTATCTCGTTGTTCTCCCAATGTAACTTCTACTATACTCTTTTATTTTCTTGGATTATATGGTGAGTGCCACCCATATATGATGTACCTCTCTTACCCCCGTCTTAAATAAGGTATTGTTATTTCACACAATTGTATCTACTTTGTTACATTCCAACTTCCTATTGCTCTACTTCCCTGCGGAGATATAAATACGATAACCTTGGAATACTCCAAGGTGAAATGCTACAATGGTGATCCGTGCACTTGCGGAATTAATGAAAATTATATTACGCATATGAACCGCCAACAAGCATTCTAGCGCCGTTGCCGGGGAAGTAGCAGCTAGGATTTTGAATAGTAACATTGTATACCATTGTGAAAGTAACTTTACTTACTTTTGAGGGCTTACCCTTGTCCTGTTTTCTTGTTGTGGACTTTTAAATAGGACCGTGCATGACTGGTTTCGACCTATCAGAAAACTTCCACTCCGACCCAGAGCAGTTCTTGAGGAGAGCGGGAGCAAGACTCACCCCTCCTTCCGCACGTACAACGTCCAAAACTCTGGTTGTCGAAGGATCCTCTCCACCGGTCGTTGACCCATCCGCTTCAACCTCAACCAACAATAATATGGGTGAGCCGATCGAGAAGTCGATCCATGAGTTCTCCGCACCAAACATGGAGAACATCCGCGTGGGACACCTCCCATGCATCAATAACAAGGACTACGAGCTCATGTCGGCTCTGCTCAACATGATCTTGGCCAGTCCTTTCTGTGGCAAACCTTCGGAGGATGCAAACTCTCACCTCCAGAGGTTCCTAATGACGTGCAACACATTTGCATGGAAGGATCAATCTCAAGAAGTGATTCGCTTGCAGCTCTTTCCATTCTCACTGTTGGGGAAGGCCTTACAATGGTTCTACGTGAACGTTGAGGCTCTCAACACCTGGGAGGCATGGTCAAATGCCTTCCTTGCTAAGTTCTTCCCGCCGGGCAAGACAACTGCCTTGCGCAACAAGATTACGGGCTTCCAACAGCTCGCAGATGAGTCCATCTCCGATGCCTGGACAAGGATGCAGGACTACGTGCTCGCATGCCCACATCATGGCATGGAGTCGTGGCTCCTCATCCAAAGCTTCTACAATGGACTGAAGCCTACCACAAGGGAGCACCTCGACGCCGCTTCGGGCGGCTCTTTCTTCTCTCTTAGCGTGACAAATGCTAAGAAGATGATTTAGAAGGTGGTGGCCAACCAAAGCCACGACGAATGTCAAGTGTTCCCCAGCAAGGGTCGAGGAGTACATCAAGTGGAGGCCTTGGACATGCTTGCACTCAAGCTTGATCAAGTCCTTGTGAAGATAAAGACTCCGCAAGATTTGCAGGTTGCGGATTCCCGCATGATGTGTGAAGAGTGTGGCAACACGGGGCACCTGGGAATTCATTGCCCCAACTCCATGGAGGAATGTAACTTCCTCAACAATGGCAATGGATTCCGTCCCCAGAACAACTATGGCTGGAACTCCAAGCCCGACCTCTCCTTCAACAGAAATCAGGGAGATAATGGTAATGGTAATTTCTCTCGCTTTGAGCCCTCTATCAAGGATCTAGTGCTTGGCCAAGTTAAGATCAATGATGGCATTAGTAAGAAATTTATTTCTACTGATAAAGCCTTGGAAAGCATAGATGCTAAGGTAGAGTTGTTTAGCACTGCAAAACCAGGTGAGCCATAATAAAATGCTAAAAACGCAAATTGCTTCGGCTGTGCAGCCTCTTGTTGTGGGTAGACACCCGGGGCAACCTGAAGTCAACCCCAAGGAGACTGTAAATGCAATAACTATCAAGTGTGAAGAGAGGTATCTAGACTCTCCATTCCCCGAAGACGCAAGGAAGAAGGACCAGGGATGTCCAAGCTTTCCCTGCTTGGTCAATGAGCGATGCTTCTCTCGAGCACTGTGTGATGTGGGAGCAAGCATAAGCATCATGCTGAACGCGATACATGATTGGTTGAACCGTCCATTATCTCCAACGACAATGCTTGTACTGCTGGCAGACCAATCAATACGCATTCCTGAGGGGATAGCCAAGAATGTCCTGGTGCAGATCAAGGATCTCTTTGTCCCTATTGATTTTGTTGTGCTAGATATGGAGATTGACGGTCATCCTTGGGAGGCCCTTCTTGAGCGCCACCAACGCCAACATCAACATGGGGACAGGGGAGATCCACTTGGACTTTAATGGCGGAGAAGAAACATTCAACTTCAAGCATAAAGTTGAACGGTGCAATCAAGTGAGGGTCTTCTATGGAAAGAACCCGGGAGAAGTGGAGAAGATTGAGGTCACTCCACCCATGCTGCAGCCAAACAAGCTCATCACACATATGAGGAATTACCTGGCAAGAGAAATAGAAAGACGGTCAGCCAATTATTGGAGAAGTCCGAAGAAAGTACCCGCGCAGCCCAAGTCACCACAAGCACCCTCAGCATTTCAAGAAGAAGCAGGCGAGTCAAAGTCGCCAAGGAGGAGGAGAGCTAGGCGCTCCAAGAACAAACAGGCAGCAAAAGTACCCACAGAGGAGAGTATAACATTGGCGCCTACAACAATGGCCGCCGCCACAAGCACTAAGAAGTCAACCAAAGTGTGGCGGAAGAAAAAAGGAACCTCTACACCGCCTGATTCTCCGGCGAGCGTGGTCCAATCAAGCTAAACAAGAAGGAGAACGTCTTGCTCAAAGACGTAAAAATGAGAGCCCTCCAATTAGGGAAGCCATACCAATCGTTATCCTTTAGCCAGGCCTAGGCGCATGCTTTTTCATTAAACTTAGAAAACAATATAAAAATTATAAAATATAAAATACCAAAAATAGCAACACTCTCGGCGATGCCCACTAGGGGCAAGCCACTTGTATCACCCTCATTCTTTTTGCAGATATAAGAAGAATAAAGGAGGCGGCCTATTCTTGCTTAAGCCTTGCAAAGGCTCAAGCTTGGGGAGGACCCGCAGGTAAGTCGGCGATTCAATACAAGCTTAAGTCTTGAAAAGACTCAAGCTTGGGGAGGACCGCCAGGTAAGTATTTCTATCAATTAATAAAACACTCCCTGTTTTGAATAAAAATGCTAGAATCTTGGTGATTTCAACACTTAAAGGAAATGATAGTAGTTATATGATAGCTCCCCTTGTGTCGCATCGATGCAACCTCTACTCCTGACATGTGTGTTATTTATACTTGAGCATAGTCACATCACTTGTGTTGCTACATTTTTTGTGGGTTGCATACATCACACCAAGTCAAAGCATTGTGAACTATGATGTGGCATGATTAGAACTTTTTGCGATTTCTTAGCATGGTAAAAATCCAGAGATGTTTTTCATTCCAATTGCTGCAAGTACCTAAAAACCCTTTTGTTTTGTAAACACTTCATTTGTGAGGATTTAATTACCTACCAAAGTCATATCATACAGATATTTAGACATCCCCACTCATAACCATTTCTTCATGCGTTGAGTTTTGTTAAGGTTTAAATGCTTTTGAGAGTAAGCACTCTAAATCTCGGTTATTTTTCCTTCGCGTGAGTTTTTGTTTTTCTTTCCACCAAAAAGGAATGTTTGAAAAATCATCAAACATCTCCATTCATGCATCATCACCATATTTGCAAAACTTTTTGGTCTAGATAAAAAAGCTCAGGAATATTTCAAAATGCCCATGAACCCATTATCACTAGTGCCAATGCATCATGGAGTCTATGTAGAGAGAGAGAGAGAGAGAGAGAGAGAGAGAGAGAGGGAGAGAGAGAGAGGGGAGAGGGAGAGAGAGAGAGAGGGAGAGAGAGAGAGAGAGAGAGAGAGAGAGAGAGAGAGAAAGAGAGAGACTCCATGAATTGCATCCAAAATGCACTAAGGGTTTTATCATAAACATCTTGAGCATGAGCATAAAAGAAGACCAAAAGTTTGCAAAACCATTCCATCAGTGTGTGTTCATCTCCTCCCCCTCCATCACCATTTTCCATATGACCGAGATATAAAGAGTTGCTATGTCTCTTAAGACTTATTCTTTAGCTTTACAACATACGCATGGTAAATGTGCATATCCTTACTAAGGTCCACATACAAGCCTCATTTGGTAGAAGGTAGGATTTGAGTGAAGCTTGTAGGAATAGACTCACTAGAGGGAAGGGAAGTGTGAACCAAAACAAAAAAGAATTTTTTACCTTGTCTTGCAGCACATAAAAACTCTGGACTTGAACCTGCTAGAATTGTTTTGTCCAAAGGTGTTGTTCTAGTTTTCAATGCTATATGACAAGGTGAAGCATACATGCCCCACACATGTGCAACACTCGTGAAAATTCCGTCCTCCTGTATTCTTACCACCATTTAGGGAGTACGTGGTTGCATCTTTATTACCCTTGGGGCGCTATCTTTGTAACTCCTGATCCGCCAGTACCCTGAGTTGTTTGCTCGAGGACGAGCAAAGGTTAAGCTTGGGGAGTTTGTTGGTGGTTGTAAAATCGCATTTCGACCCCCAACATATCGGTAAATAAAAGGCTAATCACCAAGGTTCTGTGCATAGTAGTTAGGAATTAATCTACTTCCACGAGTTTTGGTGATATTTGGATGCAGGAGTGAATTATGTAATAAAATGGGCCTGCAACGAAGAAAAGGCAGGCCGGCCGGCTCCACCATAGGCCGGCCGGCCCCACATGTCGCCCACTGACCCTGGTCTTCCTCCAGCAGGCTGTAAATGGGCCTAAACGTCATAAACCAAGGCCTGTTTAGCAGAATTCCACTGACAGACCGTCTGGTGGACTGTTTGGGCCTTAACTTGGCCGTTACTCAAGTTCTCCCACCCCACAAAGTAACCGACCTTTGGATCGACTTCAGGAGGCAATCTGGAGCGTCCACAGAAGAGGCGGTGGCCAACCGCCACAGTGGACGGCCGGCCGCCCCCCCTACTAGATCGGTCGGCCTGGCTTGGTGGCCCCGCCCAGTTTCCTCTGGCTATAAGGCCCCTCTAGTCCTAGTGACCCTATAAATCCCCCAGTGGTCTGCAGAAACAATTCGCACCTCCCTGATCCAAGAGATCCATTACTCATTTGTGTAGAAGTAGAGTTAATATTGGGAGTTAGAGTAGAGTAGAGTAGAGTGAGAGCTCTTCTCGAGGTTCCAAAAGTCTTCTCGGAGTTTTGGTATTGTTCTTGTATCTTAACTCTTGTAGAATTATTCTTTTATTATTTATATAATTATTTCTATAATTATTTAGTTTATTCTTTATTGATTTCTTTTAGTGATTGTTTTCTATTTAAGTTTATTTACTTAGTTAAGCTAGGGCTCATAACAGTCCTGTTGTGGGTTTCATGATTGTGTCTAAATAGTATGAGTGCTTTGCCGAAATGGAGTTCGCGCTTAGTGAAAGCTGTGCTACATTCGTAGAAAGGGGTATTCTCTCGATCAAGGGCAGTTCCTCTAGGATAGTTGTAAGCGCGGTGCTTAGAGCTATACCTATGCACGATTGATGTCTGTCTTTACGAAGGACGGTAGCCCCACGCATGACAGGCGTGTTCAGGCCTCTTTATTTGCCAGGATGTTGATAACGAAGTTAGTCCTCAAGTTGTGGGATCTGGTACAGTTGTTGAAGTTGTGGGCATCAAATCACTCTCCAAGGACCCCTTCGACCGTTTACTAGAACTTCATGCTGAAGTTCTGACAACTAAAGAACACCACAAAGCACTTCGATGACTGATGGATAAGCATCATCGAGAGTTGGCAACGTTGAAGGAGGAGGCAAAAGAAGCAGATGCACCAAGGAAATCTCAGTCCGATGAGATTGAATGTTTGAAGAAGCAAACTGAAGCTAACAATGTCCCCCTGGAGGAATTGCTGAAGCTCCATCATTTGTTGTGCGATGGATGTAGTTTTGTTTGTTAGTTATTTGGGATTATGCCTTGCAGCACATGTTAATGAACCGTCAACAAGAAGCTTATATATATATTATGTCATTTCTGTTCTGTCATCTGTGTAACATCCATTCCAACATAAATGAGTTTTGGGATTGTAATTGGACAAAGAAAATGGGCCAGCAACAAAATGGCAACCCAGCCCAGCTACTGTATGAACGGAAACAAATTATGTGTATGTGTTATAAACACAACGGCCCAAAAATTATTGTCGCGGTGGACCGATATGGTGATCTCTTTCGTTGGAACGTAGACACCCCGGATGTCATTGCAAATAAGATGGTTGGGCCTATTAGTGTTGGTGATAACAACATGAACCCCAGGGCCGCGTTCTACCTTGCTGAGCGTAATGGCCGCCTTGTTAATGTGTGTGTTCATGGCCGGGATAGTGATTGTAACTTTGGGTCAAGAGTTACTTTGAATCGTCAGTGCGATTTCATTTGGGTTGCTTGTGTTGAAGCAAAAAATTTTGACCCGGACATGGACGTATGGTTAACAAAGGAATTTATCTTTTAAAGTGGGGACTCGTTGTTTCTTGGCCTGAACTACCCGTTCTTCTTCAAGGTAACCATAGTATTTGGCAAAAGTTTATTTGTTTGTTTGTGATGAACTACGGATTTCTTCTAACTATGTTTTTTTTAAGGTTCTGCCAATGTTTGAAAAGATCAGAGGAGATCATGTTTATTCGGCTGACATCAACAACGACTCGACGATTGGAATTGATATCAACTCAGGCGCAACCCATTTCATTGAATTCCCAGTTGTCGAGCACAATGTGCGCCAACCGATTTGGTTTCTCCCCACCACCGACTTCAATGCCCTCGAGTTTGCTAAACTACGGCACATCAGTGCTTATTAAATTAATATGTGGCCTCATTGTAACTTGAATAGTATTATTGATGAAGCTTGGAGTTTATGAAACTTGAAAAATATTGTCATTGTAACTTGGAGTACATGTAATTTAATGTTTCTACTGTCCATGCATTGTTCTGATGAACATGGTTATATGAAGTCCATTAACTTGAGTTTGTATAAAGTACTGACTATGACGAGTTCCCTAATATCAACAAAAGAATTACTATTCTTCTAACGAGCGTATTCTATCCTCACTTTGTTTCAGCGCAAAGGTCTACAATTTTGTTTCAGCACGCGCTACCCTTAGTCGAGATTGAGAATGCAGATAGGGGACAATCTGTGTGATGCGAGAATGCTGGCAACAGACAATCCCTTGTTGTCGTTGTATACACGACACGACACGTCATTGCGATAACATCCGTGCACGAGGTCCTCGACGTGCTTGCAATCTGATACGAGAATGTTGGCGATGGAAAATCCCCTTTTGTCGTTGCTTAAAGTTTAAACACAACATGATCTCTCTCTCTCTCTCTCTCTCTCTCTCTCTCTCTCTCTCTCCCATCTGTTTGACCAGTTTTTACAATGTGCGCCATAATTTATACACGTCGTTGCAATAGGATCCGTTGTTAACTGTGTTGCGCGGATACTGACCGACCACTTAGCAACTCCCCAGTCAAATCAATTCACAGGCTTTTCCAACATCGACGTGCACAACTCCGATCTTGAGCGTCCCCAATGGTTGCCTTTTAGCTAACTCTTACAATTGTTTATTGAAGAAAAGGAAGAGAGAAAAGATTGCTAACTCTTCCTTAAGAGGCAGTCTCTAGCATTTACTGAGCTATTGACATGCGGGACCGGCCATTAACTTAGAGTTGACAGAACGAGAATGTAGGCACGGAACAATCCCTGGTGCGTGGATTATCGAGTCGACGGAATTTATGTGAAGGCTGCGACTTCTAGTATTCTACTACCATGTTTGACCACTGAATACTATGCATCACGCCACAACTCGAGCAATCTCTATCGCTTTCTTCTTATCTCCCGGGCCTATAAATACCGGCAAAGTGAAAGATTTTCTAATCTCATGACCTTATTTCTAATTGCCTCCTCTGCTTCATCCATTTCCATCGTAACGTCTACTTCTATCTCCTTAGCGGACCCGCTCAGGCTGCCATGGCCAGACTCAAAGTGGATTTCTGGAGATCTCGTATATGGTTGCACTGTGGATTTCCAAAGATCTGGTATGAGATCTCCAAAGCATTTCTACATCTTCTGCTTCTTGCCCACCTTCTTCTTCTTTTTTTCCCGTCATCTTCTTCTTCTCCATCCTCCAGGCGGCAGTGGCAATCCAGAGATGCATCTGGTCGTTTCTTTAGGGGAATCTGAGTCATCACAATGTCGCCTCAAAGAATGGGATGTTGACGACGATGATGCTGAGGAGGAAGAGGAAGAGGAAGAGGTAAATGGCTGTCGACGGATGATATGCTGATGATGCGGCAGGCATTGCCCGTGTCGCAGTGAGATTGATGAGGAGAGTTTGGACTGTTAAATCTGTTTATTCAACTCATTTTATTCTTTTTTTTTCTGAGATGATACTCTTGTCATCATAGTCTGACTGTTAGATCTAGTCTTCTAGCTTGCCTTGTAATCTTTTCCATATAACGAAATATATTTATATTTGTAGTCGACGCATTTTTTATCTGAGAACTAATCGTCCGCCGACAGAAAAAAAAACGATTCGTTCAAGTCGATCTTATTATTAGCCGCTGGATGAGAGATCGAATGGTTAAAACGTCGTCTTCAACCTCCGATCCTCTCCAGCACCCCATAGAAAATGAGTGCTTGCTCTCCTAATCCTAAGTAACCTCCACGCTCCCCCGTCTGCCCCCCTCCACCGGACCTCGCCGGAGTTGAGCATCGACTGAGAGTGAGAGGAACGCAAATCTTGACAATGCAAATACTGGTACGGTAGCAAAAGTGTGTGGACAAGAAATGCAATCATGACCAATTACTTAGCCAACGTAATAGCACGTGTAATGTCTAGTGAAGGGACGGATAGTCAACCGATTAGTGATGAACCGGGCCAAATTTCTGGGCAGAGTTCCCCTAACGTGAGCCTGGGTCACTGACCCATGGGCCCGCTAGATTTTTGGCCTCCCGCTCAAACTGGCTGCTGGGCAGCGCGCTTAGGCATTCGAATTTCGTTCGCGGATGGGCGAAATAGGGAAATGTCGGTTTTGTGCCTGTCGTCCCGAACGCTTTCGTGTCTCCGCGAAGGGTATTTTTGGAAAGTACCTCAGGCAACTCTTAAATATGGGAAAATTGCAAAAACCCACTTGCAACTCAGGGGGGTTTTCATATACCCACTTACAAAAAAAATTATGTCAGTCTCCCCCCTGCAAGTGTCCATGGGTTTTCATATTCCCCCTGATAACTTTGACCGGACGACTTAGCTCTTGTACGTTCTTCGTTGCGACTCCGGATGGTCTATCATACCTCTATACTCTTTGATGTTGTATAAATGACATAGATATCAAAACCTACATGTTTTATTTTATCTATTTTGTTCATAGTATTGCGGTTAAGTTTGAACGCCATTTATGATATTATGATAATTTTTTATAGTGCAACATATGATTAGATGATAACTATGCTGTAGTAGAGCTATAGTGGAGCCTGAGAAGCAATCGTAGAGGCCACAGAATAGCCATGTCATCCGGTCAAAGCTATGAGGGGGGACAATGAAAACAAATGAACACTTGCAAGGGGGAGACCGACACAAAAAATTTTGTAAGTGGGTTTATGAAAAACCCCCTCACATGTAGGTGGGTTTTTGCAATTTTCCCCTTAAAATATCCCCATCCTTCTCCTGGACAGATGCATCCCGCAGTTCAAAAAAAAAGAGAAAAAAAATAGAGCCATCCCCAATCCCAAACTCTTCTTCGCGTCGCACCATTGCTGTGATCCCCAATCCCCCCTCGTTCGCCGCCCCGTACTCCCTGGTCGCCTATTCCCGACTCTACTCGTCGTTTCTCTCGGCCCCCTTTTTCCCAGAGCGGAACCACCGATGGCCCGTCGTCCTCGCAAGACTCCGACGACACCAGTGGCGAAGTCGGGACTGAAGCGGAAGCATGAAGATACTTCTTTTCCTTGTTTCGTAGGCACAAGCGAAACACTTTGATACTCGTTTAGGTCGTCTGTGATTGTTTGTGAGATGCGGTGAGTGTTGTGCAATGCTGAGTTCATACGTATGTAGCTTTGGTCCGTTTTATTGAGCTACAGATCCAAAAAATCTTCGGATCTGGAGCGGGGATCTGTAGATGCCTGATATCACCATTTTAATACTGTTTTTGACTTAAAATGTAGGTTAAATTACTTCATTGGAAGCACCCTGGCAGTTCCATTACATTAACTGCATCTGTACCTTTCTCATTCGAATGCTTGAACCATGATGATAATCTGTATTTGCTTGAGTAGTATACTAGTATTTTAATCTTATTACCAAAAGAGTATAGCTGTAAACCTGATGATTATGTTTCTTAATGTATTCATCAAAATACACTGCAACCCCAATTAAAGCTTATTGCAAAGTGCAGCTACATACTTTGATGATTACATTTATTTGACTTCGCTTCTATATTCATGTGGAAGGAACAACAATTAAAGGAGACCTACCAGCCGGAGACCTGTTGGAGATGCGGTCAAGCCCCGTCCAGAAGGTATCACAACGTCAAATTGCATCAATTTTATATCTTATGAACACTGTTAATCTGATTTGGCTTCTTTCAATGTAAAGCATACTCCATGAGATCACCTCATCTTACCATAATGCACCGTGTGCAGGAAAATCGTATGACGATGCAACAGAAGAGTGAGAAGCTACATCTCTGTGGTAAGAAGCTAAAGGAACAATGCCTCACATAACCAATCACGAAAACTTCTTTTCGTTTGCCGTTGCAAGCTTACCGTTTACATTTTTGTTCGTATCTTTCCAGAAGAAAGAGATGCATCGGGCTGCGGAGATGACCGAAGCTGACACTTTTGTGGATAGCCAGGAACTTTTCGTAAGTCTTTGTCCCATTTTATCTCATCTTGCACATTGGGTACACTTCAGATAGTCTTAGTACATGATTCAAATCTGAGTTGACGCTCTTTATTTTCCAGGAGGTTGATAACGTAGCAGGCCCTCAAGCTGTGAGATCTGGTATAGTTGTTGATGTTGTGGGCATTAAGTCACCATCCATCGAGCGCTTGGACCGTTTACTACAAGAGTTGGCAACGTTGGAGGAGTTAAAAGTAAATGCAGCAATGAAATCTAATTGCGATACGTAACCATGCCGGGGGGGGGGGGGGGGAGGATGGAGAAGCAAACTGAAGCTGCCAATGCTCCGTCACCGGCGACTGGAGGCCTGGACAAAATGTATACTGAAATCTTAAGTATGCTCTCCTTACCCTTTGGTCATGCGACAGATGTAGTTTTGTTAGTTGTTATTTGGGATTATGCCTCACGGCACATGTTTATGAATCGTCCACAAGAAGCTTGTATATATATCCTGTCATTTCTGTTCTGTCATTTGTGTATCTTCCATTCCAATATAAATGAGTTTTGGGATTGTAATTAGACAAAGGAAATGGGCCAGCGGCAAAATGGCAACCCGGCCCAGCTACTGTATGAACGGAAACAAATTACGTATGTGGGCTATAAACACAACGGCCCAATAATACGCTGAGCTTGAAACAATCTGTGACAAAATGCGCATTGACATGTGGTCCCGGTCCATTCAGCCCACTACGAAACAGAAACAAAACGACCCACTGTTGGAGGGACCCACCATCAACACAGGCCCTGCATGTCAGCTAAAACAGTAACAAAACGACCCATTTTGTGTGGGACCCACCATATTTGTGGGGCCTACATGCTGCTGAAACAGTAACAAAACGGCCAAGCTGGAATTGGGCCGTTAGTGGACCAAATCACGATTTATGACGAAAATGGGTGATGCCATGTCAGCAGCCACGTCGGATCGCCGTGGCCAGTGGCTAGGTTCGGCTCAGTTTATGACGAATGAGCAATCGTCACCATCCTGTGGTCTGTGTCTAAAAAAGGTCATAAATCACGACTGACCACGGTCGACTGCTGACAGACCCTAAAAGGTCATAAATCACGATTTATAACGAAAATTTTGTCACTGCAAGCAGTAGGTGACACGTTAAAAACGTCACTAATCAGCATATATGCTCTAGTGTCTAGAGGGGATCGTCATCGAGCGGAGGGACGGGGTCGAGACTCCGGCGGGAGTGACCCAACATGGACTAAGGGGAGGCCCCATCCTCCCGATACCACCGGAAAAATCAATGAGCAATCTCTTACTCTTACTCTTTATTACTTACACTTGTTATGTTGTTTATCATATGTGCTTATAGTAGATAGTGTGCTTATCTCATATGATTGCTTAGCGATTGTTTCCGTGTGCTAGCTCTTCGTTATATCTAGTGATACATGTTTTCCTTATATATGCTTGGACCTACTTGTGATAGCTCACACTTGCTTGATATCATATAGTGAACTTGTTATGCTTATGTTGTATCTACCTTGTTATCATGATCACTAGCTTGAGCTTTTTCTTGTGTATTTATACATGCTAGTTTGCTTGTTCCATACTTATCATAAACACTAGCATGTATAGCTTGTTGAGCTTCCCTATGTGTTCCCTATATGCATGCTAGATTGTTTGATCATCGTTATCTTATACTAGCATGTGTAGGACTTGTTGAGCTTATGTTGTCATGTCTATATGCTAGGTTGTTTCCTTATGCTCATGTGTGCCTTGCACCTAGCATGTACAAATCCTAACACATGGTTATCCTTACTTGTTCACTTACATGTAGTGCACATGTATGCTTATGTTATGGACCATTGTCACACCCCAAAATTTCAAATTTTGGAAATAGTTTAAAATTTAACTTTAATATTCGACTGTTGTCACTTTTCTTTAGGCAAAGGAATTATTTTCTAAATAAATTAAATTAATATAGGTTATATTAATTTGTTTGTTGCATTCATGCTCGTTAGTCAGCATTAGGTGCTTCTCTGTGTGAAAAATGAATTTCAAAATTCGATAGTGATCTTGTGGATCGAATTAGTTTTTTGAGTATCGATAATAGTGCAATTCCTAGCCTAGCCCTAATCTCGGCCAAGGTGTCATCCTGTTTGTTTCTCTTCTTCTCTTCTCTCCATCAACGTGCAAACAACCAAGCTATCTATGTGCAACAAAACTATGCGATCAAAATATCTTTGCATGCCTTTTGTTTACCTCCTATGTTTCCTTTTCTTTTATCTCATCTACCATTCTTAATTTCTTTTCCTTCGATCGTGCCATGAAGCTTATGTACAACCAAGCCATACTCTTTGTTGTTACTATGCCGTTCTACTCTCTGTTTATTTTTAACATTTGTTTGCAAGCAATCAAGCCACCTGCGAGCAGCTTAATTTCATTGTTCAATCATCTTTTCTTTCTCTCTCTTTTTACTAAATGT
Organism: Eragrostis curvula; assembly: GCA_007726485.1. Classification (NCBI taxonomy): domain Eukaryota; kingdom Viridiplantae; phylum Streptophyta; class Magnoliopsida; order Poales; family Poaceae; genus Eragrostis; species Eragrostis curvula. Next base: position 30,950,740 of record CM017444.1, read on the forward strand.
TTGTAATGAAGATAGCTGCACCACAACAAGCAGCTGATCTTTTCCCGAGGCTCTTTATCTATCTATCTAGTTATATGTCTTTCTTCCTCAATGTGCAGTCAATCCAACAGACCTTCGCTATCACCACCCAATCACCCTCCTCCCTATTATTTTTCCTCCTATCATGGTCTTGCTATTTAACTTTCGCAAAACCTTACCTCTCTTAATGCTACTCTGTCATTTTTCTTTCTGCTTATTTCTATCATTTGAGTTGCAAGCAAACGAGCTACCTGCCTGCACTTTCAATCATTTCTAATTTCTTTATGTCTCTCCATCAGCTTGTACCCCAGACGTTTCATTCCTTTGTTTATTTTCTATCTATCGTGACTTACTTTGTAATATACACACGTAGCTATATTGGGACCCAATGTTGCAGCTTGCGACACCCTTTTCCCTTTCTCTTTTGGCCATCTCTATTTTACCTGCTAGCTACTTACATGGAAACCATTGCATCCCGATACCGATGTCCTGATATTTTGCTCCTTTCTCTCTCAATGCTACCTGCAGCTAGCGCCCACTAAAGTTTTGAGTCTAGCGACAATGTCTTTGCCTTGCTACCATCGTGTCTTTGTTTTAGTCAACCACGACCCACAATGCCCCCATCTCCTCAATAAACACCAAAGCCCTGCTCTATCCAGTCAAGAATATCACATCGCCCTGCAAACCCTAGCACGCACAATACATGCATGCCACTGCATCGTGCAACACCCAAAGTCGCACCACAGTTGTCGTTCATCCTCGTCTATCATGAAAAATCGGTCATCACATTCCTATCTCGCTTCTCCCATGGAAATCAGGCCTCACGGGTCGTCTTCCTCTTTCCCTCCAAGCTCCTCAACACCGCCATTTGACTCCTCACCGATGTGTTCATCTCTTCATGCCTTGTTGCTTTGCACAACACACTCATATGAAAGGGTCCTACAAATACTATAAACTTCTTCAGTTATCTCTTTTGTTATTGTATCATAATCAAATTCAACTATATTCAATCATTCAATGATAGCATCATATGTTCTTGTTTATCTAGTTCTTTCTCATTTATCTTACACCTCCAACCAATCTGTTTATCCATTCCATAGACTCTTTACAAGTCATGCTACCTCGTGGCCTCTGTATTGGCATAACCACACAATGATATTATATTATTTTAGTTACCAAATTTATGTCGATGCAATGGCAGGTGCACATGTCATTGATGCATAACATAAAGTTGGATGTTAAAATAATAGATATCACTTGGGTGTCATATGTCTTATACCTAGTCAATCTTTTGTATCATTAATATAAATTTCTTTGATCCCTTGTCATTTTGGATCTTCGTTGAGTCGAATCAATGTTTCTCTCATAATGCATTTATATATTTGGACCTTGATCTATTCAACCATGATCTTCAGTTCCGTCTACAACTCCGTAGATCGAGTTTAGAAGTTTTCTTGTTTTCTTTATTCCTTTCTGCATCAATGTAAGTTCAGGCTTGTGCATGTTCGTTCTGACCTCATGACTTGTGATATTTCCTTTTATAACGTCACCTCTCATCTTCTATACATTCATTCATGTCGACATGATATTTCTTCACATTCTACACCCAAGATATGATTCCATCCACATTCATACCACTTACCGTTTTCTCACAAAAGGAAAGAAAAACATTATCTAACGCTCGATAATGCATTTTTTCCTTCCTAGTCCTCATCTCTTTTCATTAGCACACTATATCGACATTGCCTATGAATGCCTAGACACCTCCCCACGCCCTCCCCTTGGCCCTAAGCTCTCTTGGGCCAAACACCAAGGCAGCCCACCACCATATCTCAACTCCCCATCGATTTCCTTGCCGTTTGGGCCAAGGCCCACCTTTCCTCACCCCTCCCCACATATGGGCCAAGCCCAAACCCTCTCCCAAACCCTAGGCCACCCCCTCTACATATATGGGAGCCTTCCCCACGTACTCCTTGCCCTCCAAACCCCTCCCACGCCGTCAGGCTGCCGCCACGCGTCGCCACCCTCGCGTCCAGCAGCACAGTCACATATTGGCATCAACGTTCCCGGCGATCCGTCCATCCAAATGCAACCAAATTTTGCCAGCAGGTGCGCAATAGAGTCCTCTATAACATATCCAAAATTCAGCCCAAGATCTGACCTGGTTCGACAGGGATCTAATTCGCAATGACTACTGCTCCTGTTCTGGATCTGTGCAGCGCATCTGATGGTAATTGTTTTTCGTGTTCCAACCAATCCCTCTACTTTTCTGACCTAAACTCAAGACCATGTTGTGTTCCAGAAAGTCTACTACGCGTCCCTCAAAGTATTTGTCGAGATCATTTAGGAATCGACCAGGAACGCAATGTCACCGTTAACTGTTCCAGAACAACTCCATCTAGATCCAACCATTTGATCTCTTTTTCAGGTAAACCAGTGCCCCAATCATCTTGCGTCCAACATGTTCCACAACATTGCGCATATTCTTGTGGAAACGTTGTTCCAAAATATGTATCCAATCAACGGAAACACGCACATTTCATTTCGTGACTGTTTCTGTTTTTCCAGATTTAGTGTTTAGTCTTTCAAACATCATAACTTTTTGCTCGTAACTCCGTTTTAAGTGATTCTTGCGCTCACGTGATCGTAGGCTTGAGCTCTATCATTTAGTACTGTTATTAGAGTAATTTGATACTGTTTGGTGTACTGTTTCTTATTGTTTGTGCTTTGTGTGCTTTGCATGTTACCGTTATTTAGAAACGCGTGTTCGAGAGCTAACAAGATGAAGACAAAGAACATGAAGACTCTGAGCAGCAGCACTTCTTTTGAGGCAAGTGTCCTTGACGCATTTTGAACCTATTGCTTTCTCCCTCTAGTTTAGTATGCATTGCGTTTAATTTGAATCCCATGTGTCATTATCTTGTTCCTTTACTTATCCTTGTCGCCTGGTGGTGGTAGTTGTTAATGATAATGAGGATGGGTAGGTCATGCTTAGCTTGCTGTAATGTTGGGTTTGGAATTTGACTAATAATCTTGACTAATGGTTCACTTCAACATAATCTTCACGGACCGGTTAATCTTTTTAGCAACATGGAACTTAGGTGATCCAAGCAGGAGGATGTTGATGATGGTGCGGGTATGCACATGTGCCTGTCATCGTACTGTTGGTTGTGGGTAGTACCTTCTTGTGATCATAAGGACCGGTTCGTGGAGCGGCAACCCAGGACAACAGCACAAAGCACAAGGTTGATTATGGTAGACTTGGTCAAGTATTATGTTGTCTTCCCAGTTTGGTGGCATTCGAGGAAGAGGAGTGGGATGGAGTAATCTCATTCCTAGGTGATGGATGGAGTAATCCTAGCCACGGTGCAAGAGGGGGCTTCTGTCTGGATGGCGTAATCCCACAGCGGTGGAACCTTAGCATGGGATGTTTGCCAGCTGGGAAGCACTTTGAAAGACCATGTGGTGATCTCTTGGCCTCACACCTTCGGTAGTGTGAAGTGGCAACATGGAGACTTTAGTCATCGACGGATGATGAAATCACCACCTTGTGGGTAAAGTTGTGCACCTCTGCAGAGAAGTAAAACTGTCATGACAGCCGTGCTCACGGTCAGGAGCGGCCTGGATCCTCACATGATTAGTGGGAATGGTTGGGTGGATCTGGTGGGGTAACCAGATTTGGGTGGAGTAACCCGTTTGTTCTACAGGTGGGGTAACCTGTAGGTTGGTTAGGGTGGAGTAACCCTTGGCTTTACAGGTAGAGTAACCTGTATAGTTGACCTTATGTTAATGACCTTTGGGGGGTTTATTTCACTTAGTAATATATAGGTACTTTAATAATGTCTTAAGTTAAGTTGCTTTTCTGCTATGAACCATATGTTGGCCTTTCTTGTTATAACCTTGCATATTGCATATTTTCCCACACTTGCGGAGTACGACATGTACTAACGCTTGCTATTTCCTCTACAATCATGATATGCTGCTCAGAGAGTGAAGATGGACTACTTTGAAGACGATGGTGAAGACTAAGCTTGTGGAGCCCCCGGTCGACTGCTTGTGGCGTTATGGAGTCTTCCGCTAGCGTTTGTATTCGTTTAGTCCTTTGAGACATTTATTGTAATATTTGTACGATGTATTTATGACATTGGTTACTCTGTTTTACTATACTTTGTCCTATATGTGTGAAACTTGATCCTGGGCACACATATAGATGAGCATTCGGTTTTGTCCTTAAAACCGGGTGTGACAACCATTTACATGTGCAAAAAGATTAAGTAGCTACAAGTGCAAAAAGTATTAAATCATGGTGTGCCCGATTCACCACCCCCTCCCCCTCTCAGTAACACGGTCCTTACATCATCCTTGAGGATCAGAACAATTCTTCAATCAATCTTGATTTTCTCTTAGGGATAACCATACCAATACTCAATTATCTTCTATTGTAATATAAGAAATCATCATTCTTAGCTAGCTTGTACTTTCTGAGTACTCATACCATTATGATTCCTTATTCATATAGTCGGGTCTGTAACCACTTCTGGGATAGATGATGTTATTCAAGATTCGATTGGTAAGTCATTGTATGACTCATATATGCTGACTAGGATGCGTGTGGGCGAAATACCCCTCCGGTGACGAATATATGGGTCCATCATGTGCTGATTAGAATGCGGGCGGGCAAAATTCCCCTCTAGTGACAAATATGTGGGTCCACAATGTGTTGTTTAGGATGCAGGCAGGCGAAATTTTTCCTCCAGTGACAAATATGTGGGTCCACCAAGTCCTGACTAGGATGCGGGCGGACGAAATTCTAGAATGAACGGTAGTGACGCTTAGTTTCCGTCACAAACAACCTGACCCGTTGGCCCGAAAGGCAACAGTGATGCCTTTCCTCACCGAACGGGTCAGTTTTGACATTTTTAATGACGACACGCGGAAACGTCATGAAAGTTGGCTGAAAATAGAAAAAACCCACAAAATAGTGATAGATGAATAATAATTTTGTCATAAATTAGCATATCTGTACTAGTGCAAGCAACAGTTGCTACCAACCGCCGCCCGGCTTCCTGTCTCCTAGCTATGGCCGTCGCCACACAACTCTAAAGTTTCTTCTCGATGGCCTCAAGAGAAAGGATGTCTATAGCCCCTTCGCAGTGATCGCCGAGATCATTACCGTGACCAAGCCACATAGGCGAGCGCACATCTGACAAGAGACCCGAAGCCTTTACCACCGGAGCACCCATCATTATGTTAGAAAAGGTGATTTGACTTTGAAAAGAAGAAACCAAATAGAACTTGGACATTTAAATTGATGGGAATTCGTTACAAACTCAAACAGCATGGTCAGAAAACTAAAAAATCCGGCTGAAAATTGTGGCTGACGACCTATCTGAGACGTATTAGGTAAGTAGAGATTAGATTCCACTATGTACGAAAGGGCATTTGTAGACGCGGGTCAACAGTAACCGCAGACGAATTTTTTTTCGTCTCTGAAATCGCGTCTGCGAAGATGGTTAATCGCAGACGCGGAAAAGCGCATCTCCGAATGTCCGAGTATAGCAAACACGTCCCGTTCAAGCGCGACTGCAAATGTTCCATTTTAGTAGACGCGTGTAGCCTGATCCGCGTCTGCTAATGGGTGGTATAGCAGACGTGTTTAGATCAAAACACGTCTGCTATGAGCAACATTAGCAGACGTGTTTAGTCCAAACGCATCTGCTATGATAGATTAAAAAAAAAAAGCAAATGTTTTATCCATTATCTGCAATACAAGTGCACATACAACAAAAGAGGTTTCATTATGTACAATACATACAAAGGTTGTATCCATTAGATACATCACAAATACATATATTTTCTGTCAATGAAACTAGCATGTTTTATTTGTATTCAGATCTCTAAAGCCTTAATCACATTTTTCTAGAACAAAACTAGGAAGCATGCAAATAATCAAAGAGAAGAGGCAGTAGATCAAGGTTGACTACAACAACAGTTCACAGGCACATACCACTGATGACCATATCAGAAGAGTTACAGGACAAGGCATCAAAAAATCTCAGGCAACAAATACTGGCTATGTATAAACCAGGTTTGCATGGGACTACTGACCTTGGCATACTGTCTGCATTCTCCATTCTAAGGCAGCCGTGCCACTCTTCTGCAAAAATCATTCACGACAGGTTACTCAACATACTACATTCTCAGCCGTTCAGGCAAAACTAGAAAGAACAAAATGGCTGGTGCACTAGCTTGTCTTATGCTAACAAAATGCCTGCAGGAAATGTGCCAGTACAGCAGCCTAAGTAACACAAGGAGAATGGATTCGTATATGAGCATACAAAACATGCAAATAGTAACATGCACCCAAACTGGAAACCTGACTTGCACTATATGCACTGAAGAAATTTATGGACATTGGCATGCCAGCAACTGATAAATTGTAAAAAGATGACCATATAGAGCAGGTGTACATATGAGTATGTACTTTTACATATACTCTTATCCATACATATGCCAGAAAACCATATCAGCTATGTACTATGTCAAATGAACTGACCTGTCTGCAAGCCTCCATGACAGCAATAGGGGTGCAAATTGCTGCCCCTTAGGGTCGCCTCCGACCCTCTTTAGTTCAACCAAATGAACTAGATTTCCAAAATGAGCCTCATTTTGGAAATCTAGTTCATTTGGTTGAACTAAAGAGGGTCGGAGGTTACCCTAAGGGGCACCTATTTACAGCCCTAGACAGCAAGCCATTCTTCTGTAAATGGTACCAAGTTTTTCAGATGGTCTCTAAGGATAGTATTCCTCCTAGATCTATCTAATTCCTTATCCTTTCTGTAAACAATATTAAACACAATCGAAAGTCAATTAGCAGGCACTCGAAAAACAAATAATTGTATGCAGTAAAAGATTCACAAGCTCAAAATGTGGCTACTCTGCTGAATTTTGAAACAAACTGAAAGAGAAGAGGCACTGACAGAGTTTACATATACATAATGACATGACAATTTGCATCAGGACAATACTCAATTCTCTCTAACTTAGTTGAGTCTCAGGCATCTAAATTAGTTGATTCTCAGGCAAGACAAACCATATCTAAGCTTACCTCACATGTTGAACATCAATAAGTTTGGTTCCTGGATTCCTGGATTGCCTACTTCAAGCCTGAGAATATTAAACATGAGAAAATGAGTTTAACATTCAACTAGCAGAAACAAAGAGCTGACTCTTGGTACATGCAGGGAAACAAGAATAGGAAGCATTGCCTGTAGGAACTTAATTATAATAGGCCATGTTGGAAAACACTTATCTAGAGGAAAAAGCTATTGAATTATCCATGTATGGAAGCAACAGAACTAAAAACAAGACAATCTCCCTGTTAGATGATAGATGATGCCAAGTTTAGAACTGATAGATGATGTTTGATGTATCAACTGGAACACCTGCAGAGACAAGAGAATCACAGGGTAAGAAAATGCCATTCATCTTTATGCTATTGATCAGATGCTACCAACCAAAAAGAGAAGGCAGGGAAAATACATGATCTTGCAAGGAAAAAATACATGAGCTTGCAAGACAAATTTCCAACAGAGTCCAATATCCAGAAAAATACATGAGCTTGCACAACAAATTTCCTAGGCCGTCCAATATCCAGAAAAATACATGAGCTTGCAATACAAGGCAGGGAATAACGCAAGTATTGTTACATCGAAAATGCTGAAGCATGACATACGACATGACTGGGCATTCCGCTATTCATGCAAAAAAAATTGGAAAGACAACAGATACTGATCAACTATTCAGAATAAAAGGGAACCATATACGTTGGGCTCATTCAGCAATTTCGTCGAACAGCAACATGCAGGAGAGCAAGTGAGCAAACCTGACAAGGCGTGGTTGAAGAATCCGAACCTAGCGCTGCTAGCTCCTCTGGCTGCTCTACATTGGCACATCCAGCGGCATCCTCATGCCAAGCAGCCACGCGATGAGACCGACGGCAGCCGCGACGCGATGCTCCACCCGGCAGCCGCAACGAGGCCGACATTGGGGAGCCACGCCGTCGCGCTGAACCCTCGCTCACTGCCGCAGAGAAGCACGCTGATGGAGATGGAGCCGCCAGATCCATGCCGCCCCACCTCGATCCACGCCGTCCCGCCCTCAATCTAGAACAGAGCATGCACATCTTACCTGGGATGATGATGGGGATGTGGGGAACCTAGTGCTGGAGCTCCGTCACCATCGGATCCGTCCTCTCCCACCTCAGCTCCGGCTCTATCAGTTCAGTTGCCGCTGGATCTGCCTGAACCCTAACCCTAGGGCCTTTGCCGCCGACGCTGCTCGGACGAGGGGGGCGCGGTGGCTTGGGTCGACGAGGAGGAGGCGCGAGGTCAGGGCAAGGTGGCAGGCATAGCTGCTCTGCCTCCGTCGAGGTGATGGTGCGGCGGCTCGGGTAGACAAGGAGGCACGAGGAGGTGGCGAGGGGGAGGCCGTCTGCTCCGGCGTGGCGGGGGCGCGGTGGCTCGGCTCAACGAGGAGGAGGCGCAGCTGCTCCGGCGAGGGAGAGGTGGGGTGCTGGCGGCTCCGGTCGGCGAGGAGCATGGCGAGGTGGGTGGAGAGCGGGAGGGAAGGGAGGGGAAGAGGGTGCAGTGCTGTGAGGGAGAGGCGAATGAGTCACAAACTCACGGCCGGGTCGCGTTGGGCATGCGGACGCGGGGCCAACTCCGAATATGGTGAAATGAATAAAAATTTCAGGTCCGGATGCCTTCGTTTGGCGACGCGTTTTGTGGGAACGCGTCTGCTTTAGACTTGTCTGGGGTAACAGACGCGTTTTGTTGCGCCGCGTCTCCTATATTAGCTAATAGCAGGCGCGTTTTGATGGAAAGAAGCAAATCGCAGACGCGTTTGGTTGAACCGCGTCTGCTATCGTTAATCACAGACGCGTTTTAAAAACGCGTCGCCAAGAGACTGTGTCTGGAATTAGCCTTTCTTACATAGTGCTCTACGTGGATTGCGCCAACGTGCTGCTTCAGCCTTCCTAGGCTGAGTGCCCAAGTTTCTACACAAGACAGGTTGGTGACTTACTAAGGGATTTTTTTTAATAATAACTTATTTTTTAATAAAATTTTATTAATAGCAGGGTGTTTCAATATTTTGCAAAAATAACCTTGTAGTCGCCTTCCGAAAGGCGATTAGGGGATATCATCCAATGAGAGGGCGACACGATGCCTCTGTGACAGCTTGTGGAAACATCTGGTGAAGTCGCCTTCTGCTCGGGCGAGAAAGGTCAGGGATTTCACTTTGGATGCTTCTGGGGCTGTTCGGTTTCGTGGTCGTTTATGTGTGCTACAGAAAGCTCAAGTCAAAGAAGATATTCTTCGAGAGGCACATCACATTGAGTACACTGTTCACCCTAGTGAAAATAAGATGTACCAAGATTTAAAGAAGAATTTTTGGTGGAAGAGAATGAAAGTGGATGCAGCAAAATATGTGGCTTCGTGTGGTGTTTGCCAACGCGTAAAAGCTGAGCATAAGAGTCCAGCTAGGAAATTACAACCATTAGAGGTTCCTTTGTGGCCTTGGGATGACATTTCTATGGACTTTGTGGTTGGTTTACCACATTCTCCAAAGGGAAGAGATACTATTTGGGTCGTGGTTGATCGTATAAGTAAGGTGGCACATTTTATTCCTATTCGCTCTACCAGTTCGGCAGGTGACTTGGCACCAATCTACATGCGTGAGGTAGTGTGATTGCATGGAGTGTCTCGCACCATTGTCTCTGATAGAGATGCTAAATTTGTTTCTAAGTTGTGGGATAGCTTCCAAGAAGCCTTGGGTACCACACTAAAGATGAGTACAGCTTTTCATCCCCAGACAGATGGATAGTCTGAGCGTACGATTCAAACCTTGGAGGATATGCTGAGATCATGTTACTATCATGGAAAGGAAGTTGGGAGGATCATTACCACTTGTGGAGTTTGCTTATAATAATAGCTAATACCAGCAATCGTTGTGCACCTTTTGAAGCTCTTTATGGAAGGAAGTGTAGATCACCGATTTGCTAGGATGCAATAGGTGAGAAAGCAGTTCTAGGGCCCGATTGGGTTCAGCAAACGACAGAACGTGTTGCTGAAATTAGAGAGCATATGCTAGCAGCGCAGAGTAGACAGAAAAGCTATGCTGATGTGAGGATGCGAGACTTGGAGTTTCAAGAGGGTGATCATGTTCTCCTTAAGGTATCTCCTACCAAGGGTGTTGTGCGATTTGGTACTAAAGGGAAGCTTAGTCTAAGGTATATCAGTCCTTTCATGATCAAAGAGCGAGTGGGAAAGTTAGTTTATCGACTGGAGCTGCCAGAGTCGATGGGAGGTGTCGAGATTTTAGGGCCTCGATGTTATTTATGTAGGTGCAAAGGAATCAAGAACACGATGGTAACACAAGACGCCGAGGTTTATACAGGTTCGGGCCGCAATGTGCGTAATACCCTACGTCCTGTGCTGGTGTGGTATATTGAGATCATGTTTATGAGAGGATCCCTGCCTGCCTTATATATCCGGGGGTGCAGGGTTACATGGAGTCTAACCTAATCGGTTACAATGTCATTTGCCTTGTAGTACAAGTAAGCCACCGTTTATCTCGGGCCGAGTGACCCAATCGACCTCGATTCTGCTGGGCCACCCAGGCCTAATTGAAGCCATCCGACTACCCATAACTGGAATACTCGGTCTTGTTGGTTCTTGAGGATACCCGGGTTCTCATATCTTCGAAAGTAGTCCCCGAGTTCTTTTTGATTGATCTTGAAGACCTCCGACTGGTTTAAACTCCATGTTCAACAATTCTCAGCCTAAGCTAGTCAATAAAAAAGAACTCCAAAGAGTAACAGTTACCGAAATAACCAATATTAGAAGAGCTGAAACCTGGGAATACCAAGATCAGCAAGGCCTTGAATTAGGCACAACGAGTATAGAACATCCAATGCCGACTGACGCCAGAATCATTGGCTAGGCTAAAAAGCATGTCCTACCTGACAATCAAGACCCAACCTCGAGTTGGCCAAGACTGTAAAGAGTATGCAATTGTCAGGATTTTTGCGAAAAAAAACACATCTATAATGTGCAGCCCCCGAGCTTCTGTGTAATTCAAAGAATTAGACAGAAGGTCTAAAAAGGACCTGGCATAAAGACTTAACATCCTCAGCCGAGTGTAAATCTATCATCATAAAGCTCATAGAGCCTGGCCGCTGACTGGCCGAGTGGAGAAACGTAGGGTGCACGTCAAGTGCATCCTACGAATGTAGCCCCCCGAGTCTATGAAGAAATGAAAATTGTTCATAGACTCTAAAGAAGCTGTAGAGTATAGTTCATAGAGCCTAGCCATATGGCCGTACAAAGAAATCCGCCGAAGTAGAGCCCAAAAGGCATGGCCGCCGACTGACCGAGTGAAGAAGAAATCCGCCAAAGTAAAGCTCATATGTCTGGGTAATTAAGCTTCCCGAAAGCCTGGCATGAAAGCCGAGTAAAATAACCACTGAAAAAGTTGAAGCCGAGTGAAATAACAATTGAATAGTTATGGCCGACTGACTACGTAATGCCTAAGGACCACTTAATGTTGTTGAGAATATAAATTAATGATCCATCTGTGTAGCCGTGTGATTCCAGCTTGCCATCAGGTGATATTTCGCCGAGCCGAGTAAACTGTCCCTAGATAAACTTGTCGTGTCTTACTTGATAGACGATGTTGTCAACTGGTCTTGATTTGTCTGGGTCCTGACTTAGATCATGCGGACCTCGTCCTGGTGGTCAGGTTCTTCTCAAATCAACCACGCTGTAAGCATTGCTAGTGAAACTTCATATGAAACCCACACGCTGGTGTAAATCCTTTGTCAGTAGCATGTCTAGATGGACTCCACGCAGCAGCACGTGATTTGGCAAGCTTCACGTTGTCGCAGCCTTCAGGTTGTGCAAAATTGACACTACGGTAATTAGCTATCTTGGTGCAAACAAAGCTTCCCGAGCACTGCTGTAGCCGGGAGATTATGTAGGACTTGAAGAAAATCCGCAAAACTGACAATTTCCGAGCGGCGTCAAGCCCCCAAGCATAGGAAATAGACTGATAAACTTCATAAAATTCCCGTATATATAAATAAAAAACAACATTATGTAGTATGCTTATTGAACAAGACATAGTAAGAATATAAACCTCCTTTATCTTGGTCAAATTTTAGTCTCCTTATGTGTTTAGTCCAATGTTGTCTCCCTCGAAGCATTAAGTACGAGTAAACTCCACTGACTACTAACTCGGTTATGACCAAGCCTGACTCATTAACCTAGGGTGTTAGCAACAGAAGGCATTAACCCGTCAGTGTTATAGTGTGAGCATCGGCCTGATATGAGTGTTCATAAACTGGGAAAAATCCACTGACTTGCTAGCTTATGTGAGAAAAGACTCAAGACATCACACATAAGGGTAAAAATACAGCCCCCGACTCTGTGACGAGTAGAATATACTAATCACACAGTCAGAACTCAAACCGAAGTGAGAATAGACTGTGTAATATATGACTGAGTAAAATACTCAAAAAGTAAATCAAATAAATGACTTAGCTTGTTCAACATTTCGGCGAGTCGAAAAGAAAGATGAAATCAGTTCTTGTGTGAGCTTATAAGCCTCCGAGCTAATGCCAGGTTGTTTGAATAATAATCCGAGTGCTTGAATTAATGAATCACCGACTGATATCCGTCGAGTAATTGAATAGCCATTATGGCTGAGTGACCATCATTGTACACCGAGTAGCCATATAGCCGCAGTTGTACACGGTATTGCCGCCGTGGCCGAGTGGAGAAGAAGTCCGTCGAAGTAAAGCTCATAGAGCCTGGCCATCTGGCCGAGTGAAGCAGAAGCCCGTCAGGGTATAGCCCGTAAGGCCTAGCCATCTGGCCAAGTGAAGAAAAAATCCATCGATGTAGAGCTCATAGAGCCTAGCCACCAACTGGCCGGGTGAAGCATAGAGCTTTTTGTCGAGTAAAAAAAAAAGAGGATAAAATCAATCCTTATACTTAAGCTTATAAGCCTCCGAACTAATGCCAGGTTGATTAAATAATAATTCGAGTGAATGCCGATGTGATCGAGTGATCAACATTGTGGCCGGGCGACGTCATGGCTTAGTAAACATCATCATACACCGCCATGGCCCGGTGATCGGGGCCAAGTGGTCGCCACCGCCATAAGTCGGGTGACCACCATGGCCGGATGGCTGTCACCCTGCATACACCACCGAGTAGACGCCACCGTACTCCGAGTACATCGTTTCCGTTGCCACCGTGGTCGGATGGCCGTTGCCTTACGACCGCCGAGTAGACGTCGCCGTACGTCGAGGACGTAATTGCCGTGGCCGGTGGCGGTGTCGAGTAGACGCCACCGGGTCGTGAATCAGCCCCCGGCGTCCACGATAATGTGCACCTCGTACATGCAGAAAACAGATCAAAGGAGCGCTAATACGTGAGAATAATCTTCCAGCCATACAACATCACGTGAGGACAGATAACTAGATCAACTAGGAATAAAATAAGGAAATCAAGAAGAAAGAAGAAACGAATCTTCCCTGGTTGTTACGTGAGCCATACGGACTCTGGTTGCTCACGAAACCAGGTTCTTCTTGATGAACTTGACGAGTCGATCTCCTCGATCAGCAACCCCGGTGTAGATGATCACACGACAAACTTGCATGGAGGTCTTTGGCTAACCACGAACAGCAATCCGTGGCAACCTAGGGCCTCGGTACATAACATATTCCACGTCTCAATGCTACGAAAGTATCTGAGAGATCCAGAACACAATATTACTGTGGAATCAGTTACCATTGAGCAAGATTTGTCATTCGAGTCTCATCCGGTGAGAATACTGGAGATGGCTGAGAGGGTTCTTGGGTGCAAGACAATTAAGTATGTGAAGGTTCTTTGGACGAACCAGACCGAGCTTGAGGCAACATGGGAGCTTAGAGTTAGACATGCGTAAGAAGTATCCTCCTTTGTTCCCTTCTAGTGAGTGACCATGCGTTTCATTCAAATTAGTCATTTCTATTTTTTTCTTAGTTATCGTTAGTTTAGAATTCGAGGTCGAATTCTGTTTGGGGTGGGGGGGGATGTAATATCCCAAGTTTTTTCAACACAAAATAAATAGTTAATCAAAAAGACTCCTAGAGTTGACTAGAATTTGACTTTTTGAACCATGGCTCGGATGGACGATCAGGAACCGTAGATGCGTAGAGCTCGTCGAAACAATTCCGTTTGACTACTCATACGCCGGATTTGGACTTCAAATGAATTTGTGAGGGTTCAACAATCTGGACCGTTGGATGCACTAGGTATCCTATTCTGATAGGACCGGAACTCCTTTGTTCTTCCGTTCTTTCCCAATGGCCGCCGCCTCCTTCTTAGCCCTAAAACTGACTCCAACGGTTCAGACCCAAATCGGATCCCAAAAGAAGTGAATTGGTAGTTCTCCAGCTGCAAGGTCACCATCTAATTATGTCAATCTCCAACAGGAGTCCAAAAATCCGCTCCGCATCCTCCTCTTTGAGCTCAAGTGGACGCAGCCCCACCGCCGCCAATCGAATCCCACCGCAGCGCGCAGCCGCAAATCGGGTCCCGCTGACCTGCGCGTGCCTCCGCGTGCTGCTGCTGGCTGCCGCTTGCTGCCCTGCGTGCTGCCTCCGCAGGCTGCTGCGTGCTGCCTCCGCGTGCTGCTGCGCGCTGCCGCGGGTGCTGCGCCGTGCTGCGTGCTGCCACTGGCTGCCGCGTGCCGCGTGCTCTTCTGGCCTGCATCGGGACCTCCATGGTCGCGCCCGCCTGGCGCCTCCCGGAGTTGGATTCGAGGCAAGGCCGGCCAGATCTGCGGCGGGGCGGCTTGATCTGGGGGTGGCCGGGTTCGAGAGGAGGGCGACGTGGGCGAGGTCGCCGACGAGCTCGAGGCGGAGCGGCTTGATCTGCGACGGGAGCGGCCGTGTTCGGGAGGAGGGCGATGGGTGAGACGGCCGAGATGCTTCATTTTTCGGGTGCGAGGCTGTTGTGGACTAAAAATGGGTTGTCGTTTAGGTCATCCGTTGGAGAGGTGTTTTTACTCTTTTACTATCCATTTTGTGTATAGATACCCCTTTGGGTGACCGGTTGGAGTCAGCCTAAACACCAATTTGTCGTCTCTTTCCGCCCAAGCTTCAGCGCCATTACCTCTTTCCCCATTGTAGCTGCTTTGCTGGTCCTTGGCTAGCTGCTGTGGTGCGTCAATTGCAGAGCAATTGCTGGCAGGGGCAAGCTGCTGCCTGGCCGTTGTGTGGCCTTGTGTTGGCTGCGACTAGGAGCAGAGAGAGAAGGTAAGGGCGCCCAGCTGCTTGTACCCCTTAAGCTGTTGTGTGGCCTGCTATCTTGAAGATGCTAGTGCTGTGCAGGCTGAAGCAAGAAAGAGAGGAAAGGAGAAAGGGGATTTTGGTGAATCACTTCAAGATTCATCAAACTACCTGTCTAGTCTTATTCTCTTAATCAAGGGTAATCCCTAGATAATCCCTAGTGACTCTCAGATCAATTTGTGGCATCGGGTTTGGACATCATAATCGAGATTAGTGAACCAATTTCTATCCAGCGAGACTATTTTGAAATCTGACATTAATTGGTTAGGAAGTCGACCTTGAGCCAATTATAAAAGTTGTAGATAATGTTTTTATCTTTCGAACGGCACTGGTCTCACTCAATTCTGATCATCCGTTAGAGAGAAACTGTATTTTTAGTACTTCTGTCCCAGGATTTCTAAGTCTGTGCAGTTTTCTATTTATTTATTTTCGGCACAGTCAGAGGATTATTGAGCATATCGTGCTATTAGGAAAGTTGTAGGAAATTCTCTGTAGAATCTCATAATGTATTCATATGTAGTATTTGCTTAAGGAATTCGAAAGATATGGGCAGAACAGTGAGCAGTTCTGAACTTCAAGCGATTTCAGTTAATCGGTGACTTAGCTTATTTTTGTTTGGATGAGAGAATCGTTTCGATATTCAGATAAATAGGTTGTATGTGCGTCTAAATAGCTTCTAAGAGTAGTTTTTACTCTAGAGGTCCTGAGAGCTCCGGTGTTAAGGGCGTACCGCCATCAATGTCTCGCCGAGGTTAAGGCAAATGTATGGGGGGCTTGTGTAATGATATATACCTGTTGGATGTGTTCTTTATTCTTTTATATTATTCATTCCGTTGAGTTGTCTTTTCGTTCGGAAGTTTTCATTATTTGTTCTTTCAAGTTTCAAGTCTTCATTACATATCATTCATGTTCCGCTCGATCCGGATGCGCAAGTTTTGGTTCTTGTATTCATGTTCCTATGAGTAAGTGTTGGCCTCATTTGCTCGGCTTTACCGGTAAATGCAAAGGATGTCTTCAAGTGTTGTCCATTTCAGACGGAAACTACTATTTCATTAGTTATTTAGAGATTGAATTCACTTTTCCTTGATTTCGCCTTTCATCATGTTGTATTCGTTTTTCTAGCTCTAGTTGTACTTGCCAAGTGTTTTTACTCACTCTTGTGTTTCATTTGGTTTTAGGTACCCATTGATCGACACAAGCATTGGATGGGAGTAGAACATTCTTTTGAGCACACACATATACATATTAGAATTTAATTAGTATACTTATCTTCGGAGTAATTGTTGAGTAGTTGAGACTGTCATATGGTCGTGGTGGATGGTTCATGGTTGTTCTTTGAGTTGCTGGTCGTTTATTATTTATTCCTGAATATATGTCTATTTGCGATGTTTGTGTGTCTACGGATGATAGAATTTACAGGGGAAACCCTGCCGAAATTTCAAATAATTTAATTACTTAGCCAGTTTTAATTGTTCTATTGTAGCCTCCAGATTAGCTAAAAATATGGGGTGTTACAGTGCAATCGCCCACTGCGCGGGCGACAAGCGCCAGCAGCAGCGCACCGCTGGGAGCCTCTTTTTTTATTGGATAAAGTCCACTTTACTCCCTCCAAGTTTGGTCATAGTCCAGATAACCCCCTAAACTATAATTTGGTTTACTTTACCTCTAACATTTGCCAAATTAGCTCATTTTACACCTTTTCTCTCCAATCCAAAGCAATATCGCTAACATGGACTCATGTCAAGGTGGTTTTGTGGATGCAACTCGACCTTTGTTCATTCATACACGATGCTAGCCCACAAAAACAACAATCATGGTGAAAATTTAGGTGGAAATTAGCGAGGATGGCTACGCCATCGTAGATCAATATGTAGAGATATTATGACAAATTTTTGGCTACAAATTGACAAGAATGCCTCGCACCATCTTGGAATGCATGTGTATCTGTATTGAGTATGTAAAACTGACCTTAACCTACTCCACGTGAGTGAAATCACATTGGATTGGAGAGAGAAAAGGTGTAAAGTGAGTTGATTTGGTAAATGCTGGGGGTAAACTAAACCAAATCAAAGTTTAGGGGGTTATTTGGACTAGGGCAAAACTTGGAGGGAGTAAAATGGACTTTATTCTTTTTTATTTATTTATTTCTTTTCTAATTGCTCGCCATCAATTAAGGAAATCCAAGGCATCCTGATTAAACAAAGGAAACCCAACCCGAGCGCCACCTGCATGCATCCCGAATTCCCGATTCATCTCTTCCACATACGTCTCCTTTTTTCCATCTCTCTCTCGTTCCTCCCTTCCCAATCATCACAAAGTTGCGCTCAAGAACAAATCGAGGGCCTCTCTGCTGATTAAGGTCTCCTCAGGCCAGATCAAGCACACCATAGGTCTCTCTCTCTCTTTCTCTCTTTCTTTCTTGTCCTAGCTGGTGGCGGTCAGCGACGGTGTTTGCGGTGGTCTTATCTAGTCCTGGGACTTGGGCCGGGCCAAATGCGGGTGGGTCGTGGTCTGAGTGTTTGGCACGGCCCGGCCCGAAGGGTTTTTGTGCCGTGCCGGCCCGGCCCGAGCTGACGGGCCGTGCCGTGTTGGGTTTTTGGCACATCGAGCGGCACGGCACGACACTGCTCAATGGGCCGTGCTCGGGCCGGCACGGCCCGGTTGTGGCCCGGCAGCCTGGATTTGGCCCGATAGTGTGTTCTTGTCAAGTTCTTTAGCCGACGCTCTTTTTGTTATATTGATTCATATTTCAAAATACAAACTTGTTTAGATTTCGCATATGTGGTCCAAATTTGATGATTCTTTTTTCTATAATCTTTTAAAAAATCATCTCTATCATGTGGAATGTTTGTATACAAACTTCTATTGTTCAATTTTCTACTAATCAGTCAAGTCATTAATGGTCACTAATCAACATTTTCTTCATCATTTTCTAGATCTTCAAAAAAATATGATTTTTTAAGTCATTTTTTGTGTGGATATACAACTTATACATCTCTACACATAGGAATTTTGTATAAATTTTTTTTGAAGCACTTACACTCAAGTAAGTCGAATTGCTCCTCATTTGTCTCAAAAGCTTGGAACTTCTATATCGTTTAGTAAATTTTGAACACACATTCATACAAATATTGTTAAAAAAATTCCCCATAAATTGTAGAGGTTGGTGTTGACTTGGAACGACTCCACATCAAATTTGAGTTCAAAATTAAGTATATTTTTGGAGATTAAAAAATGCAAAAACTCACATTTCCTTTGTTTTTTTATATACACACAAATTATGTTGATTTTAGAACTCACATTTGATATACACTTGTAATAGAGTTGTCCTAATCTAGTGTAATTTTGGTGGAATTTTGGAAAAAAATTTATCCATGTAACACTATAAAAAGAATCGGTTTAAACAATAAAAATGAGCCTTCTCTACGCTGAAAACGTATTCCTGGAGGTTTTCACTGAAACCGGGCCGTGCCTGGGCTTGGCACGGCCCAATGGCGGCCCGTCATGCCGCGTGCCGTGCCCGGGCCGCATTTTTACCATGTTGGGCCGACCGGCACGGCCCGATGCGGCCCGACGGGTCGACACGGCACGGCACGAAACGGCCCGAAGCACGACAGGCCTGTGCCGTGCCGGCTGGGCACGGCCCGAGTCCGAGCACTAGTGTTATCCGTCCGTGTAGTGCTCGCTGGACAGCTTCCGGCATCCAACAACGATCGGAGGGGACTTTGTAAAAAAGGATTGACCGTGGTTTGGGGCTTGTCGTCGGCGCCTGGGTCCCACCATAGGTCTTGTCGCCCAACGAGCGGACGACTAGAGTTCTGTAGCCCCTTCCACGGGCGACAAGCCTGCATGGCAGGCCCCATCGCCCGATGTATCGCCCTTGTCGGCCTCTTGACAAAGCCCAGTCGCCCAGTTATCTTCTTCACAAAGCCCGATGTATCGCCCAGTCGCCCTTGGCGATTCTTTTGTTGTCGCCGTTCCAATGGGTGACAAAGCCCAGTCCCCCTTCTAACAGGCAGTTAGAAGACTACCCTTGCAAAATTAGAAAATGGCCGGTTATTATTTAAAATGTAATAAAAAATTCGGTTATCTCTACTATACTTAATAATACTAGTAAAAATGCACGTGCGCCATGCACGGATCCGTCCAAATGACATCACTTGGCAGGACTTTATCATAAATAAAAATAATAGAATGTACCGTGTACGTATCATAAAAAAAGCTCAAGAATCTGACACATCATTCCATTTAAGTACCATAACGACATTAACACGAAAAGCTCAAGAATCTAATAAAACAACGACATTGTTTGAATTTAAAGATGCTAATTGACTTTGAGACATAAAAGACATGACGTGGTGCATAGTTTTTATTCATTGTCGGTAACGATAGCGATCATATTTATTTGAGAGTCTTCATTTTAATGCAACCTCAAAGCACATTCATATCTTTCAGGCGGTCATGGCCAAGCTGACATACTTGATGAGGCACATTTGTTAGACGCGTTTAAAATCCTACAATTTAATGAAGAAAAAAATCAATGCCAATTCAGTTGTAGGTTAAAAAAATAAAATGGACCAGAACACAATGTTGCTATATATCTACACCTCATGCATGTAAACTCGCTCTATCACTCGATGGATGAAACCTTTCAAGCTGCAGATGGCGTTTGTTGCTCTTAGAGCCAAACCAAGCGTTAAACATTTTTTTTGAAAGATTGGTTATGTATATTACACTAAAAATAAACTCTATGTTAGAGAGTTTTTTGGTCATAGGGCCTTGTGCTGTCCAAATATTTAAGTTCCAGGATAAGACATTCTTCATAATTAAGTGTTCTGAATAATTTCCTAATACTAGTAGATATACCTGGTTCCCAAGAGGGAACAGCTCGATGAACAATCCATTTTGATCGTCAACAAGCTGTTTAATTGAAAATAAAGTAAAAAGATTTCCGGCTCAATAAAAGTATATCCTGGACAGTAGCCACTATAAATAGGATAAATGCCAAGTTGGCAAAAATGAAACATGTTTCAAGTCATATTTAACTTCCAAAGATATCGCAACACGAAATGGAATTAATATAATGCCATTCAATTAGATTTTGATGAAACAGAGGACCTAGTAAAATAGGTTAAAACAAATTACGAGATAACTGCCTGATGTAGAGACAACTGTGCAGGAATGCACTCAAAGCTCAACAGACCATGTTATGGTGCTCGTAGCATATTGTATGAGCTACTTAAAGAATAACACACTACCAGCCCAAGAATGCACCATAAGAAAAAGACATGACTCGATATGCCATTATCGTTCCACAACGAAACCTGAAGAGGACTTCCAAAATATAAAGACGGTAAAATTGGTCATACCGGCATATATTTCCTTCCCAGGTAGATTCATCAATTGCATGACATGTTGGTTTATTTGTTTTCTCAGACCACCATGTGCCTAAAATACTGTGCAAATTTTGAACGTCGCAAAATAGTCAAATCAGTTAATGCTGTTACATTCCTCTAAACCAATAAAAGAACCACTTACTGCCAGCATGTTGCCCTCTTGGAGAATCTCACGCCTGACATTATCATGTCACCAATTCCTCCTCTTGTTATACTACACAAATCATCACTAAGAAATAAAATAGTCGTCAACTGAGGATACACCATGAGGGCTAAATTTTGCAAATGCCCAATCAAACTAAATAAATTAATTATGCCATTCAATTTCAAGGCAAATCGACATCGTAGACCATGATTCCTAGGGGGCAACAGACTTGACAGCTATACATAAAGAAGCATTCAATTAGATTTTGATTTTTTTAAACACATAAAAGAGAAACATGATCCTACAAAACAGTACCGTACCTCGAGATGTAGAAGAACTGACAATATATTGTTCGAATAAACAATCAAAATCTGAAGATTACCGTTTTGTTGCTATGCTAACAAAATGAGGGACTATCAGAAATCGGGAATTCTCCATAATAGAAACGAAATTGCAACAACTGGGCTTAAATTCAGACCAGAATAAAGAAAGGACTTGAAGGAGCTCACCTAAATCAACCTGATCGGATGGGCACCTGATTAAGCGAGCTTGTGTGGTTGCCGGGATGAGGCCGATGCTGGCGCCGCCATTGGCCTTGGCCTCCAACGCCTCGCGGACCTTCTGCATCTGGAGCATCATTTGGCCATGGTGCAGCTCGGCCATCGTTCGCCCTTCCTCACGCTCACTGTCGCTCGACGTGCTGTGCGCCATGCTCGGCATCGATCCCCGCCCTGTTTTGAACAAGAAGAGGCTCAAACGAAACCAGTTACCTGGACGCCGCAAAGACCCGGATGAAACTGGAATTTGTGAAGATCCTTGATCGCCATAGACTGGTGACGTCCAAGTGGGCTGCTCCCTGCACAGCGCGCCGTGGACAAACACGGCGAAGCACAGCGAAAAAGCACGACGTCGACAATAAGGAAAGCAATCTTTTGGATTGGAAAAGGGAAAGAACCAGGACGTTGACACCACCAGACCAGCCTGTCTCGATTATTCAAAATTGATTCGTAAACAAGGAAAGCTTTGTTCACGGTGAGAAAGGGAGCAATTTTTGGATTTGAAAAAGGAAAGCATCATGACGTCTTGATTTTCAAGATTTATTTGTAAAAAAGAAAAGCAACGATTTGTGTGTTTGGAAAGCTTTACTCACGGTAAAAGAAGGGTAGAGAAAGGGATGGTGAGAACAAATAATGCAAAGAGGGCAGGATCCCGTTTTTTGTACTGTGCCATGACAATTGTCCCGTCCCCTTGTCTCCTTCCCGACTGGCCCCACCTAATCTGGCAGGATTCAACGGTTTTTAAAAGGAGGTTGATTTAGATCAAAGGTGGATCGACATGTAGTGTGTAATCTGACAGGATAAAACTGATATGTACCCAAACTGGTTCTTTATTTGTTTAGAAGTCACAAAGAGGTCGTCAGCTTGAAAATTTTTAGACCTCTGTCATTTGAATTCGTGTCGAATTCATGTCAATTCAAAAGTCTGAGTTCTTTTCTGTTTTGTGTTATATGGGTCAAATCGCTTATCTAAATCCAAAGCAACGTGCTCTGGCGGTAGTGCTTGAATCTGGTAGCCAGGATACCTGCGTTCGATTCGTAGTCGGTTTTTGGTTTTTCTTTCCTTTTTTTTTCCTGTTTTTCTCAACGACGGCCTGCACGGCTGCACTCCGCCAGCTTGGATAGAAAATCTATCCAATCGCAGCTCCGTTCCGTATAGCATAGCATATCCCAATGGTTACACATAGATCTTTGCGGGCGGGCCGCATCTTCATGGAAGTCAGTGTCGTGCCTTCCCAATGGAGTGGAGTAACAACAACCAGGGATTAGAAGAAAGAAAACATTCTCAAAATTTTGAATTTTCATCAAAAGGATAAAAGTGTTACAAGCTAACAATAATGAACCTAAGGTATACATGGCTTTTTCCCGTTGCAAAGCACGGGTAATTTGCTAGTTATTAAAAAAAAATCCCTAAGGAGTAGAGATTAGATTCTACATGGATTGGGCCAACGTTCTGCTTCAGCCTTCCTGGGCCGAGTGCCCAAGTTTGTACACAGGACGGGTTGGTGCTGTAGGCTTCCTCCGCTCGGCCGTGGTGGGCCGGGTGCGCCATGCGCTCGAGTCCATGCTCTCGATGACTCGAGCGGTCCCGGTCTCGTCGCGGAGGATCTGTCCCACATTCAGCGCCGCAAGCCCGCAACAATCCTCCCGATGTCTCCCCAAAAAAAAAAAAAAAAAAAAAAAAACAATCCTCCCGATCTTGAGCATCCTGGCGGAGCGAGGCTCCGAGCCGCCGGCTGCCGAGGATATCCGCCCTACCTGAGCCACCGCAGACAAGGGTTCCTTTCACATCTGCGAGTCCGTGGCCGTTCTCGACGCTCCCCGCCTCTGGACGGTGAGGTATGCTTCCTTCAACAGGAGCACCGACGATTTGCTGTTCCCCTGCCGCCGCTTCCTCCTCTGTTAGCCCCTCGGTTCTCCTCTCCTTTTGTGGCTGCTTCGTTATCATCCTGTTATCTTCGCTCCCTGTCCGGTTCAGCTTCCGTTCTGACCCGCTGCATCTTCTTCCTGCTCCATCGACTCAAAGTCCCGATTTTCGCTAGGGTTTGTTTCTCCACTTGTTAGATAAGATCAATCCACTGTGAGTATGTTGTAATTTGTATTCCAGAAACACTTAATTTACAAATATATTATTGAAAGATCTGTTTTTTTTTTCACTCTTGGAAACCTAGATGGTGCAATACAATAAGGCGGCTTCCCATACACTACAAACTAGCCGATTGATTGCTCCATCTTAAAACCTAGCCGGCTCTTAGCTTTTAAGCAAATTAAGTACACGCCAACGTTCACAGTAGTATTAGCTTTTAAGCAAGTTCTGCAGTGTTTATGGAAGTTAGCAATCAAGGCCCGGCAAGTCAGCAACCAAACTGGAGAAGCAGAGTGACCCAATCCAGCACGCAGACCTGCCCAAAACTGCAGTACCGTGACCCGCTAACCTATTCAAACCTTCCTAACCTCCAGAGACCTTTTCATTCCTTCAGGATGATTTCAACTCTAATTTCCAGTGTGACCTTTTTCTTGTTGACATGATTTTTCCCTTATTCTGTGACCCCCACCAATCATATGAATTTGTTGCTTGTTATAGAATGCAAGAAGTAAGGATAGGTACCACCTGTCTGAAAATCAAACCTAAGTACTTATGGTTTCTAGTTTCTACAACATGTGTAAAGGTCACATTATTTATGTTTGGTTGTGCATTTGATAGGAGATGACAGTCCTGTCAGATGGAGGTTCATCCTCTTCCGATCCATGTAGTGAAGGTAGAAGTGGTACAAGCCATCAGAGGAGTGAGCTAGTAGAGGTAAGTAATGCATCGCTTATTTCTGTTGTTGGTGCATGAACCGAGCGGTGGATGGGTTCTGTTTCATTAGATAAGTAGAATATCAGTAGTACTGTTGGTTTATGTCATTATCTGAATGCATAATGTTTCTGTATGGTCACTTGTTATCATTCCTTTTCAAACAAGCAGGGTGATAGTTCTAGAACTGGAGAGCTAACTGCACCAGTGCTGCGAAGGGCTTACAACCTTCGTCCACGGAAGGATGATCCAGTCACATTGCAAAGGAGATCGGAATTTTCAAGATCTAGGGAGCAGAAGCCTAAGAAAAGAAAACGTAAGAGCATGGAGTCTAAGGAATATTTGCAAAGGGCCGCAAGAAGAATCAACAAGATTATCAATGAGATTCCTGAAGAAACACATGTTGATCCCCAGAATAGGAGTAAGCATTTGCTGTATCATGTTTGTTTCCTGTCGTTCTTGTCTTTATATTAACTCTAAGTGCACTCTATTGTCAACATCTTGCAGCTGAGATAATAAATGCAGGAAGTGCAGTACTGGGAATGGAGAGTAAGTTTTCCTTCTCATTCTCCTTTTCCTCGCTAATATTTTGTTTTTCTTCAGTACCAGAAGGTTTTAGGTGACTTTTTTTTTTAATCTGAGCACAAGAAGGTTTTAGGAGACTATTTGTTTTTTAATATGAGCAGCACAAGAAGGTTTTAGGAGACTTCTTTTTTACTCTGAGCAGCATAAGATATACTTTGTTGTGGCATCCAATCATAGTCCACATTTATTTGAATAACATTGTAATTTCATGAATTTCACTAAATTCGGAAGTAGTTCAATGGGCCAGTGAAAAGCAAGGATAAGAGCAATAAAACTAAGAAAACAAGGAATGAGTTATGCATATAAAATGTATCAACTAAACTAACTGAAATGGTACTACAGAGCTATGATCAGCGGGAAATTTTTTTTATCTCATTTGCAACCTAGTCACTGTAGTTTTCTTTTGTAGTTTACAGTTGAGGATTGGAATGCCACCCCCTGCTTTTTATTGAATACCTGTCAAACCTTCATAATATTAACTGTCACTTTCTAAATAAAATTTATAACCAGAGTGGCGCCCGTATTTTTCATCACCGGTTACTGGTCTTTATAAAACTACGCTGAAGGGTGCTTGCTGGACAATCGAGAAGCTGGCTTTGCAGGCTGCTGCTTCTGTGGTAGGACTCAAATCTATTACAGGTAATCACATTATTAATTATCAATTTCATCTATTGCTTATTATGGTCTGACATACTTAATTCACAATTATTCATTTTTTTACAGGTGACAAATATCTTTTTATTGCTCTGGGACCATTTTTATGTCTTCCGAAAAGATTCAACAAATTGTGACAGTTGCAAATTTGGTTAAAAAATGTCAAGACACAGATGAAGTAGCTGATGGCCTTACGGTTAGTTCATTTTTGTGTTATTATCGATGAAGTTTTGGTTTTGTCTTCAGCCTCTCAACAAACACTAATATTTTGCCCTTTTATATTTGTTGTAGATCAATGTATATTTGCAAAATCATGAAACATGTAAAGGCAACCTGTTGTATTATGATTTTTATTACAACATCTGTGTGATTCAAATTGAGTCTCCTGTCCATCTGCCGGCAAAAGGCTTTTGTTCACAGCCCATTAACTTTGATGTATGCAGCTCAAAAGATGTGGTTGCTTTGGGTCGTGACAGAGAGAAACATGTCTTGGTGGTTAGTGCAGGAAAGATTATTCCAAAATGTAGCATGTTGGACTGTGAAGAACTTTTTGTATCAACTTGCAGGATTTCAAAGGTGAGCATATCATGAAATATATATGTGTTTATGTTATAATTTTTATTTTTGCGTCATCTTAATTTTTCATTGGATGATTCCAATACTTGTGCTTTAATGGTCTTGTGCCCTTTGACAGCTCTATTTTTATAGGCCATGACCAAGTGATTAGTAAAAAGGACTTTAGGAACTAGAAACGAATGACAAGCTAGTACCGAATGTTAATCTTTGAATTCATCTGTAAGCTCTTAGAACACTGACTTCCCATGGCACTGTGAACTATGTGTTTGAATAAGTTCTAATTGGTCTCACCTCAATTAAATTTTATCTTTGAATTCACCTGTAAGCTTTTAGAAAACTGACTTCCCATGGCACTGTGAACTATGAGTTTGAATACGTTCTAATTGGTCTCACCTCAATAAGATTTTATCTAATCAACTGAATAATTTTAACTAAAAACTGTATTATTGCAATCAATCTTGTGTCTTCCTGTAAAGATGATTTGTTTCTGCCATGCACTACATCAGTTACCGGTCAACCAGGTGCGCATATGAGTGTTGAAAAACTCTTAGCCTTTCTTTAGGTTACTTGAACATCAAGATCTTGGGAAAACCTAAGCTAATGACCAATAGGCTGGATAAATAACCTAGGGAGTTGTCTTGGCACAATACAAGGATAAGAATATGTGAAATCTATCCCCTTTTAGTTAAAAGTTTTATTCAAACCCAATGTTTCCCTTTAATGTCTTAAATTGGTTAGCGTAAATAGATGTACTCACCAACTACAACAGCTCCCATAACTAACATGAAAGTGATAATCAGTTTTCAGTTACCATATCTATGCTATTGGGAGGAATATATTTACTGTTCTTAAATGTGCTACGCTATCTGTATTTATTTATTTGTTTTGCTCAGTATCAGACAACCAAACATGCTGTAAGTCTGTAAATTGGAAAGTTGGGTGTAATTTGGAATTTTGCATTTATGTAATCCAAGCATTTTTAAGCTCATCCTTCTTGTACTTCTTTGAATAATTTGATGGTTACCATTCTGTTTCGGCAGCCAAAAGTTGGGGGCCCTCTGATGAACATGGATGGAGATTTTGTTGGGATGAATTATTATCACCATAAAGAAACTCCTTTTATTCCGAGTTCCATTGTGTTTAAGTGTTTGCAGCAGTTTGAATTTTTCAGGTATGCATTTACTTACTTTTCCTTACGAGCCCCAATAGTGTTAGTGAATTTCAATCGGTTCTCTACTTGCTCCTTGGGATATCAAGTTTGACACTAGTGTATGGGATCTACCAATAATCTTTAAGTTGAGATCTGTGGCTGATTAGCTGGCATGACATGTTCTTGGTTGCTGATATTGTCGATGAATGATGCACAAAGATGACATTTGTTTGATCTAGTAAGAATGAATTGTGATGGGCCAATCCTTATTTTTATCAGGGTTATAGTTTTCCTTGTTTAAAGAATACCTACTAATTCTAGTAAAATATTTTTTTTACAGCTTTAGTAATCTCAATGTGAGAATGCTTCATTGGATTTTGTGTGTATATATTATGGGCTTGCCAATTAGATTGTATTATTTATTATTGTTGCTAACATATTAATTTGAAGTTCAATGCCATGTTATGCAAATGGGGAACTTTGTGATGCAGAGACCAATGTACGTTTTGTGAAATAACAGCCTTTTGCACTTTCTTAATGGTGCAGGAAAGTTGTAAAACCATGGCATGGGCTGCGCGTTAGAACTCTTTATGCAGATGGGTGTCATGAATTTGAAGAGAACCAAACCAAGTTTCTCTGTGGGGCCACTTGTGTGATTGTTGAAAAGGTTAGTGTCATCTCTCTTTCCAGTTTCTATTGATAAACAAATGGCATATGAGATTTATACGTATATAATGTTGATTGTTTGACTGCGAAATTTTGAATTTGTTACATATTAAACTCCTCTTTCTTTATCCTATAGTGCCTGATTCGCCTAGACAGTCATATACATTGATCAGATTTTCACTTGTGTGTTTGTAATTGCAGATTGAAAAACTATCTTCGGCCGAAGCATCTGGTTTGAAGGAAGGGGACATCATCGATCAAGTTAATGGTGTATCTTGTTCCAATGCAGCAGAGGTATGTTCTCAATCAAGTTAATGGTTCCTTAGCTTTTGTGCGTGAGGCTGCGGTTAGATGTTTCGCTGGATCGCCCATGTTCTATTATGGTATATAATCTAGGGGCTAACAAACACAAAATTCATATTAGGATGCATGCTGCTAGTTTTGATGAGGACTGAATATTATTGAATGCGAAATGAAAGTGAAGATGAAAATGGTTGCATATTTTTGAGAGCATGAAGAACACTCAAATTACTCACATAGTTATGACTAATAATGAGAATGAGTTTATAAGCTTGTTTCCTAGTTGATAAATAATGGGTCTAGAAAGATGTCTCAAGAAGTATTGCATTTAGGCCCGGGACAGGGAACTGTAAATTTGGATTCAACATAAGACGACACGGTAGGAATCACCAACACACTTGCAGTATTACTGAAGAAACTGCATTCCAGTAACACCTGCAGTTCATTATGTGGCTAGCAGGTTTAGCAATGGTTTGAGGGGAGCCAGGTTGAATACCCTGGCAGGCAACCAAAGCAATCATTTCTAGCTTGTGATTTTCATAATAAGCTGGCGGGCACCAATTCTTGCATGCTAATTTTCCATACTAGGCTTGTCAATCAGATGCACCCTTAATGTTCTGTACTGAAAACATCTTTGTTGTTATTTTGCGTAGCTTGGTGGCATATTGCTGGATTTAGCTACTGCACGTCTATTGGGTTCGAAGGAAATATGCATTAAGGTTTGATCTATCAATTTGTAATGAAAAAAGTAATCCAGTTAAAAGCTATAGCAGTGCTTATGAAGTTATTGACTGTTTAACTGCTGCCGTTTCTTCAACATATCCATCCAGTTTCATGTGATGGGTTGTGATGACGAAAGAACAATTGTCCTGGACAGGCCTACGCCAAATGGATTAAACCGGTAATATCCTTTATAATTTGATGAAGTTTATGTAATATGTGGAACTAGTCTGAGTAGATTTGTGATTCTTTGTTTACTTCCAGGTGGCCTTTTCCAGAGCCTATTATTGTTCGGAAATACGTTGATGGGAAACTTGATAGCGAAGAATGGTATTCCATGGAACCCTGAGAATGCGTTATCCCCGTGCTGATGACCTTAGTGTTTTCTTTAATTATTTTTTAGCACAAGGAGATAGCGTAAGGACATTTCTGTTCAGATACTGTAAGGTACCGACTAGCTGACTCCTCGATGTCAGGACTGTATGGATTTTAACTAGCACATGTATGCTGTCAGTTGTTGCAAGATGGTAATCACTTAGTAGCAGTAGAAGCAGGGCACGGGTAGCTTTTAGCCGGCTGGATTGCCATTAAACATGCTCCTGAGTTCGGGTTACTTGGGTTATTGTACTGGCAAATGGTTGATTATGTAGCAGGTTTTTTTTTTGGGGGGGGGGGGGGGGGGGGGGGTAATATGTATGTGTCTTTATTATATGTGTCCTGGCATACGACGCGACATCAACTGAAGCTACTAGCAGTGCCCCAGCGCGTTGCCACGGGTGTAACTGAGAGCAGCAATTGGCATGTTTCATTAATGAATTGTATTGTGGCGGCGGTTTCAAGGAAACTAAGGGCTAGTTTGGTTGCTGCCCTGGAGAGATTTGCCTGAGCCTAAGCCACCTTGATAGCCATTGGTACGACCGTATCCTTGAGTATTCCTTGCAGCATCCGCGCCCGGCACCACAGCACCACCACGCCCAATCACACCGCCTTGGGTTGCCGAAGCCCTGCCACGACCATTCACTCCCCTTCCAGCATCATCACCCACTCCAACCTGCTGTCCTCTCTCCATGCCGCTGGGCAGCGCTTGCACGTATGATGCTTGCGATTGCTTTCGTGACTGCGGCGGCGGCGTGGTTCTCCATGCCGCTGAGCAGCGCTTGCACGTATGATGCTTGCGATTGCTTTCGTGACTGCGGCGGCGGCGTGGGGAGAGACGCACGTGTAGGGTTGTGGCTGTTGACGATTTGACGAGTTGCTAGTGCAGGTAGTGATGTCCAAACGGGCGGGGCGGCATGGCACGGCACGGCCGGGTCTTAAAAGGCACGGCCTGTTTAATTTCGTGCCGGCACGGCACGCTATTAATTTCTTGTCGTGCCGTGCCGCCCGTCGTGCTCGACTCCCGGCCCACGGCACGGCACGCAATGGGTTAAATGTGCCGTGCCGGGCCAAAAAGCCTTAAATTCTTTTCGTGCCTTAGCAGCACAAAAATCATTTTAACATTAGATTTAAGACCAAAATTCACACAAGTTCGCAAATAGAACCACTTGAATTGAAACAAAACTTCAACCATCCAAAAACACCACTAGAATGAGCTAAAGGAAACATATTACAAGCAAAAACTTTTGCTAAAGGGCCGTGACAGGCTTCTAACGGGCCGTGCCTTCTCGGGCTGCTAACGGGTTACACGGGCTACAATCGGGCTAGGCGGGCCATCCTAATTTCGTGCCGTGCCCGTGCCGCCCGTCGTGCTAGACCCTCGGCCCATGGCACGGCACGCACGGGCTAACGGGCCGGCACGGCCCTAAATTAATCGTGCCGTGCCGTGCTTGGGCCGGGCCAAAAAATTCGTGCTTCGTGCCAGCCCGCTTGGCCCGGCCCCTTTGGACATCACTAAGTGCAGGTGTCCCCCGACGAGAGAAAAATTTCATAAGGCCCACCGATGCATGCCTTGTGGCCCGTCTTGGCCCATATGCAACTTGTATTGAGGTCGGAATTTTAATGGGTTGCATTACGGTATTCATTGCTCCTTGCCGATCCGAAACAGACGCTGAGTTTGAATTTTGAAAACGTTCGCCTGCCGGTGACGTGGACCGAAGCAACTTCGGCGAAGGGCGGCGCTCTGCCGGAGATCCTTCAACCGCCGTGAATTCATCCAGCAAATTGTTTGCCGAGCTTGCCGACATTAGCTGTGACGATTGCAGACTGGTAGATTTATTTTGCGATGATAACATTGGCCAATCTTCAAGAATATGACTTTCAGGCGTATAGGTTGGTTTGATCGGACTAGAGTTCTGTCCATTACTCGTTAATGGCAATGCCATCTTAAACGAAACCGGGACAGAACGTAGTTTCGGTAAAGGACCTTTCCATGTTTTCATGGATTTCGATGTCTTCACTGCAGGTTGATTATTGGCAACAGCCTGGACAATCTTCCTCGCAAGTGGACATCGGAATTCAGAACTGGTAGGTGTAGTAAAACTAACCTTGTCTGCAGCGATGAGTTCTTCATTTGCTTGAATCACCTCCTCCACTGAGAAGCCTCCCATGGCCGCCGCTCTAATGATCTCATCGGTCGACGGTGTTGCGACATTGTCTTCCTCCTCCT
The DNA here is from genome assembly GCA_007726485.1 of Eragrostis curvula. Taxonomy (NCBI): domain Eukaryota; kingdom Viridiplantae; phylum Streptophyta; class Magnoliopsida; order Poales; family Poaceae; genus Eragrostis; species Eragrostis curvula. Next base: position 30,982,308 of record CM017444.1, read on the forward strand.
CCTCATCTTGCAGCGCCCAGAATTTTGACCGTCCGAGGCGACGATCATCCAAGGGATCTTGGGATGAGGAATGATGCGCACTCCTGCCACGAATCACCGGCGTCCACTCCTCTGCCGTGGCAGAGACGGCAGCGGACGACACCGGCAAGGATTCCGGCGACGTCGACGACGGCACCGCGTCGCCAGTCCCCTCCTCACGCGCCGGTACCTAGGAGCAGCTTTGTGCTGTCCATCAGTACTGTCTATTGTAAAGAAAATGTATTCTCTCTCTGACAACTAAGGCAGCCGGCCATAAAAATCGGCCGGAACGGCCTCTCACTATAAAGGATGCCTTCAAGTCTCTGGTTCGCTTCTTCTCGCATTCCCCATCCTTTCGGGCTTGACCTCGTACACAACCGTCACTTGAATTCGATGAATTTCAGTTTTCCCCCATTCCGGCCATCGCCGCCATTGCCGGTGATTCGCCCTCGAAGGTAAGCTAGAGCGCAATTCCTTTGGTTTTAATGATCCTTGCACCACACGGAAGTCGTTTGTACGCTTGTCTGCCACCATCTAGGCCTGTACTGCTCTCTTGATGGATGTCGCCTCTGCTCCGCCGCCGTTGACCGACGATTCACCGTCTCCGGCCACCTCTAGCTCGAGTGACCACTTGGTAAGCCTCCTTGCAGCTCTGGGATGCTAGAGTGGACGTATGAATTCGTGGCCGCGCTTTCTTTTCCACGACGCGATGTCACCCAGCCATTGCGCCGATTAGGTCGTCGCCACTCCGCCGCTATAGGCCGTCTCCGGCGACAAGTCGACCACCGGGCGATAGTCCTCAAGCGTGCGCACCGCCCTGACCTACAAGTCGACGTAGTCCAACCCTAGTTCGCCGCCGGCGAGCTATTTTCTTGCCGCCGACTAGTGTGCATCGCGGTTGATTTCGATTTAAACAATAAGTGGCCACATGTATTTCTCTGATTGGTCTGAATTCAATTAGGCTTTCTACACTCGAAATAATTCTAGAAAAATTAGAAAAAATACTGGAATATTTCCTTATGTTTTTAGTCTCCTATTCTGTAAAAATTAGGTACATGTGTTTAGGAAAACGTTGTAGAAGGGAATGAGTTACCTTTATGTACCTTGTTAAGAAATGTTTATTTAGGGAATTTGTATAAAGAAAAATAAGCAAGGTTAAGCTAAACCATAGATTCTCAGTACCCATTTACCCTATAGGCTCATAGTTGATCATAGAAAAACTTTATAGAGAAATAAATAGTTAGGTTTGCCATATTTCCTAAGAAATAACATGGTTCATTAAGATAATTCAATTGTTATTTGTATAATAGAGTTGCATGCAAACACTATAGTTAAAACATATAGATTGTTATAGTAATTATCACATGTAGATCTAAAAATGGTAGTCTCATGCAAGTTTTACTTTGAATGAAAAAATAATTGCCTAATTAAATAAACATCTCATCTATGCATGAACATATATGTCACTTGGCATCCTCACTGTTAAGTGAGAGTATGACGAGGGATATGTTCTGCAGTCAACCTAGGACCCAGACATACCGAACAATCTTCTTGTTCCAGCGATCATCCTTCACCACCAAATCTTCGGAACCAAAATCTTCGGAACCAAAACCTTCGGAACTGAAGCCTTCGGAATTCCGAACACTGGGGTTTTGCTTGTCTTATTTTATTCCTTCAGAGAATCTTTTCGAAAATAAAAATGACCTTGACGAGTCAAAGCTTGTCTCTATTGCCTGACCAATCTGACGGAATCTTCAGCGATGCGTCACCTCGTCTTCCTGTATCCTTGGAAACTCGCAAAAATAACTTTTTTCCCACTTGACCTTTCAAGCAACCGAAACGCTGCACTCTGACTATAAATTCAGATACCCCGGCTGCTCCATACCTCATCTCTTCTCTCCACTTTCCACCATGGGTCACAAAAGATGTGTAAACCCTAGGTTTTCTCGTTGGCTCAACACCAGTTTCACTGGTGCCTCCAGTTCTTCTTCCTCTGCTCCACCTGCCGAGAGCCCGGCGACTAGCCCTCCTGAGCTAGCTGGTCCATCATCCCCTTCTCCTCCACCTCCAACACAGGTGGAGGATTATGGGCTTCCTCCTCCAAGTCTTCCTCCAGATCCATCAAGCATCATCGATCTGGAGGAGGAGATCGATGACGAAGAATACGCAAGGCGCCTCCATGTGGCTCTGAACAAAGGGCCACGTGAGATCCCCGCCAGCGCCAACATTATCTCCATCGACGACTCCAGCGACGATGAGTCCTCAGGTGAGGACACCAGGGACATGGATGTTCCTGCAGATCCCAGCCCTGCAGGTGATCCAGCTTCTATTATTCCGCCGAATGACGATTCGATTCTGCGCTCTACTGGGGTCACAAATCCGGTCCTTGACTCTAACATGGGGGGCACCCATATCTCCTCTCGTGTGTCCCTCATCAACAGCGCAAGCGGTGGGGGCATAGAGTACACTTCCACTGGTGTCGCCGGAGCTGTTCCTGAGGGCGCTGATGTGCAGGGGAACTAGGGATACGAGATATCCCCGTGCTGCTCACACTTGAGCCCTGTATTTTGATTTCCCTTGTCTTCAATCTTTCTGTAATGGGCAGGTGCTTTCTTGAGCTTCATATGTATCTTAGATATTGTAATAGGGTCTTCAATTTAATGAATGGAAAGCTGCCTTCAATCCAGTGTATATATGTATTTAAATATATCTTCATGTTTTTGCAATGCTTCATCTGATAAGGTTTCGCAAAACAACTCTTCAAAGTCTGCCTCTTCTGAACTTCACTTCTTCAGAACACAGTTTCTTCGAAGAATGAGAATCTCTTCAGAGAACAACACACTCCCTTTAAGAACAACTTCTTCAACAAACAACTCTTCAAAGAATACCTCTTCGGAGAGCAAACTCTTCGTAGGATAACAAAATCTTTGGAGCATAGCCTCTTCAGAGAACAACAAACTCTTCAGAGTTATATCTCTTCGGAGATTAACAATCTTTTCGGAGAAAACACACTCTTCGGAGTATATCTCTTCGGGGAATAATTTAATTCCCGGTGGCAATACTTTTCTGCTCACTTTGCGGAAATATCTCCAAAAACTGCCATAACAAATTCCTCAAACTCCGGCGGCGGAAACCAATTAATTTTCAAAATAACGGGAATGTCGCGTGACATCGCGCTGTCAGGTGCATTTATCGGAAGGGAATATCTTCTTTGGGAAGCCAGACGATCACAAGGGCCATAAATCCCAATTGCTACAATCGTCTTCCCCATTCCGCATCGCAATCTTGCTGTCGCCACAAACCCTAGCTTCACATCCACCAGCGCCTGAACCCTAGCTTGCTCCCCATGGCCGACGCATCATCTGAGAGGACCGCAACTGCTCCCCAAGAACAGCAAGACGATTCCAATAGCTCCACTGGCTCCCCCACCAAAGCCCAGCAACTAATGGCCGCCGGCGCCATCCCGGAATCCATGGATCATTGGAAGCCCGGGGAGATTGACGAGGAGTACATCACCGAGCTGCAGAGTGCCGGGTGGATTTCAGACTTCGTCATCACCAAAGAGAACAAGGGCTCCATGTGATTCAGCTTCGACACTACTGAAATCTCGGTATTCGAATTTGATCTGATTTGCGGCTTCAATCTTCCGCCTTCAAACTTTCTTGAGCGAGTCTACAAATTCTATAAGATAGAGCTTATCCATTTAAAGCCTCAAGCCATTTCCTTGCTTAGTATCTTCACTATGCTTTGCGAGTGCTGGTTGGGTACTGCTCCTTCTCTTGATCTATGGCGAGTTTATCATGAGCCCCGCTACTATTCTTCTAGATTGGTGGGTTGTGTGAGCTTCAATCTTCGGAAGAATAGCTCATACCCACCTTGAAAGTACAGACGCTCTTGGAGCGGCTTCCGGTGGAGGTACTTCATCATGGATGACTCTTTGAAGCATGATATCAAAGGCAAAGGATTGCTGCCTTTCCATCAAGGGTGGAACAAATCAGTCCCAGTCATGGATGAATGCCTCAAGCGCATGACTGTCAAGGTTACTGAACTGGTTTCTCTGGGATTGAGGGGTGAACACATCACGGAGGAGTATGTTCGCAGATGCATCTTTCCTCTTCAACTCCATGACCCCCTTGCCATGTTCGGGGATGGACCCCCGAAACCCAAGATGGCTTCCTGCTGAAGGTAAAAATTCACCTTGTAATCTTTATCATCAATTTTTTCATTTTACAAATTATAATCTTCATCATCACTTTGAACTTCTCCGCAGTTTCTGATATTCCAAAGGACGTAGTTGAAAATGAGTCTGGAATATTCTTGAGGCTAAGTTGCAGTCCAAGCCAGAGAATTTTCCAATTCCATACAGTGCTTCCAATCCAGCAGAAAAAGGTACGAAGCTTCTCGCCAAATAATATTCTTCACTTCATACATTGCTCATCCATCTTGTCATGCTAGGATATGTTTGGACCTGATCTTTCAGAAGGGGGTGCAGAGTGCGCCATGGTTCTTGACAGCAGCAGCGGCAAGAAGGAGCCCAGGGAGTCCCTGAAGAAGAGCTCAGCCGAAGCCTTTGCCAACGACGTCTTGAACAGTCCTGATGGCCAGGTTCCAACTATTCCCACTAATCTTCGCAATCTTTGGTTCACTTTATCTTCTCACAGTCATCTCCAACCAATTCATCTTTAGAACTCCGGAGTGGACCTTCAGAGTTTGGAGGAGAAGGTGGCTAACGTGAAAGCCACTCTGATGTCCCAAGCTGCCATGAAGTCTCCATCTCCCCCGAAGTCCAGACCTCCTCCGAAGACTTGGTCATCGAAGCCCGGTTCTTCGGGAGAAACTACCAGGACAAGAGTGCAACCAGGCCGGGAGAGAAAATTTAAATCTCCGGTGGCCACTCCTGTATCTTCCTTGGTTGAAGTACCATCTGTCCGTGCCGCTCCAAGCCCTGGTGATCAAGTACCTCTATCAATTGTGTTTGGGACCCTCTTTGCTGGATTCTCGCGTATATCTCAAACTCATGCATCCCAGGGTCAGCAAAACACAGGCATCAAAAGGCCTCGTGTGCGAGCTGCAGGACATGTAGATGTGACTGCAGCAGCATCATCAATTGCATCTCCTTCAGGATCCTCTTCTGAGCCCAGTGTCTTCGCCAAGATTGTGCGAGATGTTCAAGCTGCTGAAGCTTGGACCCTCAAGACTTGCCAGGCTTACAGCTCCAAGGTTCATAAGCTTCAATAGGAGAACAGCCAACTGCAGCTTAAGCTTTCAGAAACTGTTCCCAACCCAGTATTGGCAAATAAGGATGCCAAAATATCAGAACTGGAAGTAGCTTTGGTGGGCGCCAACAAGGCATTGGCTGATCTCAAGACAGCCCGTGCTTCAGAAGTGAAGACCTTACAGGACACCAACAACACCTTGACTGCTTCTGTTGCAGGTAAATCTCTTTAACTGACTCTTCATAGCTAGCATCTGACCAAATGTTGAATCATGAATTCATTCTCCTTTCGCCAGACTTGAAGAATAACACTAGGACCTTGGAGGAGAAGATGAAGCTTAAGGACCAGGAACTGCATCTCCTTCGACAACAAATATCAACCTTTGAAGCTGACAAAAAAAAATTGAAAACCGAGAAGGATGAAGCAGTCGAAGAAGGTTATGCACGCTGTATTGCTGGCAGTGCCTATACCATTGCCCTGTTTCAGCATCATCTTCCCAACCTGGATCTTGGTCTTCTGAGTGCTGGCTTCAAGTATGACGCTATTCAGCGTGATGCTATAGTGGATCAAGTTCATACTGAAGCAGATGCCTTTGTGACGTCTCTAGAGCTCATTCCCAGTGCTACTCCTGCTGAAGAAGAAGTAACTGCTGAAGATGAGGGGCATGGTGATGACCAGGAATGATTCGGCTCTATTTAAAGAGCTTGTAATAAAACGTTTTTGTTGTAATGATGGGGCGAAGGCCGTTGTTTAAACAATGCTTTTTTGATGGGGCGAAGGCCCTTATTTGAACAATGCTTTAATGCCTGTGTGATCCCCTCTGCTTTTCAGTACATAGTTTCAACTGTGTGCAGGAAAGTAGTAAATCAGTAAGGCATGTAGATTGTTCAATTTTTGTACACATTTAAGTGTTTTAAATTTGGTTGAACGTGCAACCTGTTTGGGGAGAGCCAACTTTTGAACCAGACAGTGGGCTAAGGGTCTCCGCCCAAACCTTTTCACGGGGAGGGGGGGGGGGGGGGGGGCATGTAACTTATCGAACCACCATTGTGGCTAAGTCTTATGACACTTTGATGCTTGAAAAGACTGTTCGTATCGCGCCTGTGAACCAAATGTGTGGCCAGGACAACGACCAAACTTAGTAGACTAGCCGAAGGGCTTGTCCTTTTGGTCCGAAGGGACAGTTTTGGTATGTCCGAAGGGACAATTTTAATTAGCTGAACATTGCTCTTTATTAATCATATCCCAAAATCATTACACATAAAATCAATGCAATTGGTCATTTTTTCAAGTTCCCGGCAATATGCCTCCATTGACTTCTGCCAGCACATATGATCCTAGACCTGCATCTTCCACCGCCAAGAACGGACCTTCCCATGGTGATGACAACTTGTGCTTGTCTTTGGTATTGATGTCCTTCTTGATGAACATATCTCCTACACTTAGGATTCTTCTGACAACTTTCTTCTGATACTGTTTCTTCAACTGTTCCTGATATTGCTTTATATGACTTAATGATGTATCATGTTCCTCTTCTAGCAGTATCAGATCAACTTCCCGAGCATCAGGCTATGCTTCTTCATAAAAATTTGTTACTTGATGCGCCCCCAAGTGTATTTTAGGCGGTAATAATACATCAGCATCGTACACCAAGTAAAATGGTGTATCTCTTGTTGCATGACTGGTAGATGTTCGAGCATACCATAACACAGTTGGCAACTCTTTAATCCAATTCTTCCCCTTGGCAGACAGCTTGTCAAACACTCTCGTCTTCATGCCACTCATGATTATTCTGTTAGCTCTTACGACTGCTCCGTTGGTTTGTGCATGTGCCACCGAAGAGGTGGGATGCATGGTCCCATGATTAGCGCAGAATCTTTCGAACTTACCACCAATGAACTGCTTTCCGTTATCAGAGATTAGCTTCTTCATAACTTCGAACCTTGTGACCAGACTTCGCATGAACTTCACCGCTGCCTCTTGGGTAATGCGCGTTATCGCTTCGGCCTCAATCCACTTCGTGAACGTGTCAATGGCCACATACAAGAACTTGCATCCTCCTTTGGCCTTCGGAAAAGGTCCCAGGATATCTATCCCCTAGATGACGAACGGCTAAGACAGGGGTATAGTATGTAACTCTTGAGCGTGTCGCGTGCTCTGCTTGCTGAAACATTGGCAATTGGCACACGTCTTCACTAAATTAATCGCATCTCGCTTCGCCGTGTTCCAGTAGAAACCATGACGAAAAGCCTTGCCCACCAGGGAGCGATATGCGGTATGAGCACCGCAAATCCCCCCATGAATATCATGTAGCAACCTAACTCCTTCTTCGGCGGAGACACACCTTAACAAAATCCCATTGCGAGCTCTTCGGTATAGTACTTCGTCGGCCATCACGTACAGCTTTATCTTGCCGCCGATGCGTTCTGTAGCATCATCATCATCCGGGATAGGGTTGTTTTCTAAGAACTGGATGATCCGAGTTCTCCAGTCTTCAACATGTTCCTCTCCCGAATCTATCACCATTACGTCCTCTTCGGGCGCAGCTTTCGCCACCGAAGGCATCGTGAGCTTTTCCAAGATCACGTCATCAGGAACCGAAGATCTCGACGAGGCAATCCATGCCAAGTGATCCATAAAATCCATAAAATCCTTTCTCAATCCATAAAATCCTTTCTCAATCTTCCAAACTTCCTCCAAGTAATCAACCATCTTCTGATCAGAGCATTGGTACTCTTTTTGTACTTGCCTGGCGACTAGTTGTGAATCCCCTTTCACAAGTAGCTGGTCGATTCCTAGTGACCTTGCAATGCGCAGACCTGAAACTAGGCCTTCATACTCCGCGATGTTGTTCGTGGCTTGAAACAGTAATTGGATCGCATACTTCATGATCCTTCCTTCGGGTGAAACAAACACCACACCAGCACCGACGCCCTTCATGGTGAAGGAGCCGTCGAAATACATGACCCAATGAGTAGGGTCGACTTGATCTTCTTCTCCATCATCGGTCCATTCAGCAATAAAGTTTGCTAAGGCTTGATCCTTCACAGCTCTTCTGGGTACAAATTCTATCTCGTATTGCCCCAACTCTACTGGCCACTGTGCAATTCGGCCAACTGCGTCCTTGCTGTACAAAACAGTCTGCAGCGGGCGATCGGACACCACTTTGATAGGAAGCGCCAGAAAATAGTGCTTCAGCTTTCTTGAAGTCATCAAAATTGCGTACAACAGCTTTTGCACCATAGGATATCTTGTCTGGGAATCTTTGAGGATTTCGCTGACAAAATAGACAACTCGCTGCCGGGACTCGCCTTCAACCAGCCTTTCAACCATCAATCCGCACTGACCACTGCTTCAGTTGCCGCAACATACAGGAGCAACTCTTCGCCAAGTTGTGGTGGCACCAACGTTGGCATTTGCTTGAGGTAAGCCTTTGGCTCATAGAATGCCTTCTCTACCTGCTCATCCCATTCAAAGCCATCCTTCTTACGCAGCAACTAATAAAAGGTCATACCTCTTTCACCCGATCGGGAGATGAATCTGTTCAGTGCCGTCATCAGACAGCTTCTGAATCTCTCTTCGGGTTATAGGAGGTTTCAACTTCTCTATCGCCGCCATCTTCGTTGAATTGGCATCAATGCCGCGTTCGGAGATCATGTAGCCCAAAAGCGTGCCCGAAGTCACACCAAAGACACACTTCTTCGGGTTCAACTTTATCTTGTACTTGCGCAGGTTATCAAAAGTCTGCTTCAAGTCTTCCAGGAGGTTCTCCTTCTTGGTCTTGACGACAATGTCATCGATGTAAGCTTCGATGTTTTTTTTATCTGCTCTTCGAAGACGAGGTTTACACATTTTTTATATGTACAACCCGCATTCTTCAGCCCGAAGGGCATGGTTACATAGCAAAAGATCCCGAAGGGCGTGACGAACAATGTCTTCTCTTGATCATCAATACTGATGCTGATTTGGTCATACCCAGAGTAAGCATCCAAAAAACACAATAATTCACTAGTGGAAGTTGAATCTACAATCTGATCTATCCTCAGAAGAGGGTACTTGTCTTTTGGACAAGCCTTATTCATGCTAGTGTAATCGACGCACATGCGCCATGAACCATCAGGTTTAGGAACTAATACAGGATTAGCTAGCCACTCAGGATAGTCGACCGTTCTAATGAACCCGGCTTGAAGAAGCCTAGTCACCTCCTCATGTATGGCGTCGCGTTTATCTGAAGTGTATCTCCTTTGCTTTTGCTTCACCAGTTTGAAAGCCAGATCAATCCCCAACTTGTTCTCAATCACCTCCCTAGGGATCCGTGGCATATCAGACGGTTTCTAAGCGAACACGTCGATATTGTCCCGGAGGAAGGTGATGAGCGCGCTTTTCTATTTGGGGTCCATGCCCCCACCAATGGTTGTCGTATTAGTGGGGTCGATCTCGCTGAGCACCACTTCTTTGTTGTCAACATAGCTTGCCTCCACAGCTCCGTTTGAGGGCGGGGCTGGTGCCTGGGGCAGAGTATTTGGAGTCTCTAGAGGAGAATTGTCCTTGCCCTTTGGGGTCTGCGATGTGTCTCCCTTCAACGCCTTGGCTGGAGGTTGAATCTTCAGAGCCTCATCCTTGAAGTGTCCAGCCATCACCAGGGCATTGAGGTCACATTTGGCAGCTTGCTCTTGATCCGCACAGACGGTGATGACGCCATTAGGGCCAGGAATCTTCAGCTGAGCATACGCAAAGTGTGTCATCGCCATGAACTTGAACAAGAAAGGTCTTCCCAAGATACAGTTGTAGGCAGAGTCAAAATCAGCCACTTCAAATGTGAGAACCTCTGTCCTCCTGTTCTCTTTGGGGCCCACAGTAACTTCCAGATGTACTTTCCCAAGGGGTTGAGACGACACCCCCGGGACGATCCCATTTAACGATCCTTCAACAGGGGCAAGCGTAGTAAGCGGCAAGCCCATCTGTAAGAAGGTCTTTTTCATCAGCAAATTCAATCCACTTCCATTGTCAATCAAAGTCTTCGCGATCTTGTTTCGATGTACGATGATCTTCGCAACGAACGGGAGCTCCGGTCCGCTTAACAGGCTCTTCGGATGGTCCTCAGCATTGAACGTGATCGGAGTTTCCGACCACTCTAGCTTCATGGTACACGGTTCCGCAGCCAACACTTCTCGGTAAATCTTCTTGTACTGTGTTCGGGATGCCAGGGCCGAACTTCCCCCAAAGGTCATATTGATCTCAAGGTACCTCTCTTCCTCGTCATCACGATCCTGCTGCTCTGCGCGAGGTGGACCATTGTTTCTGGGACGCCCACGGTCTTCTTCGTTGAATCTGATCTTTCCTTCTGCAAGCTGTTGTTGTTCCATCCTCTTGTGCTCGTAGCACTCGTCGAAGTCGTGCGAGGTGGGCCTGTGTATAGGACACCACTTCACAGCGCCTTCGGGACGATCGTGATCACAGCCCCGCTTCTTGGGGAAACGACCATCTCCTCGCCCCTTCTGTTCCACAGCCATGACTTCACGCTCTTCCGTCTTCTTTTTCTGACCCTTGCCCTTGCCGTCATTGAGACGAGCTCGAGCATCCGCCGCCTTGGCGTAGGATTCTGCGATGTCGAAGAGCTCAGCGACTGTAATCGGCTCTTTTTCAGCAATCGTCTCCACTGTTTTCACATCTAGACATCCATCCCTGTAACCTCCGATGACCTCAACATCATGTATCTTCGTGATGGTGTTCCGCATCTGACAGAAGCGCTTGGTGTAGTCCCGAAGGGGCTCATCCGGCTTCTGCCTTATGTTCTTCAGCTGGTCCGCCGTTCCGTGGCGAGTGTAGGAGCCGAGGAAGTTTCCCTTGAAAATCTTCGTCAGCTCGCCCCAAAAATCGAACGAGTAGGGTGGCAGATTCATCAGCAATGTACGTGCAGCTCCGGTTAGGACGGTGGGCAAATAGCAGCACCTGATTCTTTCATCACCTCCAGCCGCATCGGTCACCGTAGAATAGATGGACAGGAACTCTCCAGGATCAGTGTTGCCGTCGTACTTCTCCGCCACATTGGGTTTGAACTTATCGGGCCATTGCACAGATCGGAGATAGGGTCCAAGGGCTTGATAAGCCGGGGGCCCACTTTCAGAGGCGAGACAAGGTGGACCCGAAGACCTGGAAGGCTGTCTTGGCGCTTCCGAAGGTCGTCCGCCCAAGCGATCATGAATCGAGGCCGCCCTTTGCTGCCGATTCAAGGCATGCCTGGCATCGGAGGGAGATAGATGTCGCTCTTGTTGCCTTCGGTGGTTGGATGACGATCCATGCTCGGACACGGCTGGCCATTGATCGTTCGTCAGCCTGAGTCTACCTCGGAGGTTGGAGACGGGGGCCACTGCGACGGCTCCATTGTGCGCATGTGGGGCCGTGTTGAGTCGGGCCGCTAATTCTGAAAGTGCATGTGCACCCCTAGTGGGTTTTGGTGTATTGTATGACAACATGATTAAAGGTCTAATATTCTTTGTGAGTATATGGACAGGTTGCAAGCAATATACATACAATGTTTCTCATGTATACACTCTTGTATGTACAATTGTTTGAAGCAAATGAAGACCATGTGACCAATGTATAATGTAAAGAAATGAATTATTTCAAATACAAGATTCTATATCTAGATCTACTAGGTTTGCATTTGCTTTACACTTTCTTATCATTTATATGCAAATCTCGATCTACTAGGTTGCTTGTGTAGTTGAGCTTTTATTCTCTGTGGATATTGTTACTAGAACTCTTTTACATACCCTAGTAGCTTTCTTTCATCCTAGAGGGAACCGGGGATCGAAAGATCTGAACTTCTGTTTTTCTGTCCAGAGAAAACCGGAAGTTCCGGTTTGCCAAACCGGAAGTTCCGATTTTGGCAGTTTCAGTTTCCGCTGCAGTTTTAATTGCATAATTTCGTATATCGCCTATTCACCCCCCCCCCCCCCTCTAGGCGACATCAAGGGACTTTCAATTGGTATCAGAGCCCAACCTCCTTATAGGCTTAACCGCTTGGAGGAAAGATCGATGTCTTTAGGCGAAATGGATCAAAATGATTATGGTTGTCATAGTTACTTGCTTCCTTCTATATCTAGACCTGCTTGTGATATTCCTTATTTTTGTGGCTCAAATTATGCTCATTGGAAAGACCGAATGATTTCATATTTTCGTCAAATGAGCCCACAAATTTGGTGGATCGTAGATATAGGCTTTTCTCATGCCTTGGATTATTATCATCTTACAAAAGGGCAAGAGAAATGCTTATATCTCGAAGCTCATGCATATAATGCTTTATCTAGTGCTTTGAGCGCAGGTGTGGAGGATGTGATATTCAAGAAATTTGGACTTCTTGAAAGTGCCCATCTTCTTTGGATGGCACTTAAAGAAACATATTGCTCAAGGGAAGACACACTATCATCCTCAGAGTCTGAGCCTGAAATATCAACATCCTCAACAAGCTTCAATGTACAAGAAGTGAAGCAATCGAGTTGTGAAGCAAAAAATGTTCAGTCTGTCAGTCCAGGAAAACCGGAAGTTCCGGTTTCCCAAACCGGAAGTTCTGGTTTTGGCAGGACAGAAACAAGTTCAACTCGGAATGAAGAAAATGATTGGTGCCGCTTTAGACCAAGTGAAGAGTCTGTCTCTTCAAGTGACTCAGAAGGTGAACACTTTATGTGTCTCATGGCTAAGGGCAAGAAGAAGCCAATCAAGAAGGATGAAAGTGAGAGTGAAGATGATGACCTTGAATTTGACAAGTTGAGCAAGAAAGACATGTACAAGATTATGAAGCTCATGAAGAAGATTGAGGAGCAAGAGTTGCAGCTAGAGAAGCAAGAAGAGTTTCTCATTGGGAAAATGGAAGAGCTTGAAGCTCTAAGTGAAAATCATGCATGTGCCACTAACTCTTCTCTATGTGTAGCTTCATTGCAGCAAGAAAATTGCAATCTCAAGGCTCAACTTGGTGTGCTCACTAGCAAGCAAGTGAATTTGCAAAAGAGCCATGAAGAGCTTTTGTGCTCACATGAAGCTCTTATTGAGTCACATGCCATGCTAGAAATATCTCATGAGGTTATTTTGACTATGGTAAAATCTTATCAATCTCACACATGCAATTGCACAAGCACACAAATGTCTATTGATTTATCTTGTGCTAACATTTGTTGCTCTCAAGTAAAGCCATCATGTGATGAGCATATTATTGTAGAAACTTGTGATGATTTCATTGCAAGTGAAAATGACAATCTCATGAGAGAAGTTGAGAAGCTCAAGAATGATTTGAGGTTGTTAAAGGGTAAAAGTCATGTGCAACCATCTCAAGATAACCGTGATGACATGGTGAAGAAGCTTGAGAAGGGATCAACTGTCACATGTACAAAGAGCCCCAGCAACAAGCTCAAGAGAATTCATGACAAGAGCGACAAGCAAACATTCAAGAAGGAAGCTCAAGTCATGTACTTAGAGTGCTCATCGTCAATGGGACACTTTGCATCCGAATGTACTTCAAAGAAAATTGATCAAACCTCACTTTCTAGAAGACAAAGAAGATTATCTCAGAGGAAGTGTTTTGGTTGCATGGAAGAAGGACACAAAATTGCCTCATGCCCAAAGAAAAGAAAAAGTGTGCAGACCAGTCAAAACCGGAGACTCCGGTTTGGCAAACCGGAAGTTCCGGTTTCTGCAGAGAAGCTTCAAGTCATTGAACAATGTGGCAAAGGCTTTGTATCAGCATATGATAGATTCATGGGCAAGAGTGGCTGCACAAGAAGGCAAATCAAAGATAAGGAAAGAAGAATCAAATATCGGATTTGCTATACTTGTCGCACCAAAGGACACATCGGTAAGGATTGTCCTATGGCTCAAGTTTCGATTCCCAAGTTGGTCAATATCGATTCATCAACTATGAAGGCCACAAATGATGCTTGTGTTGATAAGGTGATTAGTTCACCAAGTTTTAGCACAAAGCTCATTTGGGTGCCAAAATCTTGTGTGACTAACATTGAAGGACCCAACAAGATTTGGGTACCAAAATGTGCTTGAAATTGCTGAGCAGGTACACATGATGCATTGATGTCTTGGCATACAAATGAAGTGTTATTGCTATGCAAAGTGCCAAGAGTGGAACTATTCTCTTATTATCCACATCAATGACATCATGGTAACAAGTATCACTTCCAAGGTCTTATGATCTCTCATTCTTATGCAATTAGTTTGCATGTGCCCTCTTTTATCTTGAGAGATTATTAAGAAACATATGCTTACGCACAATTGTGTAGAAAGATGCAATTAATGTCTCCTATGGAGAAACTTGTCTTTCAAGCCCTTTCAGGTACTCATGTTTCATATATTGAACAACTAGAGGAAAATACAAGACACAATTGTCAAGAAGTCACTAATTTCACTGAAATGCAAGTGTTTAGGAAAACCGGAAGTTCCGGTTTCCCCTGGAAAATTTGGAGAAGTGACAGAAGCACAAAAGTGAAGTGACTTATGGAAGATCCAGTTGTTCATGTTGATTTCTATACAAAACATACAAGCACAATATGAAGACAAATATTGCTCACATGTCTAGGTGGTTGTGAGTATTTCTTGACATTCATTCATTCATTGAATATCTTATTTTATTCCTAACTGAGATATAGATTGAATCTCTCCATATTCTTGATCGAACAAGTGCACATACTAAATCATTCAAAAATTTAGTGCACCTATTTAGGGGGAGACTCACTCTATGTCTTTCTATGTCTTAAGTTAAACGAAACGAACCTTGTTGTCTAAGTTGTTTCATGAAACTAGTCTCACATATGGAGAATATTCTTATAAATTGAATGCACCTCAACGTGGGAAATGAAACTCCTATTAAACCCCAAGATCCCAGGTTCCTTGTTCAAATTCTAAAGTATATGAATTCTGCAAAATCGGATATTCCGGTTTGGCAAACCGAAAGTTCCGGTTTGGGCAGATTTCATATAACTACATTTATTTGAGGTCTCTTTGTTATTTCTCCATCTTTTTTATCACTATGTGTGATAATTGAGTCTGTGCTGCTAATGCTAGTTTGTGTCATTGAAAGTGCATGATATTCTCTTATGAAAAATCTAGCATTGGATTTATTGAAAAAATAAGCACATGACAAAAGATTGATGTATTCATCCTCATTGGTGAATATTTGGTTTTTCTACATGAAGGTATACCTTTTTGCCCCGGCATTAATTCTTTCCATCATATAGAACTTATGTGCTAGGTTGTGCCTTGGTATGTGGGTGACTCAAGTCAACATATACTCTTTGTGAGTTAGGATAGTCTTTTCGAAAATCCTTATCATGATTTATGTGTGTTTTTCAAAAATATTGGTTCTTGATCTTTGTGATCATTTCAAGCTAATTGTGGTTATTGTTCACCTTGTTTGATTGTTGGCTAACCACAATTAGTGAGATTGTCTCTCTCAAGTCCTTAATTCTTTGATATCAAATCTTGATCAAGACCCTTACTAAGTCAGCAAATATTCTTGTATATCTCTCAAGACAGCAAGAAAAATCAGTGGTCGGATTGTCCGGCATGAGGTCGGACTCTCCGGTAAAAATCATGGAATTTCAGTGCTCAACAACAGAGACTCCCCACCGGATACTCCGGTAGGATACCGGATACTCCGAGCTACAGTGATGTGTAGAAATTCAAATTCTGAGTTTTTCTGTCTAAGTCAGAAAAACCGGAAGTTCCGGTTTCCAAACTGGAAGTTCCGGTTTTGTCGGGTTTAACCCTATCCGAACAGAAACTTACCCCATCCTCCACCATTCACTTCTATCCTCTTTCTCTCACCGTGGGGAACCTCCTCTCTCTCTTCTTGGGCGATTTCAAGTTCCAACCGTGGAATCCTTCGGTTTTTGAGTGGATTGTGTATCCCCAAGACCGGAGACTCCGATTCCACCTCCGGATTTGAAGTTTCCCTCTCCAAAGGTACCCATGATCTCTTTTTTCGATCTTCTTGGTCCTTGGGTAGATTTGAAACTCCTTCCTAGCATTGCTTCCTAGGATGCCATAGTACATATACCTGCAATATCTCTGTGATTGGTGGGCTAAATCGATCGGATTCAAGAACTAGGTTTTCCCCGTGAAAACTGGAAGTTCCGGTTTGGGAAACCGGAAGTTCCGGTTTTGACAAGGGAAGTCTATTTCACGAATTTTGGTTGATCTATATTATGGCTAGGAAATCTAGTGCTATCTTGCTATCTACTCATGCCTTGAAACATCCTTAGTTGTTTTAGATGACTAGATGGACATAGGTTTTCCTTGAGAAAACCGGATGTTCCGGTTTGGCAAACCGGAAGTTTCGGTTTCCTCAGTGAAAACCTGAGTGCATGTTTTCATTTAAATTTGCTATCAAACCATCTCATCTCCTGTTCTAGCTGTTTCCTAAAATCCTTCATGCATATTTGTTATATCAGGGGCAGCATGGCTGATGATGGAAGGGAAATAAGAAAGAAAGCAAGGCATGATGATCCGAATCCGCGTGTTTGTCGAAAGCAAACAGCGGCTCGCACCAAGAATCTGCCTAGGGGTACTATGGAGATTGCAGATGTTGTGGAAGAGGAGGTTGAGGAAACCTCAAGTGATGACACTGAAGAAGAAGAGTATATTCCTTCTCCACAACATGAAACCAGCGGTCATTCAAAAGGGAAATCAGTAGCTGGTATTGGCAGTAGCAGTGGGACAGCAGGGGGGAATAATGAGTCCAGTGAGGAAGATGAGGAGGATGAGGAGGAAGAGATTTTTGATGTGGAGGAAATCAAGATCATTGCAAACAGTCCACTCAAGAGTTGTGGTTATGCACCATATATTATGCTTATGATTGAGAAGGTCACCGGTTTCTCCTTTGTGTGTGAGATGAAGCATAATTATCTAAAGGTCAAAGCAAATTTGAAAATGCCGGTTCAGGACAGCGGGGCAGCAGCTCAAACTCATGAACCATCAACTTCCCAAGGTCCTAGCAGCAGCAGAAAGCATAGGGGCAGCGGATCTTCCTCTCCGATCAAGAAGTTTTTGAACCTCTTCCTTGGCTTGTGTCGGTCTCAATATGATGCAGATGTGAAAGCACACAATGAGAGGAAAGAAAGAAGAAAGCTCACAAAGACAGTGAAGCAAATAGTTCAAAGAGATCATTCCGATATTGTTTGCTCTCCTATTAGAGATGATGATAGTCCACCTATGGGAAGCTTTGAGGAAAGGATTAGTGGCTATCAACAATAAAATCTCAGTGCTCAGATTTTTGCTGAACAAAGCTTCAATGAGTATGGATTTGGTTTCTTTGGTGAGCAGCCGCAGCAGCAGCCCCCTCCCTTCTCCCCTCCAAGACATGAAGATGAAGAGGAGGAAAATGATGGAGATGACGAAGACGACGAGTGAAGTTCATTGCAGGTTATCTACTCCTTTTTGGTGCTGGATGACAAAGGGGGAGAGAAAGTTTAAAAGCTTCAAGTCGTCGCCGTCGAGTTTCAGCTCGTTCTGTCTTGATCTGTTCTGTCCAGTAAAACCGGAAGTTCCGGTTTGGCTGGACATGAAACTTATCCTTGTATCTTTCATCGCTTTGTGGACTTGAGAACAATTGTAATGTGTGAACTATGTGTGTTGAACCTTGTAATAAGTTTCTAAGGATCTCTTTTATGCTAGTGTGTGATGCCTTGTTGAAATGATGTATTGTTTTTTCTTTTTAACTCTGTGCAGCCTGAAAAACCGGAAGTTCCGGTTTTGGCCAGACAGCACAGATGCGTTTTATTTTTATTATGTTGTGTGATTATCTTGTCATATGCATCACGTATTATTTGTTCACACACACTTGTTGCACCCCACAAATGCATACATGTAGGAAAAGCTCTCATGTTTTCCATTCTATATGTGCAAATGGCATTTGAGGTCAATTTTTTGAATTTCACTCAAATATGCACATATTAAGGGGGAGCTTGTTCTACATATTTGCATTCAAAATATTCTTTGAATATCATTTGTAAGCTTTAATCAAAGTTGTCATCAATCACCAAAAAGGGGGAGATTGAAAGTGCATATGCACCCCTAGTGGGTTTTGGTGTATTGTATGACAACATGATTAAAGGTCTAATATTCTTTGTGAGTATTTGGACAGGTTGCAAGCAATATACGTACAATGTTTCTCATGTATACACTCTTGTATGTACAATTGTTTGAAGCAAATGAAGACCATGTGACCAATGTATGATGTAAAGAAATGAATTATTTCAAATACAAGATTCTATATCTAGAGGCTTTCTCATGGTCAAGATGAAGAAGGATCAAGTGCTATATGTCATTTATGGTAATATGTTTGGAAGCAACTTGATCAATCAATAAATCAATCATCAACACAAAATTGGATGCTTAAGGATGATGCAAAGCAATGTATGGCTTAAATAGCAAGAAGGTGAAGGGTTGACATGACTTGGTCGCGATGAACCATAGTTAGGAGAAGGGCAAGCAGGAGTCTTGGCGCCGAGGCACCTAAAGTATGGTGAAGGGCAAGTGGAGTCGATTTCGATGGACCGTTCAAGCTATATGGAGTATATGTTGCTAAGTATCAATTATTGTTGAATCATAAAGAATTGAAGTGACTAGGAATTGCATGAATGGATATTGCTTATTTGGTTTGAAAAATTCCAAGTCACAAGCTCAAGATGGTGATGCTCAAGAGAAGCTCATGTGGCTGCCCTCATGGAACAAATTTGAAGAGAAGTGGCAATATCAAGTTTCTTATATGCTCAAGTTGTAAAAGTTGTTTTTATATTTGATCTTGAGTATAGGTGTGCCGCTCTATCAAGAGGGATGCTACATGGATAGCTAGCAAGTCTCAGTGCTCAAGAAAAACCTAAGTGAGAAGAGTGAAACACTATAGCCAACATTTTGCACTCAGTCTGTGAGCCTGGCAAAACCGGAAGTTCCGGTTTGCCAATCCGGAAGTTCCGGTTTAGCAGATTTGAATCCCAATGGCTAGTTCTGGGAAACCGGAAGTTCCGGTTTGTGAAACCGGAAGTTCCGGTTTGTACTGGCTAGTTTCCAACGGCTAGTTTCGGGGGGATGAGTATAAATACCCCACCACACCCTCTCTTTGAGGGTGCTGACTACATCCACGAATATATCCAAAGCCATAGTGTCCTAGAGCTCTCCCCAACCTCTCTTTGTGAGATTTGTGAGATTATAGCTAAATCCTTTGAATTAGGTTGAGAGAATTTGATTTAGAGAGCACAAGAGAGCATCCTCATACTTGAGCATTTGAGCACTTTGCCTTGAATCCGTGAAGCATTTGTTACTCTTAGAGGTGAAGCCTCCTAGACGGCTAGGTGTCGTCCCTATAGCTCCCAAGCTTGTGGTGAGCCTTGGGAAAGTTTGTGCAAGGCCCGTTTCGCCTCCGTAAGGAAAGAAACAAATAGTGGAAAGGAGGAAAGTGGTTGAAAGAGACCCGGCTCTTGAGTAGAGCTTCCTCAACGGAGACGTAGACAGCTTGGAGAGCAAGCTGCTGAACTTCGGGAAACAACTCCTTGCGTGCTTCATTCGGTTTGCATTTGCTTTACACTTTCTTATCATTTATATGCAAATCTCGATCTACTAGGTTGCTTGTGTAGTTGAGCTTTTATTCTCTGTGGATATTGTTACTAGAGCTCTTTTACATACCCTAGTAGCTTTCTTTCAACCTAGAGGGAACAGGGGATCGAAAGATCTGAACTTCTGTTTTTCTGTCCCGAGAAAACCGGAAGTTCCGGTTTTGGCAGTTTCAGTTTCCGCTGCAGTTTTAATTGCTTAATTTCGTATATCGCCTATTCACCCCCCCCCCCCCCTCTAGGCGACATCAAGAGACTTTCAAATTCAGTGACTTGTTGTACCAACGGGGCCAAGGGAGTGCCATCAGGAGCCAAATGATACAACGACTCCAATGCTGTTTGAAGCCTGATAGCATCCAATTCCGGCCCAAGGTTGCGCGGTGTGATGTTCGACGGAGCTTGCGATCGGGATTGAAGAGATCCGATGGTTCACAGACTGCTGGATTACGGGTCCGAAGCCCGCCCAGCCATGTACATCTGGCGAGCGGGATCAGCACCTTCGTCTTCAGAATTGCCCCCAATTTCGGGGCAATCTTCAATGTTCCAGGACTCATCATCGCTGTCTGGGCTCCCGAGCCCGAAGCCTGGAAAGTAGCGTCCCTCTAGGAAGGCCTGGACAACTTGCGCTTCTAGGGCACAGTGAGAGAGTGAATCCGAAGATTCGACTTCTGGTAGGGTTTTCGAAGAAGAGCCCCATACCCCTGTCGCAGCCGCCTTAAACGCATCCGCCGAGTTCATAAACCCGAATGGCATATGCGATTCGGGAGATGTTGCCTCTTGATCTTTTGATGGGACTTCATCGGCGAGGTTGATTGAGGCCATCAAGTATGCCAGAAGCGCCTCCTGCAATTCCGGTGGGTTAACTTGCTGAAGGTCACCGTCCCCATCAGCAACGAAGACCAGAGATCCAAAGTGGAACTCGGCGCCGATAGGAAACTTCATCTCGTTCTCAGATCCCATCTGATGCTCTTGACGGAATCTCGACGCTGCTCTCCTACCTGGCGTGTCTCTGTCGTCACCCGATTGAACGGGGTGTTCTGCAGATATTTAGATCGTGGGAGCAACGTGGTTAGCAAGATCGATCTAAGAACACGCAGAGGGTTTATACTGGTTCAGGCCTCCCGAAGGATAAAAACCCTACATCCAGTGTGGTTCTTGTATAATGTGGCAGCCTTTGCGTTAGGGTTTCGCAAGGTGCCAGATCCTTTTCCCTGTAAGGGTTACATGAATATTTATAGGCTCTTTACCGCCTATCAGAGTCCTTCTTAATTACAATACTCCTTCTCCGTATCCAACAAGGAGATCGTATCCTTCCCGTAAACTATACCGTGCAAGGCAAGTCTTTGGAAAAAGTCTTAAAACAATATTCGGAATATCCGAGACCTAGCGCTACGACATAAAGAAATATGGCAAAGAAAGCTATATGTGATGAACATCTCATCTATGCATGAACATATAGCTTTCTTTGCATCGACAAGAGTGAATTTATCACCAGGACTCTCTTTAGGCCGTGAAGAGCATCAAAATCTCAGCCTCACCATAGATGTTTTTCCCGATCAACCTATAATCATTCGTATATAGATAGTCGAGTGCCCGTGCGATGCCATGGAAGGCGAAGATTGCGTAGCGTTGCATGATATCGCACGGCTCTGTTGGGGGATCGAAGGTCCAGGTGGGACTCGGCGAAGCCCTCCAACGGTGAGTTGTTCGTGTCTTGCTTCGAGCGAAGGTGTTCGGGGATTCTTGGGGCTCGTCGGTCTTCTAGCGAAGCCCTCCTTGCTCCCGGTCGTCCTCAGGCTCCTTGGCGAAGCCCTTCTGAAACGTTCTTACAGTTGTATGTAACGCCGAAGCCCTCTATCGTCCGCGATGCCGGGCGAAGGGGTTAGAGATGACTAAGAAATGTGGACGGAGTAAATGAAGTGACTTTGGCTCGCGGCCCCAAAAACAGATGTCTTTACAGGGTCTCCTCCCTCTATATTTATAGGGGGAGGAAAACTGGTTATTACAAGTGTGCCATCGGCCATTCTGTTACGCCTCTCAAGTGTTAGGCCTTAGACCCGCTCTTGTCCAGTGGCCTTCGCTGCATCCTGTGAACCCTTCGCGTGGTCCTGGGAGCCTTCGCATATCGTCTTCGCCCCTTCGCTTGTCAAGTACCTGTAGCTGGTTTCATAACGATAGTCGGAGCCATCTCCCTAACAGGCTCAAGATGTAGTTGAGCCAAAAATTGTGTAACGGTGTATGATATTGCACAATTCAAATTGTAGTTGAGCCGACAATTGTGTAACGGTACATGATAGTTTTTTTTTACGTCGACAAGAGTGAATTTATCACTAGGACTCTGTTTAGGCCGTGAAGAGCATCAGAATCTTGTCCTCACCATAAATGTTTGTTTCCAAGCAAGTAGTAATCATTCGTACACGGACCACTCATTTTTCTCCTTACAAAAATAAACAAATGGAGATACTGTTAAGATTACTCTATTTTATCAGTTAACTCTTGAGGTGGTAGGTTGCCGCCAAAAGGGGAGCTTCTTCGTACTTCCTTTCAGAGTCTTATTCTTAATGCCTTTTGATTTTGTTATCCTCGTTGAGGAGTCAATAGTGTCCAGATTTCAACACTTACGATCTGAGTCGTAACCATCGCTAATATCATTAAAACAAGTCTGTCTAAATATGGCATGTGGGTAGGTGTCCTTACATCTAACTAGCCTAGGTGGCTGACTTTTTAAGCAGTGTGTTCTCTTTTTGGGAGCTAATGTTATCATGCTCTCTCCATCTTTTAGATCCCATTATTTGGGATGTGAGGGTCCTCGTCCAGTACTTTCATACATGTTTCGCTGTTCTGTCTTGATTTTTCTCTGTACTTTCATACATTTATAGTTCTGAATGTTAAGCTAGCATATATTCTCTTTCAGCTGCTGCGCATACTTCACTTCACCTTGGTTTATTCGCAATCTCAAGGATCAAGATTCCAGATGGCCACCGAGGTGGTACAAAAGTTTGTGGTAAGAAAGACGTTTGGTCTGTCGTTGGAGTTCATTATTTGCAAATCTTGAAAAGAAAACTTCATTATTTACATTTTCTTAAACCTAAGTTTTAGCTTAGATACAAATGTTCTCCCAAACTTGACCATCATCGACATTTTTTCTTATATAGGATCAGGAAGATGTTTATGGTGATGAGGTGCAGCGCAAGCATGTTGCGTGCCGGAAATGCTGTGTTCTGCTAAGTGTCCTCAATAAATATCAGTGCGGGATTATTTTGGCTTGTGGTGATGACTTTTGCTACGTATTGACGGTCAGAGAACCTGACTTCACCACTTCGAGGGAAAAGATGGTTGTTACATTTGAGAACGGAGTAGAAGCAACGATTGATGCTGACAAAATTTTTTGGATGGGCGCCAATCATGTTTCTATCTTTCTTTCTTTTTCATAGTGGAATTAACCAGCATCACAGCAAGGCACCAGCTCAATTTGGTAGCCAAAATGATATGCAAGAAGCAGTTCTATATACCATTAGCTACTTTGCAAAATCTCATTTCTTGCATGGAGGTAAACGAATAAGGACTCCAGCAGCTTCTTACTTTAGAGGAGGAAATCCAGGGTAGAATAACAAATTCTCATATCTGATTCTTGTTTTGACACATTGAAAATGTTATGAGTGCTGATGGAAACTTTTTCGACCAGTGTTGCAGGTGTTGATGATAATGTTGAAGTCTTTTACCATAACTGTAGTGCTGGATACGATGTTAATATTGGTTCAGGTGTCCTTAATGGAAGGTCCCAAATCATTGGAATAAACTTGGAATATTCCAGGGGATGGTTTACATCTATGAAACTGGACGAAGTAAAGGCTGAAATTGCGAAGATACTTGTAGAAACTAAGTCAATGGTATTTTTCAAATTATTTTACAGATTAAAAAGTAGATATGTGAAAAATAGAAGTGCTAATAATTGTCTCAAAACAGTCATTTACAGAGATCAGGACATTTTTAGAGGAGACAGGTGCAGCTGGAGCTTATAAAAGGTATGGTTTTGGTGTATTTCTTAGTAGAGCAGTGTTTGATCAAATCTTTAATGTTATAATTGCAGGGTTTTGTGGATTTGTGTTTTCTTTTATATTGCCTATGGCTGTTCTAATCTTGGGCTATGTTGTGTTGCTAGTATACATGTTACTAGGCAATACCCCGCGCGTTGCTGCGGGCATTTTAAAAGTGCTTATTATGAGAAAATATGTCCTTAAATTTTATTCTTTGATAGAAATGACTGAAGGAAGAATAGGAGATTCAAAGAGTTGAATGATATCCTAGGTAATATGCAAAATCTCTCAAGTGGTAGATAGAAAGATGCTTTAGTACCGAAGAAATAGTGACAGAGGATGTACACATAAATCCTGAGTAATATATCTTTTGTTAGCCCAATAGGGTACACTTCATGAAACATATGTTTGGGGGGGAAAACTACTGGCTCATTCCAAAGTTTCATCATATGCGGATCATAATGGGAAAATATAAACACAAAGTATTGTCAGCTTGTATTACCTCACCACTACCATCTCATTGCATCAATTAGTCAACTGTACTAACCTGCACATAAAACCATGTTAGGTAAAAGGGTACGGTAAGGTAAATTTAACGAACATAAAGATCAATGTTGGAAAAAGAAAATTGCAACTCTCTAACAAATCAGCTAGGTAGTTTGGAACAAACCATCATACGACTTTTACGTGACAATAGAAGGAAAGCTAACTGTAGGATGAATTAGGACGAATCTGCACTGAATACTCTTTGTCCCCTCGCAAAAAAAAAAGGAATACTACTTTGACATGCTCCCGGTGGTAACAGGAAAATTTGAAAGTCATAAAATCAGCTTCCCCATGAACCTAGGAGAAAATTATAATCAGAGAGGGTCCAGTCAATTGGGAAGAAAAATACAATATTATGCAACAACTAAGTTCTGAACCATGGTGTACCTGAAATTTTCCCTTGTGGCTAGTGTGTAGATAAAAGTGGAAAATCCCCAATATGTGAAGAGATCTGAAGTGCAGGTTGAAAGAAAATGTGGAGATTTCTAGCTTTGTTTACTTATTTTCCTGCTCCATCTCAGTCTTGCGATCTTGAAGTGAGCCTTTAGGAAGCCTGCAGACATACAAAAATAAGGGATTACATGCTGAATGAAGATAGGGTGGCCACAATACATCTGTGCGGCAGGTGAAAATCCATTAGGCAGTGCATATACGTCCAGGGTTGTAGAGTGCAGAGGACATTGGGATCTTGATGGCGCCTCTAATGCCACATGAATTTTGATGGGTGTCCATTATAGCAGGAGAAAACGGAAACAAAACAAATGAGCCATTGCTATTTATATCATGAAATTGAAGAGTCAGGGGAAGGGACATAACTGAGGAAGAGGAGATGACAAACTCCCAGAGAAAGCAACAAAACATAGAGTCATGTTTCAGCACTAACAATGCTCGTTAAGGCCATATATGGTGGTGGTCTGGTGGAAGTACGTTGCTAAGCATCAATTCAGAATTTATTGGGCTGTATGAATGCTGGAGAATGAAGGACTGTATGCATGCTGTACGTGCGTTGCTGACCATCAATTCAGATGACGGATGGCGAGTGGAGTACATACATGAGGGGATGGTCAACTGGAGTGAACGGTGAGGATCGACTAAAGCGAAATGATTCAATGGACAGGATTATTGAGGTGACGTGGTTCAACGTGAGGGCAGAGAAATAGCAATTAAAGACTTTTTGTTGGTTGCACTTATAAAGAAATAGTAGATTATGCTGTTGCGGTACTGTCAAATAGATTTGTGTTGCCTTTGTGCACTATATATTTATTTTTCTATAAGAGGAGATGAACTTATTTTATTAATTAGTACTAGCTGATAACAAAATTAAGAAATGATTGTTGATTGTTGGTTGATTGGATTAACTCTTTTCCAACATTCCTTCTCAGGTGACGGCAAGAAATGTTTGTTTTCAAGTTGGTGTTCTGGACCGTTGTTAAACGAGCATGGTGCTTGGTGTTCTGAACCATAGGAAAGAGTATGCTGACATTTGTAACCTATTTATAGTTTTAACGGAGCTGTCATTGTTTGTCTTTGGCCTAATTTAATGTTTCTTTTAGAGGATCCTTAATGTCTCCTTGGAGTACTCGGTCTTAGTATATTGATGAACCTTAATTCTCTTTTCAACCTTAATAATGTAATTTATCATTATTTCCTCTCATCTTGATTCTGGAAGACCTTTTTATGCTGTTCTGGATGCACCATCAAATCATGACTTTTCAGTGAAAAATATCTGTCCATTCATCATCACTCCATATCACCTTCCCTCACTATTAGCACCATCCCGCCAGCTTTACTCTCCATTAACACCAACCACGCTCATTACCTTTTCCTGCATTATATCCACCAATAACCTCGGCCACTTTACTTCCTTCTCGACCTGCATTCAGTCCATTTTGTGTAACATAATTTTCCTAATTGCATCATAGAATAAATGTTTCAGTTTTAGGACATTTAATTGCTATAATATCATTGAAAACTGATACATGCTACCATACGAATTCAGTTTTCTGGAATTTAATATTGAGTAAATGGCATCACAAGTACAACTTACACGGTGGGTTCAAATAAGTCGTGCAACTTACAAATCGTTCAAACGGGTCATACGTTGTGTTTAAGTGGGGCGCATGAGGTCAAAAGTTGACTCCATATGGCTGATACATCATAAATGTCAACTAAGCACCCACATCTACTCCAACATGGATGCCTCTTTGCAAAAACACCCTCATCCTTAATTAACCATGGTTCCTCATTTGGCTCATGCGATATCTGCTTGGATTCAGTCTATGATCGAGCCACAGAAGTCTAAGACGAACTGGCGGCGGTGGCTAGTCCATGAGACACAAGGAAAAGTCGAAGATATGTAGTTATTACTGCGAAAAACCACCAATGCGACCATGTTGTGACAACCCTGATTTCTTGAAACCCTATTTGCATTATTAGTGCAAAGCAATTCACAGTTCATTTGCTCAGGTTTGAATTTTCAAATCTATTCAATGTTTGCAAATTGGACAAAAAAATGAGCTTGAAATTTTGCACAGAAGTAGGACTCACTGGTTATTTATCCGGATTCCCACGATCAAGATAGAATTTTGTATAATTGTACAGAATTTTATAAAAAAAGGCAAACAATTTAAATAATTCGCGAAGCTTTCAAATCATTTCCTGTTCAAGGAACTTTAGTTCAAATTCTATTCCGAATTTTGACAGCTTCCAATCTCTACTACTTAATAAGTCTAAAGAGGGCCGTCATTCTAAGTTTCAAATTTCAGGTTTCAGACCACTATCATCCGAATTTATCTCGAATTCAAGTTCAACTCAAATATCCGGCTCTCTTTGTACTTATAGAAACTGATGGGATCTTGGACAACAACTTATTCGAGCTGTAGTGGTAAGCCAATTTGATTCTATTCATGTGATCTGGGGCTCGATTCCCGCACCCAACCGTCGTTGCAGGGAGACAGCGGCGTCTGTGACAGGGTTGACGGGCGTGACGCTGAGGTCGGCGCTGCGGAGGACGGACGAGTCGGGGCTCAGGTTGGCACCGGCGGGAAGGGAGAGGATGGGGAAGCAGCTTCTTCGTTCGCCAGCCTGTGGATGACGGAAGAACTGAGCCTCAGCATGGACGAGGACACCTATTGCACGGGGGAGGGGGGTGAGCTGCCGGAATCCTGAAACGAGCGAGGGATTTTTCATCTTCCTCAGCTGCGAGTAGGGGTGGGCGTTCGGTCATACCTGATATTTCGGTCTGGTTTTTTCTGTCTTTTTATTTCTGTTATTTAGAATTGCTACTCAAAATGACAATGAAAATTTTGGTACCGACAACTAGTGAGAGCAATGTGAGAGCTTTGAGAGTGAAGTGAGTGAGGAGTGAAAATGAGAGAATGAGAGGGAGAGACCTCAATGGTCGGTCACCTCCATTTATACACGAGCAAATGCAGTCATTTTTGAACATTGCAAAAGGCAGATGACCGTTGGAGCAGGTGGGGTTGGCCAACGCAGGCCTCACCCCACTGGGCTTCCCTCTTGGCCCACAGCTCCCAACGGTCATATTTTCCATGTGGTTGCTATGTCCAGAAAATCCTCAAGAATATTGCTCAGAAAGTTTTCCAAATAGAAACATGCCTCAAAATTCAAATGTTTTTTGAAAAAATCAAAACTAAAAGAGAAAATGTTGGGAAAATTCCAACATGTGAAAATTATTGTAGTGGTACAGAGGTAGTCCAAAACTTTTCACAAAAGAGAGTGGAAAATTTTGAAGAACCAAATATATTTTTTTTGAAATGATTTTATATGCATGGCGAGGGAAAAAGCAAATATTCTCGTGGAAAACATCCAAATAAATCTTTGTGAGGAAATAAAAATATGCAAGGTGGTTTGGAAAAATCCAAAATGCAAGTGCTAGTTGGAAAAACTCAAAAAGAATCAAATGGAAGAAATCAAATGAGAAAACCAAATAAAAAAGGATAATGCCGGTTTTCCTGATGGACATGGCTATGTCATTTAAAGTCTGACGCGCTAGGACTTCTCCATTGGGTTTAGCTTGATGACAAGGATCCCGCCTCTGGAGATGGAGACGTAGAGGGATTCGCCTTTGGTTGCCACACTTGTTTCTTCTTCTTACGAGTAGGTGGCTTGTTGGACTTTGGGATGGACTTCTCGGACTTTGGGATTGCCTTTTCTAATTTTGGAGTGAGTTTCTTAGCGCATAGTCCCGGCCTCTCCGTTGCGGGTTTCTTGTCAACCTTGCTAAATGAAAGGTTCTCTCTTTCAAGATAATCCTTCATGAAGACAATGAGGTTGTCCTTCCGACGGGGTCTCACTTCAACTTCTCGGATATTTTGTGCATTTGGTCCATACTTGATTGTGACCATGGAGCAATGCTCGGTCTTGGGCTGAAAGTGAAATATTTCTCTTCTCCCATTGAGATGGAGACGGATTTCTCCGGCCATCACATCGATGTTTGCCCCAGCGGCCCTCAAGAAAGGTCTCCCCAAGATGAGTGGAGTTTCCTTGTCCACAGCCATTTCCAACACCACCAAGTTAACAGGGATAAAGCAGCCTCGGATTTTCACCGGAACGTCCTCAATAATTCCCATTAGACGACGAGTGGTAGAATCAGCGAGTTGTAGCCACATGGTTGTTGGAGTTAGAGTCACATAGCCCAAATTGTTGAAGATTGCCTTCGGCATGATGCTCACACTAGCACCAAGATCGCATAAAGCAAGGCTGAAGTAGTGATTCCCAATCTTGCACGGAATGGTGGGAAGTCCATGATCCCTTATGGTAGATGATTCTGCCTTGTTCTTCCCTGCATGGTTAGCTTCACGAGAGAATATATCTCCTCTCGTAGAGATAGCATTAACTAGTTCAATGGGAGATTCGGGTTGCCCCAGGATCTGCCCAGAACTCGTGGTAGGAACAAGAGCAGCAAGTTGAGCTATTTGGGTTTCTATCATTTTGTTAAAGCTCAACTGATTCTTGAAAGTAGAAGATAAACCTTCTAACTTAGAATTGATGCTTTCAAGGCTCTTATCATTGGCTGCAAGCTTCTTGTTGATAGACTCATTGATCTTAGCTTGGGCATAAACTAGATCTTTCAAGGAAGGCTGATTGTTGTAACCAGAAAAGTTGTTACCTCCTTGATATTGTGGACGGTTTTGATTGAAACCTTGTCCACCGTTTGGACGATACCCCATTGTTGTTGTTCATGTAGCATGCTTCTTCCTGGGCACGAGTGGGGCAATTGATCCCCATGTGGCCAGTGTCGCCACATTCTTCACATGTCATGTGAGAATCAATGGCACGAACGGTGTCGAGGTCCTTGAAATCCTCCAAATGCTTGAGAAGTTGCTCAACCTTGGCAGTGAGAATATCAACTTCTTTCACAGGGCGCACGCCTTTAGAGAGTGTTTGGAGTCTTTCATCATTCCACCCTTGATTTGAAACCATCTTCTCAATAAGTTCTTTGGCTTCACCAATAGTTTTAGAGAAGAAAGCTCCTCGAGCAGTGGCATCCATATGTCCACGGGTTGTGGGTGTCAACCCATTGTAGAAGTGTTGAAGAATAAACCATTCTTCCATCCCATGGTGCGGGCAGGCGGATATGTATTCTTGTAGCATTTCCCACGCCTCGGCGATGGATTCATTACTTGATTGCTGGAAGCTTGATATTCTTCCTCGAAGGGCGTTGGTTTTGCCCAACGGGAAGAACTTAGAGAGGAACGAAGATGAGCATCGGTCCCAAGTGTCAATAGCAGCACGGTTGACATAAAACCATTGTTTCGCCTTCCCAAGGAGTGAGAAGGGAAAATGAACCCGATATCTAGTCACAAACAACTAGCCAAACTACTATATCGATGTTGGCATAAAACCATTGTTGGCATAAAATCATTGTTTCTCCTTCCCAAGGAGTGAGAAGGGAAAATGAACCCGATATCTAGTCACAAACAACTAGCCAAACTACTATATCGATGTTGGCATAAAACCATTGTTGGCATAAAATCATTGTTTCTCCTTCCCAAGGAGTGAGAAGGGAAAATGAACCCGATATCTATTCACAAACAACTAGCCAAACCCAATATCTTGTTTGTTCATCGTTTGTTCATCGTTAATCGATGAATGTTTGTAGGCATTCATCGGGCGTTCTTCGATCGTTCATACTCGATCATCGATTATAGATGTTCGTTCTTAATCGTTCTTCGTTCATCACTCGTTCTTGAGCAATTACGCTTATGCATAACATAGTTCTAGATTTGATCCTTTGTCTAGATTATGCTAATTTGGCTAGTTGTTTGTGATTAGATATCGGGTCAATTGTCCCGCAAGGGAGATCTATGTTTACCGTCCTGCGGGGTGCCTCGAGGGATCTAGAGTTATGGTTAGTGATGCTAGCATGGTGCTAGGTTATCTTTCCATCCTTGGTATTGCATGTGCCCCACGGTTTGGAGAGGTAGGCGGCAGGTGGTGACAGCCTTGTCCGCCCTTCCGCAATCCTCCATGTTCGGGTGTGGCATAGGAGTTTATACAAAAGGCCAGCATCGCGGGGCAGACTCTGCGTATACCGGATCTCCCGATGATATCTAGGCATAGGCTCTTAGTTCTTGGTTGCATAAACCTGACGCTAGGTAGAACATTAGTACGCTATTTGATGATGTACCTTAGGAGTAGCAACCCGTTAGTTAGTCTCTCTTTTGCTTAGACTTGCCTCTCGTTTTTTATAGAGAATGGATTGTCCTTTGTGTGTCACACTATCCATCATTATATCTTTATCCTTACCTTTACATTGGACTATGGATTTTTCCATCATTGTAATATATTGAGGATAAGTACACTTGTCAACCATGTCTTCCTTTAAAAAAAATATGATACCCTGGAATACTCTCGGGTGAAATGCTACAACCGGATAATCCGTGCGCTTGCGGATCTTCTTTATTCATAAGAATTACCGATAAGACACATCTAGCATTTGTTGCTAGTTGTGGATTATCTGGTATTATTTAAGCAAGTCTCCTAACCCCATGGCGTCTCTGGCGACATGCTGGGAATATTGCTCTAGGCCTAACCAGCCTTTGGTGATATTTCTAGTGTGCCATAAGAAATACCAACATGTCCTCACAAAGGAGGACTACTCTTCTCTTCTACCATACTCTCTTCCTACTCTACTGGGGATACAGGCCCCTTGGGGGTGGAATGAGGCTATAACACCCTGCGTCCAAAACCGCTAACCGCCCAGCCCCCACGTGGGGCGGGCACGCGCATGCACATAGCATCCCTCTTACGTTTTCGTCCTCGCTTCATGTAAAAGGGTTAATCCAGAGGTGCTATGCTTGGAACCAACAAGGATTATATGTTGACCCTCACCCACCTAAACAACCAATGTGGGGCTATCCGCACAACTCCACTTCACTTCTGGGCCACTTGGCCTGAAACCACAACTACTAGGCTACAAACAGGCTGGGGTGTTAAGGTCACCCCCCTTAAGGGTTGACGCCCCGGCAGCACACCGCATACACGGCAACTGGATACCCAAGATCTTCCCTCGGTGCAACAGCCATGCATGCCCCCTCCACGGTCAACGACACACATGCGCACGTGCAGCAAGAGCCGGCTCTAATACCAAATGTAACACCCTGCGTCCAAAACTGCTTACCGCCCAGCCCCCACGTGGGGTGGGCACACGCATGCACATAGCACCCCTCTTACGCTTTTGTCCTCGCTTCGTGTAAAAGGGTTGACCCAGAGGTGCTATGCTTAGAACCAACAAGGGTTATATGCTGACCCTCACCCACCTAAACAACCAATGTGGGACTATCCCCACAACTCCACTTTACTTCTAGGCCACTTGGACTGAAACCACAACTACTAGGCTACAAACGGGTTGGGATGTTAGAGAGGCTCTCCTTCTTGTGTGTCCTTGAGGGGAGGGGTACCCTCTATTTATAAGGACTTTGAGGCGATTTTAGAGACGGTTCTGAGCATTGATGGCATTGATTGCAGGAAGAACCAACATATGGAGGTCGGTGGCAAACCAACTGCATAAGATGGGCCAGAATGGTCATTTTTCCAGGTCGGCCGATCTAGGGTTTGGGTCAGCCGACCCCCCTTGGCCCACTTTACCTTGGGCTTTGGTCGAGGGGTCCTCATTCCTATTTAATGATCTTGGTGCTATGGTCCAATTTGGTTAAGTTTTATAGGACTTCTAATCCATTTCTTGCTCGGCTGCTGATGCTGATTTCTTGGAGTGGTATGTTGTGGTCTTTATGATGTGATTTCCCTCCTTTTGATGTGAAATGCACCCGCATACATAATTTCATCAAAGCTTTTGGAAATAGTTAGTTTATAAGTCCTATCACTATGTTTGGTGATTATCCTTTATGTGTTTCATGCAGGATTTGACGGTCATATTTGGCATTTAAGGACCGTCAACACTAGTTACCATGTGAAGTATGGCAAGGCATGGCGGGTGAAGCAATGTGTCATGGCAGAATTATGGGGAGATTGGAAAGAGTCTTACAATACGGTGCCAAGGTTGTCGAGTGCCATAGCTCATAACAATTCAGGGACGAAATACTTTACTGAAACTGGAGGCAAGCAATGCAATAATGGCAAGGGGTGGATAAAACCTGTTCTGCAACGCATGTTTTGGTGTTTTCCACAATGCGTGGAGGCATTTAAGCATTGTAGACCTATTATGAGTGTCGATGCAATTATTTTGACGGGGAAGTACAGGGCACATTGATGGTTGTGGTTGGTGTTGATGCGGAGGATCAATTGATTCCCATCGCATTCGCTATCACCGAGGGTGAGAACAATAACAGCTGGTCTTGGTTCCTAACCCATGTCCGTCGTCATGTAATTGGCATAGGGAGACAGACTTGCATGATATCGGATAGGCACCAAGGTCTCCTCACCGCAACAAAAGAAGAGCTTGATGGATACTCTCTAGTGTGCATCGGTGGTGGTGCATGCACCATTTCGCCCCAAACATATGGTGGAGACAAAAAAAAAGCCATGATGTTATAATTAAGGATGATGAAGTTGCTATGCAAAGCAAAGGAGTTGCGGCAATTTGATGATAGGCTAGAGCACTTGCAGAAGCTGCTAAATGATAATGCAAAAGGAATGGTTGCAGCAACATTTGACGGATAAGAGCAAGTGGGCTCTAGCATTTGACCTCAGTGGCTTTAGATACGGCATAATGACAACGAATATCTTGAAGGTGTTCAACAAAGTTCTTAAAGGCCATAATCGAGTTCGCGTTTCACAAGTGTAAGTTTTACTTTGTGACGCTGTGGCATAAGGATACGTCATCCCTTGGAAACAAAATTTAAACTAATTAAACAAGAAACATCAAACAATTGCCTTAGCCATATTCAACATAACACCATGCAAGGCAAAATTGTGACCATTTTGTTCCTATTACATAAATCTTAATCAGTACGTACCATCCGATCGTTCACTAATCGTAACAACCATTGCTAACAACAAAATCGAACCACAACACAACAAGAAATTCTAGTTGGAGAGAATGAGTGAAGTGCCTTTGGGGATCACCTTCCCGCAAAATGAGCCGGGTACAACCTCCTCTCGTCGCTGGAATCGAGGAACAAGGGAGAAGGCGGGGCCGGAGACGAGGAACAGAGGGGAAGGAGAAAGAGGGGCGAACAACATGGGGTGTCCTCGGGGAGAATGTAATTCCCCAGCTGGTCGTGCCATGGGCTTTGGCCGCTCCGATCTGATGGGCGTGGTCACCTTTTTGTCGCCTTTTCAATTGGGGTGACTTCAGCAGCTCGATCGTCGCCATCAAGTGTCAGTCAACGGTCATGTCGATACTAATCACGCCGATAAAATGGGCGCGACTCAGTTAATTTTTGTGGAGGTTAAAATGGCGCGGAAAAATGGTCTAGAATTTAGAAATTACAGTTGTGTTCTGTTTTTAAAATATTATTACATTTTTTTAAATAATAAAAAAATCTCTTTATATACCTCACAAAATCATTCTCTTTGAATGTATGTTAAAAAAACCCATAATAATAAACTCCGAATGACAAGGGCCCAGATAAACCTTGCCCCCACCCAACAACAAACATCTCAGGCCCACATCTTCAACCCGCCGCCTCCATCAGGCTCCACCTCCGCCGCCGCCGCCTCCATCAGCCTCCCATCCCGACACGACCCCCGGCCCTGTTCCACTACCTATTGCGGGACTAGGGTCGCCGCAATCGCCGGTCCCAGCGCTACCGCGCCGTTGCTGACCAGACGCCACTCATTTGAAACTAAAAATATTTCTTCTACTTGCACTCATTACTTGATATATTTTATATGTATAATGGAATAAGATTATTTATACAGTTTGGCATTTGCTGTGGTACGCATAGGAGTGTACACTTTCAAGCACCAGTTGAGGCATATGGCGGTAATATATTTAGTACTCTGCTCGTTGTTTAATGTCAGTTATAATGGTTATGATTAGAATTACAATTATTATTCATTATAGTTTGAAAGGACAAATAAATCTGTTCATACCGAAACTATTCTTGTCTTGTAGATCTTATCTTTGAACAAGGACTGCATGGACAAGATCAAGGAGGATGTTTCTCTACCTGTAGTTTTTGTTTGGGAACAAGATGGTTCTCGTCAGCATAAGCTATCTTGTCGCTCAGGTTTTGTAATTGATTATTAGGAAGATAGATGTGTGGTATTGACTCTTAGTAAAGGATTGGATGCCAAAAGAAAAATATGGGTTCGATTTTCAAATGGACATTCACTTGAAGGAAATATCGCTTTTTGTGGAAATTCACATGTTGCTGCAATATTCGTGGATCATATCATGTTCCAACTGAAGAAGGTTAATGTGACTGAAAATGCTGCTGAACAGTGTGACCCGATTATCCATGGAGGCTGTTTTCATAAAGAAATTGTTGAGCCACAGTTTAGCAGTGGGTCTGTTGGGTAAGGATATGATAATCTTAATTCCTAGTTACTGTTATATTATGTTAAGTAACCTCTTTTCCTTCCGGTTGAGAAACCATAACAACATAAAAGTTGACGGAGAACCATTTACAAGATTTTCCCATTCTTGCTCTGAAAGGCGTTACATGTTGGGTGCCCCCGTATTCAATATTCAAAGTGAATTTATTGGCATGAACTATTCCAAAAAGAAGGGAAAGAATATTTTCTTTGCTTTTGACTTATCTCAGTTCAAAAGGGAGATGAAAAAACTGTTTGGACAGAACGACAAGGTAAAAGGTTCTCTCTACTTATAGCATGCTGAAGTTTTCAAGGACTAAAACCTATAATGTTGTTTCATTTTAGGAAGGTTTGGCTCGTCTCTTGAGTGGAGCTGAAAACAAGCCCAAGGCAGCAAAGAGAAGAAGACTTGTAAAGAAGTACAAGGCGTAAAAAGGGAGTGGAGTTGGAACCGGGGCGAAGAAAATGAAGGTGCAGTAGGTAATAGCGTTTTGTTATTTTGATAAATGGAAAAGAAGTCTTAAATAGCTGATGTTTTTTAGTTCAATTCTTTAATCAATGGCTTCTGAAATGTTTGATTTGTGTGTTTCCAGAAGCTTCTAAAATTCTTTTAGGTGTTCAGCTGGAGCAGATTATAGTACAACCCAGAATTATCTCTTAAGTACCAGTTTCTCCTCGATTCGCCAAGCCACCCTATCAACTGAATCACCTTTTAGGTGCCTTGTCTGAATCTGGTGATGAAGACATAATCACGAGGTCCCAGAAGAATGAGTGTCGAGTACCATCACTCACAGGTCAAGCCTGAGCATGTTGCGTTTTTGCTGTCCTTGGTTATGAGTGCGAATTCGATGGCTCACTCAGCCTAAGCATTTTTTGTACTCAGCCTGGAGCTTTTGTTGTACTTACTGCTGCCTTCTGTTTGTCTCCCCATGCTTTTGGATATTAGTTCTAAAAAACACATGCTGGTTAACATTTCTTTTCTTTTCTTTTAGATAGTTTGAAAGCCTTTGTTTCACAGCAAATATATACTTTCAAGGCTAATATTATATGTTTCTATGGCTATCTTGTTAATAGTACTGCACGTTGCATCTTGTTTGTTTGCCTTCTTTGGTACGTAGAGGTGCATGATTGAAGGTCACATGTGCATTGTGATCTGACTGGTTCGAAGGTGACCAATGTGCTACTCCAGTGCACTGATTACTGTAATGACTCTCTTTTTTCATTTCTTTTTTTTTATTTTGGGGACTGTAAGACTATCTAGTTGCAGTACAACCTCTCACCGCATCTGTGAACTGACATATATCAATTCCAAAATATTTCTAAACAGTAAACCTCGACCAAGCATAAACCTGTATACATTCACCTGCAACTCAACTTCCCTGCCTTTAGTAATTAAAAAAAAAAACAATTCCCTGCCTTTCCTCCAATTATTTACATTGGTAGAACCTGAACTCAACGCGGCGCTATCCCGACGTGTGCTGCAATGTGGTGCGTTCTTTGGTCGTTGCCCTTCTCCACAATGCTATTTGTTTCTGTAGACTATTTGACACCTTTTTAGATACAAGTATATACTCACAAGTCGGGATCAATATGCATACCTCCGTACTAAAGATTTTCATTACTTCTATACTATCTTTCTGAGTACGACAGTCCACTATCTTTTTAGTGGAAAAGGGCAACAAGATAGTCAACAATAGTCTACAGAAACAATATGAGTTGCCAAGCCGTGATCAATTTGCATACCTCGCTAATCAAAGATTTTCATTACTGGTTCTATACTATCTTTCTCAATAAAAATTTCGAGTATGTGAGCAAGAAAATCATTATTCTTTCTTCGTCATATTTATTATGCAGGAAGGAAGCAAACAAAAAGTGCGCCGGGCCTTATCACCAGACCTTCTGTGGTCCCCAAGGCGTTGGTGGATGTCCTCATAATCAGCGTGTTGTTTCTTTCAGGGACGATATCATGTTTGCCGGGGAGGGAATCAATAATCCAGGCACCTCTCATATTCATAACCATAATCCATGACCATGAATATTTTTTAAAAAGAATACACAATGCAAACAATTATAAAAGTAATGATTTGTGCTACATAATCATATATATGCACACGAAAAAGTAGTCTCGGACATTCAAGATCAAACGTTTTATAAAGATATATGTTGTACACTCTACAACATGTTCGCAGCTGTGGTCTTCTTTCAATCCTCAATCGCTCGCACTTGCCAAACCAACCATCTTCAGCATGGCTGTGGCTTCCCTGTGCCCTTGGCCCTGTGCCCATCGGTGTCTCCACCGCATCCAACGGTTCCCAGCCAGGAACCCGTCCCCTATTTTGCGTTCATGGCTTTAACTGTAAACCAGACGGACGGTGCCGTCAAAACAGATGCTCGGTGGCCTACGACAACACTTGATGATAATCACGTTTGAGAGGCGAAACTGACGACATTTGAGAGGCAAAACGGAGCAGATAATAATCGGATTATCATATCTTCCCTCACAATAGCTATGACATCCCATGCAAATTAATCTCTTATCGCCTAACGATGAGGCCAACAACACCGAAAGTACTTGCAAATCTCTAGCAGTAGAGTTCCACTAGTACTTGCATCGTCTTGTCCACAGTTGGTATATTTATTGAATGTATCATTGCAATGCAAACACATCTATACAGATTAAATTACGCTACCCTGGAATGTTATTTTTCTACCTCTCAAACTCCCTCGACATGAAACTTGATACAAATTTAACCAGGGAAAATGGCAAATTAAATCGATTTACTTCACAATGGCACAAGTATGTCATCAACGAGAAGCCGGTGAACGTGA
This sequence comes from Eragrostis curvula, assembly GCA_007726485.1. Taxonomy (NCBI): domain Eukaryota; kingdom Viridiplantae; phylum Streptophyta; class Magnoliopsida; order Poales; family Poaceae; genus Eragrostis; species Eragrostis curvula. The sequence continues at coordinate 31,020,531 of CM017444.1, forward strand.
ACATGTCATCAACGAGCAATTCCGCGTTTGCCATGAATGTGCAGAAAGCCGGTGAACGTGAACATGTCATCAACGAGCAATTCTGAATACAGTTGCTTCCAATAGTGCGTTCATGCAAATCTAACGTTAGCGTGTCATTTGAGGAAATTGAAACGCGCTCATCTCCTCTTTATTTCCAAAACGTGTCACAGGAAACATATAGTGTTGTCTTGGTCACCTAGGACTTGAAATACCTGGTATTGGCCATAATTTACAAGAACATTATGGGCATGAAATCCAGGTGAAAAATTCAAATTCAGATATTATTAAGGAAAATGACACTGACCCAAAACTGCAACATTATGGGTCTGTTTGGTTGCAAGCCGCAATCGCCACGTGAAGGAAATGGTGGTGACTGTGCCATAGTAGTTTTTTCAGTTGTGGCACGTGTGGCAACCAAACACCAGCCATAAAGTGTGGCGTAGTCGAGCGATGTGGCGCATTGAAACCAAACGCGCTCTATGGTCCACAATTGAACTGTACAGAGTACCAAACAAAGATCAAAGGCGAACTGCTATCCCTATGAAATAAGAGATAGTTTTTCTTTCGACGAAACATGCTCATATAAACCATAAAATCGAAATACAGAAATCGATTGCTTCAAACAATATGTCAAAACTGCTAGTCTGGAAATGTTAAATTAGGATTTCTAGCATCCACGTAAATAAGGGACACCCATAAGGGGAAAGGGAAACAAAAAGAACAACTAATCCAACAATTCCATTTCACCGATACCAGCCAAAATTTAGGGAACATTATGGCATTGAACAGTCAGCTCCTCTAAAGATAAACCTCAGGCACAAAAGTAAGCCCATGAGAGAGTAGACTACCAATAGCTACGTGCACTGGCTTCACATCATTTTGGATCAGAAGTTTCAAGTGATAAAACTCAATACAATCATATATATGCACACAAAAACATGATCTCAGACCTTCAGGATAAATCATTTTATACAGATATATGCTGTACACTCTACAACATGTTTGCAACTATGGGTCTTCTTTCAGTCCTAATCGCTCGCACTTGCCAAACCAACCATCTTCAGCATGTTCCTGTCCTCCTTGAATCTCTCGAGGACTGTCCCCTTGACAGCCTCTGGTTTCTCCTCTTGTGCTCCCCTCATTTGTATTCCCCAACATTCAATAACTTCTGGCCTAAACCTGTTTGTCTTGGAAAGTGGAGGGCTGGTGAACGTGGAACAAGTAAATGAGTGCCCTTGATCAAAATTTGCAGACAAAAAGAGACCAAAATGGTGTGGCTGCCCTCCAAATCCAATGCCATTTGGTATGTTCTCGGAACTGAAGTTTATAGCACACTGCCAGGATAAGTCAATGATGTAAACTATCATTTATAGTTCTGGGGATGATGCGGTAATACATTAAGAAAAACAGAACAGAAAATACATTGAAATGAGCAAGGCATACCCATTGCAAGTTTCTGTTTGCTCCTGTAGGGCGGAAAATGGATGCTTGAGGATATAATTTGAAAAGAAATGTCTTCATGTCACCATAAAAATCACTATGCCTTTCCCAAGGCAGTGATGCATAGCCACCATAAACTGATCCTTCTGTATCTTTAACAATTAGAACAGTCTGTGCATCTGTATTCCTAGGAACGAGAAACATGTCCAAGAATTAAACATATAGTTCAAAATTTTCGATATTGAAGTATAAGTGATAGGACAAACATTGGACTCTTATGGTACTGGTTTTAAACTGGCAATCTTATGCTATTGTTAGCTATGTGAACTAGCATCAATATCAATGTTTTCACTAAACAACCAAAAGATGTAACAAATCGTGTCATAAGGGTGGAATTCAGTTCTATTATATTATTTACATATAGTATTATAGCACATTTATATAATTACGACTCGAAGTTAAAGAAACATTGATTTCAATCCAGAAGATCTATAAGCTTTGAAGTGTACTGACGTTACTTTGCCTAAGAAAGTATTGAAACTTTGTCCATGAAGAGAACTGTGGTATAAAAGTTTCCATTCTTGCACCTCGTTTTGGGAAAAGCCTCCTCCAATATGCCAAGCATACTCTCTATTTAGAAGTAGGAAATCATTGAAGATGTTTTCTGGATAATGAAGTATGGGTACTTCGAATCCTGGTCTTCCTACAAACAGACAAAACTCAGAAAAAACATGCCATAATATATCGTAAACTCTACCGCTATCTATTGTCAAACTTTGAGTGAATTTTGCTCAATCTCTATGTTCAATGAATCAATGTCAAACAGGAAGCATCCGGAATAACCGAACATGTAATAAATGACACTCAAGGTTGGGTTGCAAATTGGATCTGGATGCCGTCCTTTCATTATGTATTCTAATTCTAACATATGAAAATGAACTGTGTTGTTGACGATGTTTTTTTTTCCCAGAAAAGCAGAAAGTTTTGAGGGAAAACACCCATGCAACGAATTTTGTAAAAAATAATATTATTTTTATTAATATTTATAAAAATAAAACCTAAATCTATGAAATGTCAAAAATAATACTCTGTCGAATGCACAAAAATAGGATTTTCAGACGTTGTTGACACAAAAACTTGAATTTCTTGTGTTGAGCACACGAAAACTATCCCTCCCTCCCTCCCTCCCTCTCAGGGAGCACAGCTGGGAGCCGCGTCCCAGGGAGGCGCCACTGCAGCACACAGCCGATCCGAGGCCGCTTCTCCTCTGTGTCGTGCCCCGCCGCGCACGCTTGCCCTACTGCTCCTGGCCGCGTGCCGCTCCTCCCCGGCAAGAAACGCAAAATTATGGAGGAAAGAGAAGTAGTCGAGCCACCAAGATTCAAAAATGGTTGTCATGCGTTCAATACATGATTATTCTGCTTTCCTGCAACCAGCGTACGGAAAATAGATTCTCATGCACCCAACGTAAGAAAACTACATTTTAGTATGCTGAACGTGCGGCATTGTATTATTTTCAAATTTCTCTATTTAAGCATTATTTTTGTAATCCGGACAATAAAAATATTAGTTGAAAAAAATCCCCATCCAACACCGTCAAATGGATACACCACACAATACAACACAAAAACACATTATCAGAATAAGATTTAGCAACTACATGTCTCATTAATTAAATTTGAAAAACACAATTAGTATAGAAGGGATCAACAGAATAGCAAGGCAACAAGACATACCTGAATCAGGGGGCATCAACAAATTTCCAAGCAACTTCCTTAATGATGGCATAAGAATGCACCAGTTCTTAAAATCTGATAATGACATAGACTTCTCTGAGATCCCTTCAGCATCCTTAGAAAATACTGCAGAGTTGAGAGATGCTTCAAATGCCCTGTTGACAGAACACTCCCCAGCCTCCTTGTTTTCTGCAAATATAGTTTCATGAATGGACGCCAACACAGATTCCAAATCAGACCTGTCAGTCAACAACAAAGAGAAATGCAAAAGTAAATACAGATTAATACCCAAAGACCTAAATAGAAAAATCTCCAACACATCAATAATAAGCTTTTCTAAAATACAAAGCATGAGTTCCTCTAAATGCAACCAAACGTTGGTCTTCCAATATCACCAGCAAAAGAACAACAAAACAGATACTGTTAGTTTTCTTGAACAAACCCATTTAGGATAAGAAAAGATACCTTATGCGTTGGTAGTACTGCAATTTTTTTGCAAAAAGTTTCCACAAACATAAAAATAAAATCCATCAAGTTTCACATGCAACAGAAATGCACAGAAGTTCAATGGTAACCGGAGATCTTTCATCATTTGTATTATTTGCATTTTGTAGTAGCTTTGTTTCTTGGGATTCTAGTTCTGACCCAAGACTCTATACAGAAAAGTTATAAGTACAAAATATACGATCCAAAGCATCATTTGTATTACTTGCATTTTGTAGTAGCTTTGTTTCTGGTGATTCTAGTTCTGACCCAAGACTCTAGACAGAAAAGTTATGAAGTACAAAATATACGATCCAAAGGAGAGAAATGCGTGATTGGTTACTGACAGACAGTGGCGGATTTACCACTATGGCGAGCTGTGGCGCTCGCCAGAGCTGCCCAGCGGCGATACTCCCCGCATACATACGTATACGAAGGTATAACGTATCTGTTGAGCAACTTGGGCCTTAGTGAGCTGAAACCAGAAGCTGAAATTAACGTTGTGGGTCAGTTGCTAGTCAAAAGGTTTGTGACCTGGTGTTGGTTAATTGTGAAAACGATTAAAGGAATGTGTAGTAGGTGCGAATTTTATATTTCAATTACAGATCATGTGCTGATCCAAATTCTAATCTAGTGCTCTTTGATCGATAATTATTAGTTGTGGGCTCTAAGAAATACTATAGCACGATTTCTAGGCCAAGTACTGGCTAATTGAGTTAGCATTGCTCTTAACGATGGCAACAACATATGTGAAAAGAGTCTTTTCAGCTATGAATATTATCAAGACTGATTTGTGCAATAATACTGGTGATGAGTGGCTCAATGATTTGATGATACGCCACACCGAGCATGAAATATTTAAAGGCCTTTGATGATGAGAGGTCGAGAGGATTATGAAGCATTTTCAGGCAATCAAAACTCAAAGAATGAATCTGCCTCAGTCTTCTGGTAAAAAATAGAAAAAGAATCTGCCTCAGTCTCCTCGTTGGCTCGTCGCAACTAGCTAGCTTTAGTAGTATGTATGAGCGACTATTTTTTTTCTAGAACATGCCTGAGCATGTATGAGCGACTATTTAAGAGCCTTTTTGTAACGATATTTAGAACTGTAAATACTTTGATCATATTTGTCTTATTGTAAGTACATTGCTATATGTTATTTTGTGAGTGCCTACATTTTTGGTCTATTGTTAATATTAGTAGTGATAAGTTCGCCATAGCTAGATTTTGATCCTGGATCCGCCATTGCTGACAGACGAAGAAGGATGATGCCATCATTAAGTTTGTCTAATAATAAACGCCTCGGAACAAATAAAAAATCCAAGTTTCACACAGCTTGATTATTCATTTTTCAATTCAAAGGATGGCAGACAGACAGACACAACAAAGTAGAGTGACAATGAATTAGTGTATGCATATGCACTCCAAACACACTATTTCCACTATCAGTAGCTCATACCACCCGTGTTGATGGGAGGGATGAGGAAAACTGTAGAGTAAGGAAAAAAATTAATGAATATTTTTGTAGTACATTAATGTTTAAATATTTTGACAAATCTAAACATCGAGCCTGTGTGCAGTCTCCTTCACAGTCATTCTTTCTTTCACTACTTATATTTGGAACTTAAGCACTCAGCAATTGAATCAGCTTAGCAAAGGATATCATTCACAAATTCCACATCAAACGTGCCAAAAAAAAATCATTTTCTCTCAAGCAATACCTTGATAAGATGCCGTCTCCTGTAACATCACATAGTTGATAGATGAATTCCTCAACTTCATCTCGAGTTCCCCTTCCATATGTTGCCTAAATATTACCACAAAATAGATGTTAAAGTAGAAAAGCTTGAAAGATCACAGCGAGATGCTGCACTGAAATAGTTTGTACATGCATGCAAGCTGACAGCCCAAGAAAAATCTACCCAGTTCCGAGACTTAAATTCGTTCTAGTAATCCACCACCGCATTGCATCACACTTAAGCTCTAAAGCTAACTGAGCGCCAGAATGGAACGAAGTGAGGTGACTAACAGGGCAAAGGACCCAACTTTGGCGATGATCAGATCCTCCAACGCCCCCGCCACTTTCCTTCGCCACCAGCTGGAACAGCCTCTCGCCTAGCGGGCCCCCGTACCCCATAATATTCCTGCAAGAAGTGAGCCACACACATTAGAGACCCCGATCCAGATCTCGCAGGACCCAAACCCGATTCCAAGCAATTTTTTTTTTTGCATAACAGGGCATGCCCTGGAATTTCATTACTTGGGTAACGAAATTACATGATGTCTTAAGAGTTTTTGCATGAAACTAAATGCAGAAAATAAAAAGACCAACTACTGCTACTGTCTTGACTGACGCTTGTCGGATGAAGCACAGGTTCATCCGACAAGCGCCCCATGTCATAACGGCAAAGTCATTACAGGTTTTTGGTTCTAACCACTGCGATCTACTACGACCTATGACGTTACTGCATGAGCCATTAACAGTTATCCATGCATGTTCCCCACTGCTTCTTGTCTTTGCTTCAGCCATTGGCGATTACTCTTGCGTTGTCGTTGGTCCTGGCCCTCTGTCTTGGGTGGTGCTGGATCGCTGCTTGTTGCAGGACTTCTGCTCCTTCTTCAAGTGCTTGGCCATCCTCATCCTTTTGCAGACCTGACCAATATTTTAGAAATGAGCAGGCGTAACAAATGATCTCAGTAGGAGATCTTACATTCTTTTTGTCAAAACACACTCTGTTTCTCATTTTCCAAATTGCCCAACAAATCCCTGCTAGACCCACCATATGAAATTTCTTTCCATTAGGAGTGTAGTTTTGAACCCAAACCAAATATTGCTCAATGTTCTCTGGTCTACAGTTCGCACCCAGTACCAGGGCCACCATACTCCAAACATATTTAACCACTTCACATTCAAAGAACAGATGATCAATGGTCTCATTTTCATTACAGAAAGGGCATTTCGCATCTCCCTTCCATTTTTTCCTCAGCATGTTATCTTTTGTCAAGGTTGCTTTGTGGTATATTTGCCACATAAATATCTTGATTTTCAAGGGAATTTGCGCCTTCCAGATGATATCAAATCTGGTTTCTTGCATACCAGTGGACAATTTGTCATACATCGACTTAACAGTAAATAAACCGGAATTTTCCCAGCGCCATTTTGGTCTGTCCACATTATTGTTCAGAGAGACCGACACAAGAATATCTCTCAGTTTATTATTTTGATTTTGCAAGTTTTCATCTAACCATCTCCGGAATCTCATATTCCAATTTCTGTTTGCAAACATGGCTACAGAACCTGTCTGCTGCATGCAGACCATGAATAATTCAGGAAATTTCTCTTTTAGTGAGAAATCACCGCACCATTTGTCTTTCCAAAAATCTATCTTTTCCCCATTGCCGAGCACCCATATTCGACCTCTATCATAAAATTCCAGCACCTTTAGCAAATCTGCCCATACAGGAGAGTCAGATTGCTTGTGTTTTATTTGGGATAGGCATTTGTCCTTGATGTACTTCTTTTGAATGATTTCTTGCCATATACCAGATCCTGTTTCCATTTTCCACCACCATTTACAGAGTAGGCTTATATTCATTTTCCTGAGGTCTTTGATGCCAAGCCCCCCTTTCTTTTTTGGTCTGCACACAATTTTCCATTTTACAAGGTGATATTTTCTTTTCTTTCCCCCTCCTTGCCAGAAAAATCTCTTCCTAATAACATCCATTCGTCTTATTGTAGTTTTCGGCAGGAGGTACATAGACATGTGGTATATTGGGATACTGGACAGGCAAGAGTCAATTAGTATTTTTCTACCCCCGCTGGACATTGAGCCTCCCTGCCAACAGTCGAGTCTCTTAGCTAGTTTCTCCTCAATCATAACCCAATCACTAACATGTAGCCTTGAGTGTGACACAGGCACACCCAGGTACTTTATTGGCCATGAACCAGTGGCACAATTGAAAATTTCAGCATATTCATTTTCTTTTTGCTCATCATTTTGTATCATTAGGAGCTCACTTTTTTGGAAATTAATTTTTAGTCCTGACATTGCCTCATACATATATAGTAGGAACTTCATGTTCAAGGCATTCTCCTTTGACTCTTCTAGGCAAATGATTGTATCATCTGCATATTGGAGTACCACTACTCCTTTGTTAATATACTGAGGTACCAAACCTGTTAGTATATTATTCTGTTGAGCTCTGCAAACCATTTTAGCTAAAGTGTCAGCTGCCAAATTGAACAGAAATGGTGAGAGGGGGTCACCCTGTCTTACCCCCTTGCCACTTTGAAAGTAGTTACCCATGGTGTTGTTGACTTTAACACAGAGTGTGCCCTTCTGCACTACAGTTGCAATCCACCTGCACCATTGTTCATTAAAACCTCTGCCCTTCATACAATCAAAAAGGAAGTCCCAACTTATTTTGTCGTAAGCTTTTTCGAAATCAAGTTTCAAGACAATTCCCCCTGTCTTTTTGTGTTTTGAATCATGAATAATTTTGTGTAAGCACATAATCCCATCCATTATGTTTCTACCTTTGATGAAAGCATTCTGGCAATTATTTATAATTTTATCCATGAATTTATCCAATCGCATAGTAAGCACTTTTGTGAAGATCTTGTATTTCACATTGAGTAAGCAAATTGGCCTGTATTGCTGAATTTTGCTCGCATCTTTCAGTTTTGGCAAAAGTGTAATAACACCATAGTTCATTCTGCTCATGTCTAGTTGATCCTTTTGAAAATCCTCAAACAGGGCCATTAGGTCGTGTTTGATTATTTCCCAACATTTCTGGTAAAATTCAACTGGGAGGTGATCTGGACCAGGTGCTGTGTTCTTGCCCATATCAAATATGGCAGCCTTTACCTCTTCCTCAGTGAATTTTCCAGTTAGTACTTCGTTATCTTCGGCTGAGATTTTTTCACTGTCCTCCCAGCATGTATGGTCCATTGAGAACACTGGTTTCTCAGATGGTCCAAAGAGGCTTTTGTAGTATTCAGTGGCATGAGATAGCAGGTTCTCATCCCCTTCTATTATTCGGTCATCTTGTTGCAATGAGTAAATCGTGTTTTTTCTTTTTTTTCCGTTTGCCACTCTATGGAAAAATTTTGTATTATTATCACCTTTGAGTAGCCAAGTGCAGTTTGCTCTTTCATTCCAGTATTGTTCTTCTTGTTCAAAAATTTTTAACAGCAGCACTTGAATTTCAGTTTTTCTTGCTAACTGTTCATTATCCAGAATTTGTTCTTCTTCAAAATTTTCAAGCGCTAGTAATTCCTCGTGTAAGTTTGTCTTGAGCTTTTTGTCATCTCCTCTTTTTTTATTCCCCCAACCTTTGAGGTACTGTTTTACCCTCTTTTCTTTTATCATCCACACATCCACATTTGTCTTTGCCTTTACTTGTTTGTTCCAAATCTCAGCCACTTTATTGAGGAACTCATCATGGGCTAACCATGTGAGTTCAAATCTAAAGGGTTTCTTTTTGTATGTCTTGGATTCCCCAACTGAAAACAGAATTGGGTTATGGTCAGACATATACCTTGGGTTTTTCCTTATGCTGGAGAGAGGAAACATAATCTCCCACTCTTTGTTCATTAGCACTCTGTCCAGTTTTTCCAAGGTAGGGTTATTTTGGTTATTACTCCAAGTATACTTTCCTCCAGATAAGAAAATTTCCCTTAGCTCATATGCGTTAATGATTTGGTTGAAGAGATCGCTCCACTTGTTAACTGTAAATTTTTTGTTTTTTTCAGAACTGAATCGCAAGATATTGAAGTCCCCACCAATGAGGGTGGGGATGTCCTTTGTGTTACAAATCAGAGCAAGTTCAGTAAGGAACTGCTCTTTTTCCTCCTCTTGTGCAGGACCATATACAGTAATGAGGCATAAGTCCTTTTTTAATTTTTTGTCATGCACTATGGCAGAGGCATAGTGTTTCCCAGAGGAAAATGTAACCACATCAAATCTGTCAATGTTAATCCCACACAAAATGCCACCTGACTTACCTCTAGCTGGGACCCAATGCCATGCAAAAGATTTTTGGAAATCAACTTTTCTAAAGAACTTTTCCTTAAAATTCTTTTTCATAGTCTCCTGCACACCAATAAAGTCCAACTGATGATCATGTATTATATTTTTCAGAAAAGGACCGAGGCCTTTCTTTTCCACCCCTCTACAGTTCCATATTAGTCCATTCATTTTGGAAATTTTAACTTTCTTCCATTTCTGAGGCTGACCCCAGGGCTAACCAATGGGATCCCTCCTTTGCCCTTCACATTGGGGGAACGCGCGCTTGCTCACGAGGAAGACGGGCCGGGAGATGGCGCGGCCGCCGGTTTGCGACTGCGCCGCGAGGGAGGCGAAGAGCGCGCGGAGGCCATCCAGCTCCTGCTTTGAGAAGGCCCTGCGACGAGCCGCGCGCGTGTGAGATCACAGAGACGAGGCTCGCGAATCGCTGTAGCAATGGAACCGGTGGTAGTAACCTGGAGGCCGTGACGAAGGGGGAGCTAGAAGCGGACGCCGTGGAGGCCTGCGAGTTGCCCATCGCAGCCGGCGGGCAGGACGAGGCGGGATCGCGGCGGCGCCGTCAGCGAGCGCGGGCGGGCGGGCGCACACAGCTCAGGCTCAGCAACTGGCAATTTGTTTCAACTCAACTTCAAAATATTTCAACCATGGTAATTGGTAAAGCAAGTACCAGGGTTCAGAAGCCTCGATGAAACAAATTCAGAACGAACATACATCGGCAGTTCGATCAGATTCTCGCGAGCTTCAATCCATTCATCCTGGCGTCACTGCAAACAATTGGTAATGTCGTAGCAGGTGCCTGGTGCAGCCTGTTCATGCATGAGCTGCACGCCTGCACCGGACTACAAGTTTCGTAGGCAAGTCCCGCAAGGTTGTTTATGGCCCCAGCGTCCCAAGCCTATGTGCGTCAAGAAGGAACACATGAAACAGGGCTATCTGATGAAAGTGCTTGACGGTTGATTTTTCATGTGAGGTAGTCTATTTTCCGTGCTTGGTGCCACTGCCAGCCTGCCAGGTTAAACATGTTCCTCATTCTTGTTTCCTTTCTTGCACCAGTATGTTTTTTTTCTTCTGCTGCTGCACAATCTAAATATGCTGTCGGTACAGAAAATATTTACCCAACCTGACATATGAAACTGAATTACAAGGATTTTTGCACTTTAGATGCGCTGCTAACTAATTCGTTCAAAAAATTGTATTTGCACATGCATATTTTAACCATGGATTCGCAGACGTGGTTAGATATGTGTCATATTGCAGCCTCACATCTAAATGGAATCTTACGCATGGATTCGCTAATCCAATTGTATCACTTTAATTTATTAAATTATCCCATCATAATTTGGACTTCCAGAACAGATATAAAAATCTGATTCTTCCCTAGAATTTTGAAGCTTCTAATTAATCTCACTCACAGCTGCATCTTCAAAAACATTTTAGAAAAGCAGATATATATTGTACTCCATTACCCATGGTCATGGGTCACAAAAAAACTTTTATAGTTGGGATTAAGTGGAAAATATTTCTTTTTAGATATAGTGATTGTGTCAAATGAAAATTGACCACCACAATTTTTCACTCCTTTCATGTCTTAAAGCTTCACCAAGTACCCCAAGACACGATGGGAGAACGTGTTCATGGAACTGAACAGACTAAAACATACATGATTCATAAGGTTTTACTTTTTTTTAAATGTGATAAGCTTGTAATTTTGTTAAGTACACCCTTAACACTGCATAAGCATCATGTTTTCATGGTCTTAGTTAAAGGGATATCCCGCTTGAAATTTTTGGCAAATGTGTGCATGATCATCTCATAGGGAAATACCCCCAAGGCATGGACAGAGGAATATGTATCTCATATTTGCAGTGGAATGAAAGTGGTTCCTTAAAGAAGTTTTGAAAGAAAGAGCAGCATATTTATTTGGTCACCTAAGATGGCCAACCAAGTCACAATGTCTTGCATGTCCATCCGAATAGGGTGAGTCTTAGGTTGTTATATGGAAAAAATGATTTGTTACGCAAAAAAAACATGAACTTATTTCATTTACACATAGAATGCATTATACAACAAAATGATTTTTAAGAAATATTCTACAATTTGAAATTCAGTCAACAATTTATATATTAAATTCATAATAAAAGTAAATTTACAATGGATCGTCAATTATTTAAACATCATATATGCTTCCTTTTTCCACATTGAGATGAGTAGCATGGCATGATCCATGGCATATACGGACGAAGATCCATGCCGCAACTTCTAATAGTAGATTCAGTTAACCCAGCTACTGAGCATATATCTGAAATAAGTTCGAAACAAATCTTGTTTAGAAGAATTCAACACACACAATAAAAACATATACAAGTATATATTAGGAAAATGATTACCTTTTAGGGTCACTCTGTCACGTGTTTCAGTAGTTGACGTAGATATTAAATAGATTATAGTAGCAGCAATGGAGGTGGCATTTCTTCTACATAATATGAAAAGAAAAATATAAAGGATCTGATGTGGAATTAAAAAGTACCTGTACTTCCTCACAAAAAAATACCTGTACTACTTCTAATAGTGAACTACAAAATTGTGTTTTTAAACGAAAAATATAAAGGTGGAATTAGTATACTTTTTCTAGAATTCATCACAAAAAATACTTTCTAGAAAAAAGTCTTTATTTGTTTAAGCATGATCATTTTCACATGTAAAATTACCTTATGTCAAGTTTATCCACTCGATCTGCTGCTGCTTCTGCTACTTGAATTGCATGGCTTGACATACCAAGAGCTGAACAAAAACGCCTCTACAAGGTATGCAAGATAAGGAAAGAAAAATAGTAGCTTCGTATGCAGATATTGTTTAGTCTAAAACTCACATTTGTAACATGTATGGAAATGGAAAAAGAATCTATTACCAAAAGATCCCGAGGAAGAACACTAATCATGTCCATAGACTCTCCCTTCTTCTCCCTGATGTGTTGTACTATCAAGTCCTTCGCTCGAGCTACTTCTTTCATTGTAACTCCATTTGTAGCGGTGCAAATTTCTATCAAATATATGCACAATGTTTAGCAATAAAATATTAAGGTCACTTGAAATGTTTTGGGTAAGCTCGCCTACCTTTGATAGTTCTAGTATTATTTGCTTGCCGACATGCAATGTACAGGCAAGCAGCATATATGGATTCCTTCTTCCTTGCATGAAAAATTTTAGGATCGTTTGCTTTAGCGTAAATATCTTTTGCCTGAACCATAATAGGACGAACGATGCCCAACCTTGAAAAAGGAGAGTAAGGGGTAAGTGTAGTGTATCTTAAGCTTTAACTAAAATTCACTGAAATTTTACCTATCAGCCATATCAGCAATGCAACAGAGTGCTGCCTCTTGCTGGTGTGAATGTGAATCAACACTGCTTTTGGCAATAGTATGGGGAAAATGGTGCTGATCTACTGTTTTTTTCTTAGATAAAACAATGGTCGAAGAAGAATCCGGTTTTGAGTTAAGATAATTGATTGGCGGAGTAGCATGAAAATGGTCATAGTCATCATCTTTTGAGATGAAGTGAGTGAAACTACGCCAATCAATCTTCTCATCAACGTAATGACTATCTAATACAAGGCCACACTCTGAGCATATCGTGTCTCCTGTTGCATGGTCTAGTACTACTACTGTGTTATTGCTACATTCCTTACAATATGATGAATCCATGGTCGATCTATCACAAAAAATAAGTGTATTATGTAGCAAAGTTATATACTCGATATTAGGTTGTCCAAACTATAGTAAACTAATCATACTAAACAGTATGTCATGAGTTGCTCGTGTGGTGACATATTTATTTGGTACAAGCAAACCATAAAGAATAATATGTCAATTTTTAATACTACTTAGAAGATTTTTCAAGCTACTCGAGGCACTGAGGTTAGTTGATAAACATACACAAAAACATCGAGACATAGATGATTTTTTTTTTATCATGAATGGAAGTACTGTGGTTAGTTGATAAACATACACAAAAACATACACGAACGACTACCAGCATAATTAATGCTTATAGAAGTATAAACACTCTGATGCAAAAAGACAAGAAATTACTTCATAACCCCTCCAATATTCGTATATGAGCCTACACTAGGCACTAAGTGGTTGGGTTCAGTGACCCAGGGCATGGGCTGTGCACCTAGCTATACCCAATATTCGTATATGAGTGATAAAATACACAATTTCTGGGATGAAAACCTTCTTCAAACATCAATTCTGGGGTTTATGATACTTGAACAAATATCTTTACAATTGGATTTGCACATTTTTATAAGGATTTTCCCTTCTTGTATTGAAAGCAAAATAACAGAATTTGAATTTGCAGGATACATATCTCAGCTTAAAGACCTTTGGGAGCAATTCCGCGTTTGCCATGAACGTGCAGAAAGCCCACCACTCTGAATACAGTTGCTTCCATTAGTGCGTTCATGCAAATCTAACGTTAGCGTGTCATTTGAGGAAATTGAAACGCGCTCATCTCCTCTTTATTTCCAAAACGTGTCACAGGAAACATATAGTGTTGTCTTGGTCACCTAGGACTTGAAATACCTGGTATTGGCCATAATTTACAAGAACATTATGGGCATGAAATCCAGGTGAAAAATTCAAATTCAGATATTATTAAGGAAAATGACACTGACCCAAAACTGCAACATTATGGGTCTGTTTGGTTGCAAGCCGCAATCGCCACGTGAAGGAAATGGTGGTGACTGTGCCATAGTAGTTTTTTCAGTTGTGGCACGTGTGGCAACCAAACACCAGCCATAAAGTGTGGCGTAGTCGAGCGATGTGGCGCGTTGAAACCAAACGCGCTCTATGGTCCACAATTGAACTGTACAGAGTACCAAACAAAGATCAAAGGCGAACTGCTATCCCTATGAAACAAGAGATAGTTTTTCTTTCGACGAAACATGCTCATATAAACCATAAAATCGAAATACAGAAATCGATTGCTTCAAACAATATGTCAAAACTGCTAGTCTGGAAATGTTAAATTAGGATTTCTAGCATCCACGTAAATAAGGAAGGGACACCCATAAGGGGAAAGGGAAACAAAAAGAACAACTAATCCAACAATTCCATTTCACCGATACCAGCCAAAATTTAGGGAACATTATGACATTGAACAGTCAGCTCCTCTAAAGTTAAACCTCAGGCACAAAAGTAAGCCCATGAGAGAGTAGACTACCAATAGCTACGTGCACTGGCTTCACATCATTTGGGATCAGAAGTTTCAAGTGATAAAACTCAATACAATCATATATATGCACACAAAAAAAATGATCTCAGACCTTCAGGATAAATCATTTTATACAGATATATGCTGTACACTCTACAACATGTTTGCAACTATGGGTCTTCTTTCAGTCCTAATCGCTCGCACTTGCCAAACCAACCATCTTCAGCATGTTCCTGTCCTCCTTGAATCTCTCGAGGACTGTCCCCTTGACAGCCTCTGGTTTCTCCTCTTGTGCTCCCCTCATTTGTATTCCCCAACATTCAATAACTTCTGGCCTAAACCTGTTTGTCTTGGAAAGTGGAGGGCTGGTGAACGTGGAACAAGTAAATGAGTGCCCTTGATCAAAATTTGCAGACAAAAAGAGACCAAAATGGTGTGGCTGCCCTCCAAATCCAATGCCATTTGGTATGTTCTCGGAACTGAAGTTTATAGCACACTGCCAGGATAAGTCAATGATGTAAACTATCATTTATAGTTCTGGGGATGATGCGGTAATACATTAAGAAAAACAGAACAGAAAATACATTGAAATGAGCAAGGCATACCCATTGCAAGTTTCTGTTTGCTCCTGTAGGGCGGAAAATGGATGCTTGAGGATATAATTTGAAAAGAAATGTCTTCATGTCACCATAAAAATCACTATGCCTTTCCCAAGGCTGTGATGCATATCCACCATAAACTGATCCTTCTGTATCTTTAACAATTAGAACAGTCTGTGCATCTGTATTCCTACGAAAGGAGAAGCATGTCCAAGAATTATACATACAGTTCAAAAGTTTTGATATTGAAGTGGTAGGACAAACGTATGGACTCTCATGGCAATGGGTTTTAAAACTGGCAAACTATTAGTAATGTGAACTAGCACCAATGTCAATGTGTTTCACTATATCATTTACTTATATTATAGCCACCTCTATAATTATGACTCAAAGATAACAAAATATGGCTTTCAATCCATAAGATCTATATATAAGCATGAAGCATACTCAGTTACTCACGTTACTTTGCCTAAGAAAGTGTTGAAGCTTTGTCCATGAAGCGAACTCTGATATAAAAGTTTCCATTCTTGCACCTCGTTTTGGGAAAAGCCTCCTCCAATATGCCAGGCATACTCTCTATTTAGAAGTAGCAAATCAGTAGAGATGTTTTCTGGATAATGAAGTATTGGTACTT
The DNA here is from genome assembly GCA_007726485.1 of Eragrostis curvula. NCBI lineage: Eukaryota > Viridiplantae > Streptophyta > Magnoliopsida > Poales > Poaceae > Eragrostis > Eragrostis curvula. The sequence continues at coordinate 31,036,683 of CM017444.1, forward strand.
GGAATCCCGGTCTTCCTACAAACAAACAAAACTCAGCAAAAACATGTCATAGTATATCACACTGCTTAAATGATAAAAGTTCATTTAGATTTCATTTATACCTTAACAAATGTACATTTAGATTTCATTTAGAATGCTTAAATATTGATAAAGTTCTAAACTATTAATAAACAAGTTAACGGTACAAAAATCTTACTGAAACAGCATGTGCAGAAAAATTTGCGAAATTGTTACAGAACAAACAGGTGGTATAGGGCAAGAATTATGTTTCAAGGTTCACTAGGAATGACAAACACATGTAAATGAGGAGAGAGGCTGTCAGGAAGAAGCCCAAAAATACAGGCCATATGCATTGCAGACCATCTTGTTTCAGCAAAGTCACATGGTGAATGGCCATTGGAGCTCATGCAGCACTACCATCATCTCGTCAATTAGAGTGAATTCATGCTCCATCTCTATCCAATGACTCAACATAAACACGAATGACAAGACAATAAGACATACCTGAATCAGGGGGCATCAACAAATTTCCAAGGAACATCCTCAATGATGGCATGAGAAGGCACCAATTCCTAAAATCTGATAATGACATGGACTTCTCTGAGATCCCATCAGCATCCTTTGAAAATACTGCAGAGTTGACGAATGCTTCAAATGCCCTGTTATTAGAACCTTCCCCAGCCTCCTTGTTTTCTCCAAATATAGTTTCGTGAATGGACGCGAACACAGATTCCAAATCAGAGCTGGCAGTCAATGACAGAGGGAAATGCAAAAGTAAATACCGATTAATACCTAAAGACATGAATAGAAAAAAAATCCCAACACATTAATCATAAGCTTTATGAAAATAAAAGGCATGAATTCCTCTAAATGAACCAAATGTTGGTCTTCCAATATCAACCAGCAAAAGTATAACGAAACAGATAATGTATAGTATCAGCAGTTTTCTTGAAACTTTGGTGGTACTGCAATTAGTTTGCAAAAACTCCCCACAAACATAACAAGAAAATACAGCAACTTTCACATGCAATAGAAATGCACGGAGGTCCAATGGTAACCAGATATCTTTCCTCAGTTGTATTACTTGCATTTCGCAGTAGCTTTGTTTCTGGTCATTCTAATTCTAACCTAAGCACTCTAACCAGAAAAGTTATGATGTACTGAATATATCATCCAGGAATGAAATGCATGATTGGTTAACGATAGGTGAAGGATGACATCATCATTAAGTTTGTCCAATAATCATCGCCTGAAAACCAAATAAAATGTCCAGCTTTCACATAGATTGGTTATTCAATTCCAATTCAAAGCATGTGAGAGAAGCAGACACAATATAGTAGAGTGACAATGGTACAGTGCATGCATTATATGCATGCTTTCTCCACTATTAGTGGCTCATTCTACCGGTGTGGATGGGACAGGGATGAGGAAATTGTGCACACAAAAACTAATTATGAACTTTTTTGTAGTTTGTTTTATGTAGGTATCTCGATTAGCTTCGCAAAATAACTATAAAACCAAAAAGATACTTTCGAGGTTCTAGGTACATGTGGACAAGTTTCAGAACACTTTGCTTGAAAACCAACTAATGAATCATGCTCAAACACAAAAATGCAAAATGTCTTATGAACGTTAACATATGGCATACACAAATCAGAAATTACGAAGTTTACTTAAATTTGAAACGGTGTACTAAATAATTATGTAAGGGAAAACATATTTCTATTTTAGCTGAAGTCAATGATGATGTTGCATTGAAATAGAACCAAAATTCCGAAACAACATTTTACAATTTATGGAATATGAAACACAGCTCAAATAACTGCTGGAAACTAGTCAGAATGTTATGTCAACTATGCCATACGCATCAAGCATATGGCAGTGATACATGTTAGAAGGTGCAACCTAGGTTCCGAAACATCTGCACGGTATTTTTTTTTTCTTTCGCCACACACCACTTACATTTAGCAGGTGAAGCATTCAGCTGTTGAATCAGCGGCAAAATGCATAATTCACCGGTTTCCACATCAAACATGCAAAACAAGATCATTTCTCTCAAGCAATACCTTGATAAGACACCATCTCCGGTAACATCACACAGTTGATAAATGAATTCCTCAACTTCATCTCGAGTTCCCCTTCCATATGTTGCCTACATGTTACAAAGAAACATGTGTCAAATAAAGAACATATATAAAATTTGTAAAAAAGGTTGAAATATCATGGTGAGACATTCCGCAGAAATAGTTTGTGCAAGGATATAACCAAGCTAACAGCCCAAGGAAAAACTACCTAGCTCCCTCCAAGTCTTAATTTCGACCGATCTGGCGATTTCAATATTCTACCAACACATTGCATTGCACTTAGGATTATCTCTACAGCTAAATGAGCAACACATTCGATCGAATTAAGCCGAGTAGCAAGGCAAAGGAACCAACTTTGGAGATGATCAGATCCTCGAAGGTGACCCCGTCGCCCCCGCCACTTTCCTTCGCCACCAACTGGAACAGTCTCTCCCCTAGCGGCCCTCGCACCCCATAGTACTCCTGCACGAAGAGAGCCGACGCATTAGACGCCCTGATCCAGATCTCGCAGGACCCAAATCCGATTCCAAGCAATTGGGGGAATGCGCTTGCTCACGAGGAAGACGGGCCGTGAGATGGCGCGGCCGCCTGTCTGCGACTGCGCCGCGAGGGAGGCGAAGAGCACACGGAGCCCGTCCAGCTCCTGCTTCGAGAAGGCCCTGCGACGAGCAGCGCGCGGGTGAGATCACAGAGACGAGGCTCGCGAATCGCTGTAGCAATCGAACCGGTGGTAGTAACCTGGAGGCCGTGACGAAGCGGGAGCTGGAGGCGGACGCCGTGGAAGCCTGCGAGTTGCCCATCGCAGCCGGCAGGCAGGGAGAGGAGGGATCGCGGCGGCGCCGGCGACGGCGAGCGCGGGCGCACACAGCTCAGGCTCAGCAACTGCCGATTGAACTCTTCGCGATTTTTTTTTTCTCTTTTTCCCTTTCCCAGGGAATTTTTCGCTTTTCTGTTTGCCGCTTGCGCGGCCCGTCGCGCCACCAAGGGACGCGTTCGCTTATGGGCTCGCTTTTCGCCTTTCAGAAGTGGAGGCCCGTGTGTTGAGCGAACCCAGCCCAAATAATTACAAGGGCCGCTTCTTGTGACGGTGCGTCGGCGGCGACGGCGTATACCGGCGTTGGCGACGCACATGGTGCGCTTTCCGGCGAGGGACGCCGATCAGCTGACGTACTGCACAAGCGTGCAGTGGTCACTGACGCGTGGGGCCGGGCCCGCGTGTCAGTGACCACACGTTACGGCAGCTGACCTTCGTCCTCCGGCGAGATGGTGACACGCGCACACAACAAGTCCACCTGGCCGCGGCCGCGGTGGTCCAGAGTTTCTCCCTGGTCTCCTCCTGGCCGCCTCTTGTTCGACGAAATGCCGCGTCCGGGAAACACACAGGTAAAACAGTTTTTTTTTTTTCCCTTCCCCGGAGCTCTTGTTTGCAACACGGAGTGTAACTCGCGTTTGGCTCTTGTGATCAGGGTATCCAGATTCCAGGGGGCAGGAGGGCCCAGGGGATATCTGCCGGTAGGTGAGGAGAAGATGACAGTCAGCGTCGAGGATGCATCTCTGGCCCAGGATATCAGGAAATGGGACCCCAAGTTACTCAGCTCTATGGACCATGGTCTCCTTCCACGGAACACATCCTCCTTTCGTTCCGGCCGAAGCCGAAGGTACTAGTGTAAAATCAGACTGTTCTATATAATAACCTTGTGTCATGCTGTTGACTGCCCCTATAATGAGCATTTTCATGCTGCAAATGATATTTCTACATGAAACTATTAAAAGGTTTATTGCATTGGGTTTCAAGATACTCCACGTACAGCTCGTCTTGTACAACCTGCGGTACATTTATCACAAGAGTAATTTTGACAAGAAATAAAGTATTCGAATCCACTTCACTTTTATTGTGCCGCAGTACGTGCATATCTTAATAGGACCCTGTTCCATCATATATTAATTGGTTCAGTAGACAGAAGTACCCCTTGTTTTTCTTTGAGTTCTTCGTACTTGTGTTTGAGAGGTATCAATGCGATTGATCGATCGTCCACGATGGTACTCTGGTTGCTGGATTAATTCAAGCTTTCCTGGTCAAAGATTTATTACAGCTTCTTACCCCCCAAAAAAAAATATTATGCCGGACTTTACAGCTCTGGCCTCATAAAGATCGTTGCCCATTTTGAGGAAAGATGCCAATCTTAAGTGCTCGCGTCGGACAATCCATCGCTGATGGTGGGATGGCACAGAGCCACAGAGATTTTAAATGTCGAAGTGATTCATGGTTCAGTGGATGGATTACAGATAGTGTTGCTTCTGAGTGATGCCATGCCAAGGTACGTATGGATTAGGGTACAGTTGAATGTAGGACATGAAATCGATCAACTGTTTAGTTAAAAGAATATTGATATGTTGTTGCCCTATCGCCACTGTTAATATAGTGATGCCATGGTTCAACAATGTTGCTTTGTTACTGCTTGAACCTTTTTTTTCCCGAGCTGACATGATGACTCAGAAACCTCATTACTGGGAAGTTGGGACTACTCTTGAACTAATACTGTTAAAGTGAGGTACAAAAATAGTGCTTTGTTGAGTTATGTCGCCGGTCGAGGTTTTTTAAATACACTACAAAATTTATATATGATGTCCGTTAGTTCAACATTTAACTAAACAATATCAAATAAAGAAACCAAAGGAAGTAGGTTTGTTGCTTTTTGTGTCCTAAGCATGTAATGTTTTCTGCAATCATGAAACAGATGTCGTCTCTCGGTTTGTATCCAAATCAACTTTGGGAGGGGGGGGGGGGGGGGGGGGGGGGGGGGGGGGGGGGGGGCGGTGGATATATCAGCTCAATAGTTGTAATATTTCATCTTCACAGTGTTTCTTATTTGAGAGGATCGTATTACAAATTCTTCTTTTTGGGAGAACTACATTACGCGATAGTGTTGAATGAGTATGGCATTGTGGCGGTGCCCCTCATCCCTTAAACTTGGAAATGCTCCTCCATAACAACTCAAAAAAATCGAACTCTATGCTGAGCGTATGAAAAGAACTGCCCTTGATTTGGTTTACTTATGCATATATATATATATATATATATATATATATATATATAGGAAGCCTCTTTCCTACTCCCGGGTGTAGTTACTCCCACATTTGTATCTCACAATCTAGAAGGTATTTGTTCATACTTGAGGTTTCTAAAAAAAGTATGTACACATACTTGATTTTTAAAAGTGGTATCTAGACATACTCTTTTTTTTATATGAGTATACATCAAGTATATGAACATACTCCTTTCTCTAGACAGGAAATGCAATATAAAACAAGATGCAAAAAAATATGAGTTCCACTCAAAATTTTTCATAGTTATCACTTTGAAAAATCTTATTTTGGGTATGTGTACATACTCAAAATAATAAATAAGTATGTACACATACGCATGGTGGTTTTTTGAATGTGGGAGTAACTACACCCGGGAGTAGAATGGATTTTCCCTATATATATATATATATATATATATATATATATATATAGGAAGCCTAAAATCTTATTTTGGGTTTGTGTACATACTCAAAATGATAAATGGGTATGTACACATACCCATGGTGGTTTTTTGAATGTGAGAGTAACTACATCCGGGAGTAAAATGGATTTTTCCTATATATATATATATATATATATATATATATATATATATATATATATATATATATATATAGATAGTACTAATTTCCGTAATTGGCATAATATCTTGTTGATGTCTCTGACAGATTTGACATTAACTCAAAACCATCGAGCAGGACACTAAGAGGGTGTTCGTTGCTTTAGCATTTAGCATTTAGACCTGTCACATCAAAGAGAATCTTATTATTTAAGAGTACTAAATAAAATTTAAAGACAAAACCTTTTTACAGATAGGTACATCTTTACGAGACGAATCTAACGAGCCTAATTAATCTATATTTTGTTACAGTAATGCTACAGTAACCAGCGTCTAATCACGGCTTACCTACCCTCGTTAGATTCGTCTCGCGATTTAGACCAGGGGTTCTGCAGTTAGTTTTGTAATTAAACTTTATTTAATACTCTTAAATGACAAGATTCTTCCCTCTAAATTTTAGACCCCATGCAACGAACACCTCCTAAATCCTCTGCTTCCACTGTATCTGATGTTTCTGCATTAGAAGATCAGATTGTCCTTTAATTTATTTGCAATATTTGAACGTAAAAGACAAATAGATTAGAGGTCACCAGAGGCGAAATTCGGGAAACGCTATATGGCCCATCCAAGTATGACTATCAGGTCCGAACTGAGTCTTGCCTTGTGTGGGTCCATTTGTGGGTCAGGCTTCACTATTGATATTTTGACTTGATATTGACTGAAGTACATATTGTGTGTGACAGAGTCTTTCAGTTTATGCTGGATCCGATCCGGTGGTAGGATTCCTTCAAATGTACATAATCCGGTGAGTTTCTTGGCATTGCAAACTATTCTTGGAAAGTGTGTGAAGAACTTAAATAGATGATTGCAAGCCCACGATCGTATCTACAGTATGGTGCATTATGATTCGTGAATCATGCAACCATGCTATTTGATCCTTTTTCTTCATTCAGCAAACTGTCGTGTCCAATAAACTATAACGACAAGACCGGATCATGATCATAATACAAAAATACTACTAGTAGTTAGTTAAAGAATTTCGGCATTTTCTGTTCTTTTGTTATGATTATGAGCATATAAAATTTGCAGGGTCTGGTCGACATGTGCAGATAAAAGGTCAGCAAAATAGGATGTGTTTTTTTCAATGTGTAAATCGCCTAGATTGGTTAGTTTGGTGTCAATAATTAATAGAAAATTTAGTCCATTTAGTACTTTTTAGTAGAGGGAATTTTAGTTGAGCATCTAAAAAGAATTACACTTTGACTCTCTTGCTCGTCGGTGTGTCTTATGACTCTTGTCACCCTTCCTGCAATACGTGTACAAATGTGTTTACAAACGTAATTGAATCCCCAACTCTGAGTTACCCCTAAAATGCTCTAGAGCTCCTTATCAGATCAGACTGGCAAGAGTAAAAGTCTCCTATGATTAAACTAGGAAAGCCTCCCAGTTCATCAAGAAATGGGGGACACTTTCACTAGAGTAATAAGCTTTTAGCCAGAGCTGAATAAATACGCCATGCGGTTCTAAATGCTTTGTTGGTTAGACGTCATTTCACAAGCTGCGTCTGCTAAAGTAAAGTGTCATTGAAGTAGCAAACGGCATTGAAGGATATAGGCTGCGAAGACATAAGTATGTACGACTTTGGCCGGTCTTTTACAGGCTCTATATTTAACCTCCAGAAAAAAGGCTTTATATTTACCTAAAGTGTTATACTACCTCCCACTCGTATTTAAGATGAATTGATTCACACAACCAGCGGCTCATTGATGCACATTTACAACTTTGCTACCATAAATCATTTCATAAAGGGCATTCATGGTGCTAAAACTATATGCAGCTACTGCCAACAGTGTGGTGTAAAATTACTTAACTACATGTACTGGCAGCAGCACGGTATATGGCCGTAGAGAGCAATCTCCAAAGGAGGAGTAAATTTGAACCTTGGCTGGAGAAAGTATACTATCATCTTCATACCGTGGATCGCTCTGTTTTATCTTTTTACTGCAGGGCAGGGCATGTTGTGACAGAGAGTAGTTTGGTCCCAGCAGCTGAATCTAATCTACTACACTAGTAGTAATCCCACAAGTACAACCTGTATCTTTGTTGAGTAAAACATGATCTTGGAGGACACATGAATCTCACAAGGCCTCACTTTATGATCTTCCAGACTAGAATTATGCTGCAGGATCACAGAGAGAGAAAACAAGGAAGATGTGGAGAAGACAGGGAGGGAGAGGGAGATGGGAGAGGAGGACGTGGGGGCCTTGTTGTTTTGCATTCATGCCAAGTAAAGAGAAGCATTGACCTCGCCCCTACTTGACACGCCCCTGCCCTATATAAATTCCCAGCCGCTCGCTCAACCAGACGCATCAAAGCTCATCGCCTCTGCTCGCTCCTCTCCTCCTCGCAGCCTCCAGGCTTTCAGCAGGTAGTACTAGCATTTGTGCAATTGTCCTATTTTCTTTTGTGTTCTTGTTCTTGTTGCAAGTGTCTAAGTTTCCAGCTTTGATTGGTTGTGTGGCCTAACCTGTATAGCTGACCTTGTTGTTTGTGATGTTCAGCTGGTTTTGGTTGCAGTTCGAACCATGAGCCACCGGGGCAACGGCAGCGGGCGCGGCGGCGCGAGGAGCGCGAGGCTGGAGCTGCAGCTGAACCTGTCCCCGCCGGCGCCGCCCGCGGCGGTGGAGGCGGCGGACGACAGCGACTCGTCGTCGCCGAGCTCGTGCGTGTCGTCGGACGGCGGCGGCCGGAGCTCGAGCGGCAGCCCGGGCGGGAGCCGGTCGCCGATGGTGATCGGCGCGTGCACGCGGTGCCTCATGTACTGCATGGTGGCCAAGAAGGACTACCCCACCTGCATCAACTGCAAGCAGCCCTGCCTCGTGGACCTCCTCCACGGCGAGGCCGGCGGCGAGGGCGCCGTCGTGGACGCCGACGACAAGAAGCGCGGCAAGCGCAAGTGAAGGGAGGAGGCCGGGAAGAAGAAGGATGCTCGGGCGGCGGTGCAGTGGATGGTCATACGGACGGCCAGCTCAGGATCTCGAGGCAGGGCGGTGGAGTGACCGCCGTTGGATCATCCACTGCACAGGGTTCCGTCGTTATTATTATGATTAGAAGGCTAATGCTAGCTTAGTTCGCTTTCGTTCTGTCAAGTGGTAGTTGTAGTAGTAGCACCAGGTTATCATGGGTTGGTAGTATGTGTGTGTTGTTCTCGGGCGTTTTCTGTGGTTGTTGTAGTAGTGGTTTAGCAGCTGTAATCCCCTGATTGACTCAAGAAATTCAAGGGATAACTTATCTAGAAGATGCAGTGTCAAGCTGTTCTGTTTCACCTGCTGCTCTGCTACGGTTTTGTCCCGAGTTCTTGCTTCTCTTCGCTCCAGCTGAACTGCGTGTGGTCCGGCGATGTCTTGTGTTGCTGCAAGGAGAAACCGTGTTTTCTTTATTTATTTTTTTGGCGCGGTTATGTGTTGTGTTGTGTCGTGTCAGGCAGGCAGGCAGGCAGGCAGGCAGGCTCCAGCTGAATTGTGATTTGACCGTGTGTTGCGGCCAAACAAAGAGAAGAAGATCCAGCAACGCGCTTTGACATGCCTCATGGACGGACGGTCCGAGTGGGAATTTTTATCCAATCTCTGCTTTCATGGACATGTTTAGCTTGGACAAATGACGAGTAGTAGTACGTTGCGTGTAATTAGACGTGGTACGTGCCTGTTTAGGTACACAGGTCTGGTCTGCTAGTGTTGCTCACTGATGATGGCCCTAATGAACTGCCCCGTCGGATCGAGAAATTGATGGCGCGGATCAGTACTTCCCTCCCCCTCGAGGCAGTCCCACGGATCACTGAAAAACAGCGGCAGGCGCACCTCTCTCTCTCTCTCTCTCTCTCTCTGGCAGTGCAGGTGCAGGCAATTCTTGGCGCTTGCTCACAGCCGCAGCAACACACACACGGAACGGATACGAACAGCATCATTACTCAATTATGAGCGCATGAACGCAGGCTGATCATAAAAGGCATTGATGCGCATTGATTTACTAGGCAACTACAAATGCCGGAGAGAGAATTATGAAGAAATCTCTGCTCCTGGACCAGAAATCGCGTGCAGGGAAGAAGAGGCTGGAGGCAGATACATCCTCTGTTCGCTTCGCATGAGGTCCCCAAGAGCATTGGACGCTGCACAGGTACTCCTTCGATCGTGGACCATGATGTCAACATGGTGAAACAGAGGTGTTGATTGTTGAACATGTCACGGCTAGAACGCAAGACCCCGGCCTCCTTTGATCGTCCTTAATGTGGAAATGTCCGATCTTATTAAATAAGTAGAAAAATATACGAACAGCTTGCATTGTTCTGCTTCGACGTCCATGATGAACTTGTAGCCGTTTGAAGTTGGCTGCTGTGCAGACCCAACCGTGTCAGTAACAGCGTGTCTCGAGCAAACACCTAATAGTTCAAAGAAACTCTCTTCAGGCGCCTCCATGAGTCCACGACCGACCACCCCTGGTTCTGAGGTCAATTCGAGTCCAAATGCCAGCCGTTGGAGTCCAAAATCCAGCCCAGGAGAGGAGGAAGATGCATGACAGAAGCCAGCAGTGCGATCGATGCGGTTGCGGACTTGAACCGATCAGAGGAAGGTCGTGGCAGTAGTAACACAAGAACAACAAATGAGCATGAATGCATGCAGTTGGGAGAACCGCACTGCCGGAGTAATGGCTGTGCGGTGGCCGCAAGGCTGCAAGCGCCGCGCAACGCACGCTGGTTTTGCGATGCGGTGCAGTGCGGCTGAGCTCTCTCTCCCTCGTCGCGGCGTTGCGTCACTGAAAATTTAGTGTAGTAGCGGCCGGCCGGCGTTATGTAGGCAGGAGTAGCAGTAGCAGACTAGGAGTCGTGTACTCTCTCTTCGGTTCGGTTCATGGATCACTCGCCTCAGCGTGCGACTGCTTACAAGCGCGCCATAAAGCACGCCATAACGCCCACTGACTGGATACATCTCCTGGCGAGCACAGCACAGCAAGCCACCTGCTGAGTTATGCTGTTGTCTCCCTTCTTGCTGGATGGATGCCTCGATCAATGCCTGGATATGCATGCACACATGGCTCCCTGCTCCGATCAAGAGCCACCATCTGCACAACTCCAGGCTCCATGACCTTGATCCTGCTCTGGCACCTGAACTGCAAATATATGCATCGTTTAATACTAGTTCATTGGCCAAGACTTACTCATCCCATGAACGTGTTTAATCCAGCCTAACCATGAACCACCCTGTTCTGCAGGCTGCAGCTGCGGCTGCGGCTGCAGAAAAGTAACTACGAACACTGTAGCTACTGCTGAAAAAATAACTGCGAACATTGTAGCTGTTGCAAAACAGTTGATGCAAAGCAGCGAGACGAACAGGGTGAACGTTAAAAAAGATACAGTACAATGGCGGCGTGCCGAGTGCAAAATTGTCAAATTGCTGATGCTCTGTGCTATGCGCAAGACGTGACCAGTGTGGCACACTTACCGACGGCGCATGACTTCCTCCGATCCCGCCATACATCCATGACTTCTTGCTCGCAATCATGCCCCGTAACGAACCCCGACGAAGCCAAGACGGTGGTGATGTGCGCGCGTTATAGCAGTATCAATCGATTCAACCCAACGGCTTGCCCGAACTGAAGCCCGTGTCTCCAGCTATCCTCACGGGCCAGGCCGACGCGCCATGCAGAACACAAGACTGCCGTGGACACGCCCACAAAAGGTGCTCAGTCGATAAACTGTATCTACAGCGGCCTAGTTAGGCCCATAAAAGCGTTCGATCGCGGCCCAAAAACGCTCGAACAGAGTGACAGAAATCGCGTGCGTGCGTTTGTGCTAAAAAAAAAAACAAAAAGGAAATCGCGCGTGCGTGGCACGCATAGTTCACAATTTCACATACGCCCAATGTAATAAAAAAAAATTCACATACGCCCAACTAGTTTCCATCCGTCGGTGACGTGGATGCACAAGCGCAGTGAGCCAGCCATACGACACTGCACGCCGGTTGGTAGCTTCTAGCAGTAGGCGAGCGACGGCGACGCGATACAGGGCATATGAAAGTGACTCAAGCTGGTCAGTCACATCGAGAGCTTTGTTCAAGTATAGTACCAAGATTTCCAAATCTATCGAAAGCTAAGCTTCGAACAAATGCGTACAGGGTAACAGGGCAAGCCGGCGTTAGCTCAATGACGGCACGGTGCGGTAATTCGGAGCATGTACACCAGTGCTTGATTTAATTTGCAAATGGATTTGTAATTACTTCTCACAAAAATTGTTGAGTGCAGTGTCGATTCTCCTTCTATATTCTATGCAGATAAATGAGGTTCTATTTTATTAAGCAAATGAAAGCACCATGTCGATCGTCTCGACATCTAAGGATTATTAGATGTACCCGGTCCATAAATTATTACTAGTTTTTCACTAAGTTGGATACTTAATTAGGCTCCTCGGAGGCACACCCCACAACCTTGTACTACATGCAACCACGATGAACACACAGTATTACTTTGAATCAAATCATACAGTTACAAAGAAAAAAAAGGCCGAATTTTTAGTGGGTTGTAGTGAGAGCACGCTCATCAAACTAACCAATAAGGCTAATTATGCTACTTTGTGCTCCCATTATCGGTCAGCTGTATCTTAGATTTTATCATTGAATAGCTAGTAGATTTTATCAGGAGAGTGAACTTGGGAAAGCTAAAATCACTGAAGAGCGGCAAAAATTGCTCTGAGACATTGCATTTTGGTGGAATTTGCTATTTTGCACATGAAGAATATTGTATTTCACCAAGAAAGAAAGATTATAGAGGATGAAACATTCTAGTATTAGAATTTTGGGATGAAAATTAAACTGTGACAATAGTTAGGATGCCTAATAAACTTTGTTTGTAAAAAAAAAAATTTGACAAGAGTTGGAGTAGCTAAGGGAGGGAAGGGAGGGGGCTTATGCCCTCCTTACGTGTAAGATAAGTCCACATATTTGTACTAAATATCATTATTTGGCTCAGTGTGATTCTTTATATGAAAACTATAAAACATACAAAGTCCGATTTTTTGTCCTTGCTATCTATTTCCAAAGATCAAGTTCTTTTCCTTTATCTACTTTAGCACAAACACATATCTATTTCCAAACTTCTTGTGCCAAACTCTTTTCAAACCATCTTTCATATTCTCAGCAATTTGATGTCTTCTTTATTTGGAATAGCTTGTGCAACCTTCATAGACACTAAATTTAAGGCCTACACAAAACCACTGTGCAAAAGCGCTAGCTCTTGATATCTATATCGTAGTATTTGTTAAAAAGAAAAAAGAAATCCTAAATTTGTTGTGGAGACCATCAAAGATATCTTCATAACTGTATATAATGTAATATTTTTATTGTGACAATGTAATCACGTTTGGTTAAACGAGAGGCGCGATGAGCCAAATGATGGGAAATTCACGAAACCGGGGAGGGGGGTAAAAACAGTTTATAATGCCGTACTCCTTCCCCTTAAAAAAAATCAGGCAACGAGAAATTCAGTATTCAGAAAATGCCAAGAACGTTAGTTAGTTGCAACCTTGCCGGTTCGTCAACTGCACGAGAGCACCCACTTCTGGGTTCTCTTGTACGCTTGCCAGAATTTCACGGGAACTGCATGCATGAGCAGCGAACGGCATTTCTTCAGCTCTTCCGCATGATCCCGTATCGTCTTTATTTCGTACGTATATGATCGTAGTCACGTTTTGCAGCAATACTTTGAGAGCCGAGATCTACAAATGGCAAAGAAAATAGAAATGGAAGAACGCATATGGTAAAGAAGATTCCACGAAGCGCTTGCGAATCTTCCGTTCTCTATCTTGCTAGCTCGTGGTAATAGCCGTTGTCTTCGCCATTCTCGTGCCATAGACGACGGAACAGAGCTTCTACTTACTAGTAGGTGATGGAATCGTGTTGAATGTAATTAAAGAAAGAAAGGGATCTATCAAGCTTACTACTAGGTGACGAAACAGAGCTTCTAGATATAATTGAGTATTATCTGTGCTGTTTAGTCAGGCCCCGAGGAAAACATTTCTTTCGTGGAGGAAATCGCAAGTTGAACAATCATACGCAACATGTCAGTATAGTATGAGTATTATATAAACCGAACACATGGATCGACCATGGCTTGTGGTCTGCGAACGATCCAAAAGATTAATTAGTGACAGCCAAATCTCTGCGGCAGAGCCCCAAATGAAACGCATTGCTGTTTCTGCAGAAACCACTGCCAGAATATACAGTAAAATATTGCAGCGTTTCCCGCCGTTGACGGCTTTGCGAAGCGGTTCTCCGCACGCGCAAAGATTGCCCGGGCGTGCACACTGTGCGGTGTCAGTCGGCGCGGAATGATAAATTTCCCGATTCCTACTCCGGCTAGGTACAGTAGGCCGTTTGTATCGGGGCAGCGTAATTCACTGCACGCAGCGGCCAATCAAGTGAGCTTTTACTTCTTCTCACCGTGCAATCTGCAGATACTACTACTCCGTGGTGTATGCAAAAGGTGTGGTCTCTTTCCAAATGCTCATTGTCATCCTAATACAGTAATACTACTCTGGTAATTTGCCGTAGTTTGGTCAACCAGATGTGCAGTTTACCCAATATATATTGTCTTTTGTAAGAAAAAAAGAGAGAGATGAAGGGTCAGTTTGGATCCTTTGTCCAAACCTAGCCTTGCCCTGCTAGTAATCCAGGCAAAGCAAAGCAAGATCAAGCAAAGGAGCGCACGCGTTTGGTTGTTTATGTGCTTTGCCGGTACATAAGAATTAATGGTGCATGCATGGCCTAGAGTAAACAAATAACTGGACCCATTAGTCAGCCAGCCATGCATCAGCTTTTTTCTTCCACCTGTCATTGCCTCGCTGCGCGTGCGGCCCTTGCCAGCGACGGAGAGCCGAATTTGCTCTCCTGTCTGAGCAAGAATTTTCTTGCCGAGGGAGGACAGCTTGCCAAGCAAATCAAGAATTTTTCAGGTTACCAAACACATATCCTTGCCTGGTCAGGCGAGGTAAAGATGGGCAAGGGTTCCAAACGCACCCGAAGTTGACGAAGAAGTTATCCACAAAATAAGCATACCGAAATTTTGGCGGGTAGGCTTGCGCATCAGCGAAACAAGCTCTCACTGGCTGCTCTAATCTCCATCAGACCAACAGAAGCAGTACGGCCACATGCATGAGCGGCGGGCCCCACCGCCCACGTTCTTCGCTTCCACCCTTAATTGCAGCCAGCGCTTGCCCGCCCTGCTCGCCCAGCCAGCCAGCCACCCCTGTTCCGCTCTGCTCGCCTCCTCCTTCCTCCCTCCCATCTCCTCAACTACTACTCCTTCAATTCCGCAATTCCTCTCTCTCGCTCCCTCTCCGTGCAGCTGATTGAAGCAGCTCACGCATTCAATCCAAGCGAGTAGTAGTAATAACACTGCGCGCATTGCTCTGTCCCGTCCAATCCGTCGATGGGCAAGAAGGGCCTCGTGACAGCCATCTTCTCCAGGCTCGTCGACTCCTCCTCCCCCGGCCGCGGCGGCTCGGCGTCGTCCCCGCCGTGGACGTGGCCGTCGTGCGGGAACAACCCGCAGACCACCTCCTTCCGCGCCGGCGGCGGCGACGACGAGCCCTGCTGCACGACGGCCCGTGGCGTGGTCGCCTCCGCCGCGACGACGACGGCGCCGAGGCTCCGCGGGGCGGCCGCCGGCGAAATGTACAAGACGGTCAACTCGGTGTACTTCGACCCCGCCGCCGCCGCCGACGACGACGTGCTCTCCTCTCTCGACGACGGCGGGGTGTTGGAGCGGGAGGAGGCGGATGGGAAGGAGGTGCTCGACGACGACGGGTTCTCGACGACCACCGCGTCCGAGGAGTGGTCGGAGGCGGTGATCCGCAGCCTCGGGCGGAGCACCTCCACCGACCGCTTCTTCTTCGACCCCGGGCCGCCGTCCAACTCCATCCTGCCCACGGCCGCCGCCGCCTCGCCGGCGACCCCACCGCCGACGGAGACGCCAAAGCCGGCTTCGGCGGCGGCGGCGGCGCCCGACCCTGACCCTGAGCTAAGCGACGACGACGAGGACGACGGCAAGAAGCAGCAGCAGCAGCCGTGCAGCACGACGTCGGTGGCGGAGGGGAGCGTGGCGGTGGCGGTGGACTCGGCGGACCCGTACGGCGACTTCCGGTCGTCCATGGAGGAGATGGTGGCGGCGCACGGCCTCCGCGACTGGGCGGCGCTGGAGGAGCTCCTGTCGTGCTACCTGCGCATCAACGGCAAGCAGCACCACCCGCTCATCGTCGGCGCCTTCGTCGACCTGCTCATCGGACTCGCCTCGTCCACCGCCGCCACCACCTCCACGGTGACGACGACGAGCACCAGCAGCAGCGGCAGCGGCAGCAAGAGCACCAAGAGCAGCTCAATCACCAGCGCGACGACGAGCATCACAGCTACAACTGCGACCACGACCGCTGCCGCTGCCGGAGCAATGGAGCAATGCGACGGCGGAGCGACCGAAGCTTCCTGCTCGTCGTCGTCCTCGTGCGCCACGCCTGACTCCCAGGACGCGGCGGAGGAGGAGAAGGTGGCAGCAAGTGCCGGCGATGATCACATCCGTCATCATGATTAGTGTGAGTGAGCATCAGTGCCTCACTTGATCCTGGAGCACGTACGTACGTACTAATGTCGATGCGTGTTTTGGTTAGTAGCGTTTTGATGATTAACCAAGCAAATTAACGGCATGATTTGTTGGATGCTGATATCGCACTCTGTTTCTTTTCTTTCTAGACTTTTCTCTAGGATAGCTAGCAGTAGTGGTAGTAGTAGCAGGTCAGACCGAGGGATCCAATGCAATGTATGATACATTAATGGTAGTGGTAGCCAAGCTTATTGACTGACCATCATCAATACACTATATAGCGTCAGGAGCACTTCATGGAGCTTGATCATGCATGGAGCAACTTAAATCTCAAGCTTAATTATCCTCTTGATGATGTTCTTACCACTAATCACCGACCCTGTTGCGTACTGTACGTTGATCTGAGACAACGCCGCCAATTCCCTGGCTAGATGTTGATGATATAGATAATTCACGCACCGACCGGTAGGTGGGGCAGATCCTGAGGCAGTCCGCCACTATTCAATGCAAATCCCACCAGGGCGCGCGCGCTAACTAGTGGCGGGGCTCTGCATGTGCGCGTAGTTATGTGCGTGCATACACACACATACGCCGTGACTAATCAGACTGATACGTACAGGTACCTGTTGCGTGCACAGTAGAAAGCCATGATTAATTTTGCGAGCGCCACCAGAATGAGGAACCGACGCCGGCCGTCGCCGTCGTCGATCGCGAGCTAGCGCCGGTGAGAGGGAGGCCCCTTCTCCATTGAATTCGAGCGAACAGTTTCCAGCTAGCTGGTCGTCATGCATGCGAGCGTGTTGGCCCCCCTGCGTATGCAGCAAGTCTTTAAGTTTCGGTGGATTTTTGCACAAGTGGTACATGGAGTACAGCCCAACAAGTGCATGCCAAACTTGTACTGGTACTAACGTGACAAGACAGGTGGTTGCGGTGTACAGGATCGTCTCTCGATCTCAGACGGTGGTCGGACGGACCTGCTCACATGCATCTGTTTAGGGATCGATTAAGAATGGCAAAGAAAAACTTCGTACTAGAATTAGGTCAACCTAATACTGGTACTACATCAGCATTGCTAGTGTTACCTTGTGCCGATCATGGGATCCTTTCGTTCTCCCCGAGAACTAGAAGGAAAGATACTAGGAGTATATGACAAGTTGACAGCTGAAATTGTGAGACTCGTGGTACACCTTTGCTCCAAGAAAACGTACTCTACTGATACGCCTCCACTATGCATGTGGTGTGGCTAGCTCACATTAGCAAGTTGTTCTGTAAGTACTGTGGAGTGTGGTCAGGGCTCGTGCACCGTCATGACTACTGTGCATCGTTGATTACTACTCCACTGCCTAAGATTTTGAGCTCTTTTTGTTTAACCATGTCCACCTCAACAGGCCCAAATCATTTTTGAACTGTCCAACCAACTGCGCAAAATTGAAGTGTTTACATTATTTTTCAGAACCCAAGCATACGCATGTTGGCGCTGGACAAATTATTGGTCGGAGTAATTAGCAACAAGCCGGGCTCCCCTTCCCCGATCCCCGTGCACTGGACATTTGAAGATTCTTCCTCCATAGTTCCATTCCGTCCATGGCTGCCCGCCGCTCGGGTTGCGCGCGCGCAGGGAGGGAAGCTTCTGAAACCAGGCACATCGCGTGCCTTTCCAGCCCGTGGCACGGGGAGCCATCGCGGTTGAATCACCCTCGATGCGCGACACCTTTTGGACTCACTATGTTGCGTAATCCTCAGTGCAGGGCCGGCCTTTCCCACGTCTCAAGGCATCCATCCAAGTCACGCTGCAAAGCTCGAAGTAGTCTCAACCAACTCTGTTATTCTGTATTCACCCTGGGACAGATCGAGTCACCCCCATTCCAGTTTGAAACAAGAGACGACGGTAAGACGTGACTGCAAATGGCAATACGACGAGCATAAGCCGTGCCGGTGATGGAAGGAGGGACTGCTGCATCGGTGTTTTGCGGAGATTGAGCTTTGAGATCAGTAAGGAGAGTGACCGGTCAAAATAGAGAAAGAAAAATCTCACGCGCATGAGCAACTGGGCCCAAATCTAAACATGGGCCGGGGTCATTTGGTTACATGTACATGCACATCTAGCCCAAGCCCAAAAAAAGTGAGGTGCCCGGGTGAACCCAACCACCAGCAGCAGCACCATCATCATTACAGTTACAGAGCATCATTGCGTGCAGCACGAAACAATTCAGGTCAAAGCTCACCATGCATGCTGGTAAGGAGTACAGTATGATACTCCGGCTTGCCGGGGAACGTACCGCCCTCGCCGGACACCTTCTGTGCTTTTGCCTCCTGAAAAGCTCCTCCGAGGCCCAAAGCACAAAGGCGTTGCTGCTGCACGCT
The DNA here is from genome assembly GCA_007726485.1 of Eragrostis curvula. Taxonomy (NCBI): domain Eukaryota; kingdom Viridiplantae; phylum Streptophyta; class Magnoliopsida; order Poales; family Poaceae; genus Eragrostis; species Eragrostis curvula. The sequence goes on from CM017444.1 coordinate 31,055,415, forward strand.
CGCGCCTCCTCTGACGACCTCACTCCGAAAAGAAGGAAAGGTTTAGGAAACAAAAATGTATACAAGTAGTTTCGCCTGATTACACGAACATAGTACTAATCCACGTTTCTTTTTAAGTTGAGCAACTGCAAACTTTCTCGGTCGGTTCCTGCCGGTTCTTGAAACTCGATTCTTGTTTCAGAGGAGCTATATGGTGATGAGCGCTCGTAAACCACAGAGTGCGTACTACATCTACGCCTCGCTTTCAGAAGATGTTAATGGTTCTGTTTGTGTTTGTGATGAACGCATCGCATTCAGGTGGTCTCACTAACACAGGAACCAGCATTTGTTTCAGAGTACGTAATTTTTATTCTACCATGCACCGGTACATCACAACAATTCTTGACCCAGATGTCCGGTGATGCTCCGAAAGACATAAACAAATCATTTTGCAACAAAAGTGTCATGCATTAAGCATTAGTAACACATACTGTCACAAATTTCATAACATAGCAGTCACTAACCAAATCTTACTGCTAACTAAACTTCAGGGGCCTTCATCCAAAACCAAAGGCCAGCCGAAACACACACTAGGACAAGCACACTCTGCAACACTGATCGAGCAAGCTAAGCAAGAAATCACAACACAAAAGCTGAACTATTATCACTAAACACAAGGACCTGCTACTAATGCTGACACTAATAGGTACTCAGTACTAGTAACTTCCCTTCAACTAGCTTTCGAGGAGTACTTCGAGATCCTATCACCACCCGGTGACTTGCATTTTGCACGAGCATGTAAGCACACGGGTGGTGCCAGGATCTCGAGACCAGAACGCAGCCGCTGCTGAAGCTGTCAGTAGTGGTAGTGGTAGTCGTCGTAGGCGTGGTGGTACTGCTGGTGGTGGTGGTACGCCGGCAGCGGCTGTGGCGGCGGCGGCGGTGGCGGAGGAGCGGTGAGCTGGGCGCAGACCTCAGCGAAGGCGGCGAGGATGGCGGCGTGGTGGCGCGGCGCGTTGAGCGCGAGCAGGCGGCGGAGCATGCAGCGGAGGTCGTCCCAGCCGCACATCCCCATCTCCACCACCATCCGCACCATGCTCTCCCGGAAATCCGCGCGCGGGTCGGAGGACTCCTTCTCCACCGCCACGCCCACGTCCGCCTCCTCCCCCGCCGCCGTCGTCGCGGCGGCCGTCTTGTTCTCGTAGGAGTGCCTCTTCTTCCTCCTCGCGCCGCCCGGCTGCTGCCTCTTCTTCCTCCTGGCGGCGGCCTGATCCGCCGCGGCGTGGGAGCGAGTCGTCGTGGTCACCTTGTTGTTGGAGTCGTAGGCGGAGTGGGTGGAGTAGGAGGAGTGGGTGGTGGTGAAGGTGGCGGCGGAGGCAGAGGAGGCGGTGGACGCGGAGGACGGGAAGAAGCCGGAGGACGAGCGCGAGCTGCTCCGCGCCGGCGCCGGCGCCGCCGCCGCCGGCTTCGGCGAGGGGCGGAGGAAGGACGGCAGCTGGCTCAGCAGCCGCGAGGTGGCCCGGCGAGGGCGGCACCCGCACCCGGCGTCCACCACCGCCACGTGCCGCCACCGCCCCACCGGGAACTGCCTCGACCCGCCGCCCACGCTCACGCTCCCGCTCCGCCGCGCCCGGTACGACGACGACATAGCTTGGTTAGTACCGGGCGCTGCTCTGCTCTGCTCTGCTGGTTGGCGAGCTCGGTGTATGTGGTGGATGGGATGGACGGCGTTGAAGTGAGGCGAGGCTGCGTGGACGCCTGGATATATACGCGGGGTTTGATGGTGGGGTTAACGGAGTGATTAATTTTGGTGGTGGTGGGGCTAATTAAGTGGGCCACGTGATGAACCAGCTGACTGATGGCGGGCCGCGCCTCATCATTCCGTTGCCCTGCGTTCTGTGCCAGCCGATGAGTGTTGACTTTGACCGTCCTCTTCTCTCTCGCTCGCTCGCTCACTGCCAGCGCGATGCATGCAGCATCTACGACGAGGCTCTCTCTCGGCAAGGTCACAGGCAGGCTGCTGGGCAGGGGCAGGCCGGGCAGCGAACACGACGATCGTGCCTGCTTCTCCTGTCCAGAAAACAACGACGTACGTACTGCTGTCCCTGCGAGCCGCTCGATCGATCGCTCGCAAAGTGCTGGTTCACCAACGAACGGACCACAATCTTGGTGAAATTACCGTGCCGAGCAAAGAGGCTCTGTGTGCTCGCTGGTGGACGCTGTTGGTACTCCGTCCACGTACTGCTGTATGGCTCTGTTCTGTGGGTACGATACGGTACGATCCAGCTCAGCATTGGTCAACACGAGGGCGAGGACCAGCGGGCGTAGCTACGACGAGCTTGGGATCCGATCCGAGACAGGGGGCAACCCGCAACAACGCGGCGCGAATCGCATCCTCTGGGGACCTGCGCGCCGGAATAATTAGCGGCAGCCGGATCGAGCAGTCGACCCAAGCCAAAGCTCCAGCAGCTCCACTCATCACTGTCATGCACTGCTCCGTAGGAGACTCTTCTCTGCACCACCCACCCACCACCACGGCACCAGCAGCAGCTTCACGCGCGCCGGCCGGTCGCCATGAAAAGGAGCTTCTCATCAGGCGACCAAAGGAGAGCACAGCCAGCACTCGCGCCCTGCTGCAGTGGACAAAAGAAGGCTCTAGCTAGCTAACTGTGACACCCCGTGTCACTGAATTCACATAGAGCTCATCTTGAACTGAACAAAAACCAAACAGAAATCAAATGAAAAATTCGAAATTCAAAATTTAAGAAACGTTCAAATCCAAGTTTCTAAAGGAACTCAAAATCTTCCATAACAACTTGAGCAGCCAAAAATACCAGTGGATAGCCCTACTCAAGAGATAATTTTGGAGAATTTTTGGTGATTTTACAAATTAATTTGACAGGTCAATAAAATCCCCAAACCTGAAAAAGTGCTCAACTTTGAAATGTTGTCATTTGAAATCCCTTTGGATTCCAGATGTGCATGTTGGCCAGTGGATAGAACTTTTCAAGATCTTTCCAATGGTACCAAAATCGCAAATTTTGGAGTTCATTTGCTAGTCCAATTTGTGTGCACAAATTCGGACCATTTCTGATTTTGAAAAATTCGAGAAAAAGAAAGATTCTGGCGGGGCCCACTCGTCAGCCTCCTCTATCTCTATGTGCGCGCGCGGAAGAACGACGCCACGTCGCCGACGACGTACGGCTCCGCCGCGCGGTGCCGGCCCCGCTTCCGACCGCGCCTCGTCGACAAAACGGCACTCCGCCCTGTCCGAACGCTCCCTCGCCCTCATTTCATCTCTCCCCGTCGTCCCCTCACCCTCAAACCCTAGCGCCATTGTTGCCGGGCAGCTCGAGCTCGTCGCGCCGCTGCGTCGGAGCTCTTTCCGGCCGTGCTAGCTAGCCTCGAGCTCCATAAGCACCCTCTCCACCGAGCCATGGCGCCGCTTGCTCCTTCCCCGGGCTGAGACGCGTGAATTTCTGCTCTCTTCCCCAAGCCCGGCAGCCGAGGTCCGCCACCTCGCCGCCAAATTCGCCACGCTCCGGTGAGGTTCTTGTCGCTGTTTTGCGCACACGGCTGCGCCACTCCCTGTTGCTCCTTCTTCCACTCTAATGCTCGTCGTTGCCACCGTGGGAGCAGGAGAAATCGAGCTTTTCCCCTCCGTCGCCGGTGAACCACGACGACCTCACTCCGTCAAGCACCTTGTCCGGCCTCCTCGACGACGACACCACCCGGGTCGGGCTTCCCCGCGCCTAGGTGAAGCCTGCGCGCCCAGACCTGCAGCTGGAGGACCTCAGCGCCGTGCTCGGGTCACCGCCGAAGCCCCGCCGTCCGCCATCCCTCGTCGACGAGCTCCTTCCAGCCCTCCTCGCGGGATCCGCGTCGTCGAGGTGAGACCGCCGTTCTGCGCTCTCTCTCCCCGATGTATCCTTGCTCCAAATGATCGCCGGAATCGCCACTCCGGCGAGTGCACCGCCGCGCTCCGGTGGCCGCTCCGGCCAGCGCACCGGGGAGCACATGGCCCCGGATCCGGTGCGGCTACTGGAGATCCGATGTCGCCAACCTTATAGCCCCAGGTGCGGCTTGAGTTTTCATTGGCGGGATCCCATGCGGCGCACAGTAGATCTGGTGCGGCCCAGACTCTGCAGCCCCTTTTGTGGCCCAGTTCTGATTGGCCCTTCTTTTTCCAAACCTTTTTCGGATTAGTTTAAATTCCAAAAAATGCATAGAAACTTCAAAAAGGCATAGAAAATAAAATACACATCAGGAAAATGCAAATCCAATTTTGTTAGACTCCTGGTGTGTTCTCTGTCCAACAAAAATGAAAAATCATACACTGAACATTCTGTATTTTTTGTAAAAATTAAAATGGACAGAAATTGTTTAATTAACTATAAATTCTCTGTTGATCCTTAAATCCTGAAATTTGGCAGACTTGTTAAGCTACTAATTACACACATACAGAGAATTTTTCCACTGTCACATGTTACCTAATTATTTTCTTATGATTTAAATCGTTCTCTGCATTGTTTAAATTATTGTAAATTATTCATGTTACAATAAATCGTCAAACTTCACCATAAATCACTTCCAGTGGTGACTTTCACCAGAAAAACGCCACTCGACATAAATTAATTCTCGAAACTAAATTATTCATTAAATCAACTTAGGTTGATTAAATGATTAAATTAATTAAAAGGCAATGAAGGAAATACTCCAGACGAAATTAAGTAGCAAAGTTAATCATTTGCACTTACAGTATAAATGACTGTCCTATCAAGTAATTAAATTATTAATTGCATCATATTCTTTCATCTAACTTTGCATTATTTCCTTGTCATAACGTGTAGTGATAGAGACGACTCCGGAGCCGCTCGACTTCCAGCTGCCGGAGGAGCAGACCAAGGAGGTGCAGGAGGAGCAGCCGCAGCAGGACACTGACCCCGCTGACCCTGTTAGCTACGCTCCTGAGCCAGGCAAGCCCCGGTGCATGCCTCCCTATTTAGGATTTTTATTTTCGCATTTGATTGGGGCTAGTCAATGTTTGTGCATTAGGTTTATTAGGAGTTGATGTGAAACCTTAGAAATGCATTAGGATTACCCTTCCATATCCTACCTTGTGTCCTATTTTTGTAGATGTGGTCTAGGTTACGTTAGAACTTGCAAGGCTTAGTGGCTAGCGGACGGTAGAAGTCGAGTGGTAGGTCCCACTCGCGAGGTAGGTTCACCCTGGATTGTACTAGCTGGATTTAGGATTTGTTGAGACCGGACGGGGATTTGTTTGTGTAGGATGGTGCAAGAAGGCTGGGCCTTCACGGTGGTAGCCCCGTCTGTGTCGGTTAAGGACTGTCCGTTGTTGGCCCTGTTGAGCAAATTCGAACGTACTGATCACATGCTAGTGTTTTTATGGACCTAGTAAACTTAGTAGCTCGAGTTGCCCTGGTGTGCGGTGGAAGCCTGCCCTTTCTATCATGGTATTCGGGAGAGAAAGGATGCTTCCCAATCGGGGCGTACGTCTGGGACGGGGACCGTGCGGGAAGGCCTTTATCGGGAGGGGTTGGATCCGGCCTAGCTTCAGGGGGACCCTTGCAAACGGTTGCCGCATGCGACTTTATGCATGTGCGTCGTGTGGTCAGGTTTTCTCCTGCAGGATGTATATCGATGCCGCCGCTCTCGGTCAAGAGAAACCTTGCTCACTGTGTCACCTCGTAGTGTGATATGATTGATGATGATGACTAGTACTTATATTCATTGTATCTCATTACTGCTATATTGATGATCTGATGTATTGTTACTTATATCTGTTTTAGCTATATGCACACTGCTTTATTTGATAAGTACTTAACTTGAAAGTAAGGACCAAGTAATTAGTGCGGTTTTATGCTATCGAGTCAGCCACCCTTTTGTAGCTTTGCATATTAGGAGTCGGGTGTAGTTAGCCTTTTGACGGGTAAGTCTTGCTGAGTATTAGTTGCTCAGGGTTTGGCTCTTTATGATTTTATTGCAGGTAGCACCTTTATCCCTGACTCTACGGGTGGAGGTGGACAGTGGGATGGCCAGCTTCCCTTTGGTTGGACAGCCCACTGGAAGACTGAGGAGTGATCTCCTCTCGATCTTCATGGCTTTGGATGCGGGTTCTTATTGTATCGTGAGCGCGTGCGCTTGTACCTTTATTTCTAGACTTGTATCGTTTATTTCCGCTGTGCGACTCTATGTTTTAATCGGACTAATGTAATCACTTAAATATTTAATTTGTGTTTTTTATATGTTGTACTGTTGCGTCTGTTCATCAGCGCTATACCGACTCGATCCTGCGAAAAACGGAGACGCTTCACTAACGGCTTTTTCGCACGCTCGTGCGTGCGGCACGCCGTGCCCCACCACGGTTCAATCATCGCGGCGCACGTACCGGACTTTCCGGTGTAGTTTCCGCACGGACCTGACTTCGGACATCGTGGTCCGTGGCGGCGTACGTATCCAGTGACCGTGGACGGCGGACGCCGTCAAACTGCAGATACTCGCATAGCTTCAGCGTGTTCGTCTCGCTGCTTTGCAGCAACTACAGTGTTTACAGTTATTTCTTCAGCAGCAGTTACAGTGTTCGCAGTTATTTTTCTGCAGGCACGGCAGCAGCTACAATGTTCACAGTTATTTATTCAGCAGCAGCTACAGTGTTCACAGTTATTTTTCTGCAGCCGCAAACGAACAGGCTGTTATTGGCTCTCCGACCTCATCATCTCATCGCGGCTCACGACTCACCAGCAGCCAACACATCCCGGGCAGTTGTGTCTAGGATCCTCCCCGGCATGCATGCCGTCAGCTCATCCAACCACATCCAAAGCATCAGGATAATCACCTGCGGCTCTGTCTGCACTGCACACAAAGGTCACGGATGGCCGGCGGTGCTCCAGAGCACTACGCGTGATGCATGGGCCAGAGCCAGGCACGTTCAAACGTGCTATCAAATCACGGTTACTGAGCAGGACGCCATCATCGTCATCAGTGCTGCTCGCAACAGGGTTAATTAACCACCGTTAACAGCTTTTAGCTATGAGGATGATGAGGCGCCGCTCTTTGCGAGCAGGAATTCAGGGGCTGCAGTCCTGCGTGCAGAGCATTTTCATTTCCCTATTCTAATGGCAGTAGCCACACTGCTCTTCAAGCCCATGACCATGACCGACCAACCTGCTCGATCAAGTGACGATTTTCCGACCCATCGTATCAGTATTTCTTTTACTGGGAAAAATGTTTTCTATTGGCCGTATACCTACTTTCGTACTCCTCGTTGTCAGATGTTATAATACAGTAAAACATGAACTCAGGTTTAGTACTCGTTGCCGGATGTTATAAGAACAAGTGTGTATATTTCCGGAAAGCATGACACTCGCCACCAGCAGGGGCGGATCTATGTTGTATGGTGTGGGTGCGGCCGCACCCACAGTAAAATGGAACTTCAACGGTGTTCTTCTTTTTTCCATCATATATGCACCATCTAGAGTGCTTAATTATGCATCCACAATGCCAAAAATACAAGCTTGAGAAGTCTTAAAAGAGGTTCCGCACCGCCCTTCTCTGAGCTCTAGCTCCGCCACTGGCCACCAGTGGGCAAAGGTAGGGTGGAGAAGACCCTAGGACCTCTCTTTTCAAAAGTATACTCATTTTAAATGATGATCAGCTAAGTGTAAGCTATTAACAAGAAAAAATTATGTTATCCCATGGGGCTTGTGCCCCATGGTACATGAAACTGGTTTCGCCGGTGCTCGCTACCTCCTATAAAAAAAAAAGTGCTCGCCACCTTATCATGTCGTTGAGTGTGTCTCCGTAAGGGGAAAAACACACAACGACCATCATTTGACGGTTGACGCCCGCAGCCTTTTAGAACGGCCCATAGATGTTCTCCGGATAATCCCATGCGTCATGCGACCAAACATGTGTTCTTTGCCAGTCATGTCAATCATCCGCGTCCAAGCGTGCAGGGGGGCACCATATAAAAGTCACGGATGGTCGGTGCCGCAACAGCATGTTGCTGGCCCATGCAGCACACTCTGACACTCGTCAAGCGTGTCTCCAGTTCAGGGTTAACTTCGTCATCCTCTGTTTTTTTTTCTCTCTAAAAAAAGGTTAACACCTGCTTAGTTGGGTGCAACGTAATCACCAGTCACCACGGCCAAAGTGGCTAGTGCTCCTGACAATCTTAACACCCTTGGGCGCGTTCGGTGCCCTGTTTTAGACCCTCTAAAATTTAGCTCTAAAGAAAATCTTATTATTTAAGAGTATTAAATAAAGTCTAATGACAAAACCTTTTTACAGATGGGTACATCTTTACGAGACGAATCTAATGAGCCTAATTAATCTATGTTTGCTACAGTGATGCTACAGTAATGCTACAGTAAATATCGTCTAATCATGGCTTAACTACCCTCGTTAAATTCGTCTCGCGATTTAGAGGGGGGTTTCTGCAGTTAGTTTTGTAATTAAACTTTATTTAAGACAAGATTTTTTTTGTTTAGACCCCTCTAAATTTTAGCCTCTAAAACGCCGAACGCGCCCAAAACCTCAATTTTTAGTTTCTCCTTGACCGATCGAAAATACCATTGTGGACGAATTTTACAACAATTCTCACGAATTCAACGAAAGGACAGATCTGCGACGAACTACAGGTACCGAATCGCGCCGCTCTGAGACTCTCCGAGGAGGCAGTCTACGCGGACCAGCAGCCATTTTCATCATGGTGCATACCGGCACATGTACATTCAGGTACTACTCGCATGTTCAGTTCATGGACCAACAAACCTGCTGCAGATCACACAAGCCTGCATCCCTGAAGTGAGTCATGTCCCTCTTCACCTGATCATGTTGCCGCGTTGTCGACCGGGGGGCAAGCACACCGGGTGATCATCGCCTCCGAGCTGCAGCTTTTCAGAGGTGCTGGCAACCAAATCCATCTTCCGCGGAGGATATCAATATGGCATGCATGCATGCGTGTTTTAGAGGGGCGGCGGTAAACTTTTTAGCCGTTGGGCCTGCGAGAACAGCGTTCATTGCTGGGAGTACTAGTAGTTGTGCAGGATCTATCGCTTCGCTCTGCGAGCGTGCCACTTCTTGCTAGCTACTGGGCCCGCTCGAACTCTCCCCATCTCTCGCTCCATCTTCAAGTTTTCGCTTTTTCACTGATCATCTAAACTGACATGCGTATATGCTGATAAACAGGTGGTCCAAGAATGAGAGAAAATCATCGAAACAGCATTGTTTACAGTACTCGCTGTGGGCAACAAACAAGTACTTTGAGTACTTTTAAATTGGATGCAAATCGAAGAGGCAATCGAACACAGTAAAAGGCAAGCTCACTTCAAACTGAAATCTGAACTCGACTTTGTGACGATGCAAGCTTTGGTCATGGGTTAGCTGTGATTACGAACCAGCTAGGTCGCCTTTTTGAGTGACAATTTGTTACCCGTTCGTACAGCGATTCAATGAAATGAAACGTTACATCAGATCACTCCTACGAGTAGAACTGAATACACACACCCACACCGTAAAACCGGCCGAGTTCTGCCAAAATAACTTGAGCTCCGCACGGCGCTTCCTCTGAATCACAATTGAATGTGACTTCAATTTCTACACTGCTCCGCTGCTCCCTCCGCTCTCTGGACAAAATTTCTTGACTCACGCAGTACTTGGATACTCCGCATGCATGCAGCCTCTGATCCTGAAATGACGAGGCTGCCGATGCGTTGCCGCCGAAAAGGAGTACAGTATTTGTATCTATCTATCGCAAAATTTGTCCAAAGATTCTGGCCTGGCCTGGGACGCCCAGTTTTACGAGTTGCTGTGAATCCGGCACGGCAGCAGAACTGCGCTGAGTAATTTTTTTGGGGTGAAAAATTGTGTGGGAACTTTTGCTGCAGCATATGCAGAGTGCAGGTGATTGGACCCCCTGCTACTCCTGCAGTGCAATGCCCACAAGCGAGCGCATTTCCCCCTCGCAACGACCTTTCTCTGCAACAATTTGATGCATCCAGCTGTAGGCGCAAATTCACCACTTTCTTCCCTAGGAAAAATTCAACAAAGTTTGGAGTAGGAGTACTTCATTTGTGAGTTCTGTCCAGAGGTTGGTGTTTGGTACGGTTCTTAAACCAGGCTTTGGTCCAGATCCCTGAACTCCTGGTCCTTGTTGATTTCAGCATTTCTGCTTAAAAAAAAACAATCATTTATATGCATCTATGCCCAATGTATCAGTGTACATACGGAGTAGCTCACACTGTGTAGTCTCTACCAACGGTTAAATTGACGACCTTAACTACTCAGGGGTTCTACACCATCAACTACTCGCACTTAAAGTGAAGGAGAAATTACTGTGTGTCACGCTACGGCCATGATCTCACGCTCTCGTAGTCTGATGCCGCTACTGAATGCTTAGCCTCAGCGGCGGCCAATGCGTGGCGGCCTGAGCTTTAAACACCAGGATTCATGACGGGTGGATGGGGACGTGACCTGACGAGTTTACGAGCTTCGCTATCCACTTGAATTCGATGCAGGAGGGGAGGACGCTGCTGCGGGACTGTGGCTGAGAGTGGCTCGCCCTCACCTGGACGGATCAATGTGCTGTGACTGCTGCGACCAGTTCCAGCTGTGAGGTTTCATTTTCTATGGTACTGTCCGTGCTGTGTAGACCATGCAGCTGACGTTTCGTTTCATCTCAATGCGATGCAGCTACAGATTTTTATTCTGGCGTCCTATCAATCCTGATTTGTTTTCTTTGTTTATGTCTGAATTATGAAAGCAGCAAGACCTCTTCTGTTACTTTATTAGTATCATCATCAGCTTTTACAAATTTTATAAGGTTGACAAAATCTCAGAGACCAGCCAGATCCACCTAGAACAAGCTGATTTTGCCAACCAACGGCCGAGAATAAAATTTTGTCAACCAACGCTCGAGCCGTCGAGCGACCAGCTATGACCATTTAGGCCCACGAGTCCAACAAGCCTGATCGTGCCTTTTTGCTTCCGAAATTCATAGTAGGCCGCAATCAAGTTGCTAAACGGGCTCCGGCACGGCCCGTTCGGCCTGTACCCTTCAAAACCGGCCCATCAATCGACTGCCACTTGACGCCATCTGAGCTGACGAACGGGCTGCGCCAACCTCCAACGACTTGGTTCGCAAGCGCAGGTTCCTGGAAGCTGATGAATGCATGCTTGGGAGAAATCTAAGCTTCGAGATGCTGTACTTAATAATAATCAGGACAGCATGTCTCGAGGTCAAATCACCGAGAGTACTGTGAGCCTGATTGATGGGTGAGCTAATATGTGCACCCACCCTAAGCTCAACTAACCTATAACGAACTATTCGATCGAGCTTTCAGTGGTTGGCAAAGCGATTCCTAAACTCATTAACCATGGGGATCGACGATAACCAAGCTTTGACCCTTGCCGGATAACGACATGACAGCGAAGTTATGTTATCCTAACCAAAAGAGCTAGCTTCAATTATATCCCGGCGAACAACGTACCCACACAGGCCACAGGACGGATACCCACGATTTGTAGATTCGTATGTAGCAATAAGATGTGGCATGGATAACGGCTGCTTTTGGCGCCTGCTACAGCTAGCGTACCTTGCCGTGTCGTTCCACTCATTTTGCATGGTATCGTAAGCGGTGTAACATCCAGGAAGATGTGGGGATCAGTTTCGAAGAGATACACGCCACGACTATTGAAAGTTGACAATGCAAAAGCAGTGGTGGTGGTGTCTCTTTGACGTCGGATCAAATTACGAAAGCACATCTGTCCATAATATCGTCATGCCTTGTAGTACTACGTACAGTTGCGTAGCGTCAACAATGTTGACTCCATCTGCCAAATACAAGTCCACGTACGACTGGGTAAGCAGCCTATAGCAAAACCACATGCGAAATAGTACTAGAGTTGAGAAATCACCGGGAAACTGAAAACTACGAGGACCAGAGCAACGGGTGATCGATGACCTGTTGCCGATTGGCAATAAGTCGAGCCGTCCTAGCACTTGTAGGAAAATACTGTAAAGAATACTTCAAGCTGATGTGTTTGACCTCGACCCTTTCACGCAGGCGGCGGATTGGTTGGACAGGTACCAAAGTCCAAAAGAGAACCTACGGGTGCACCGGTACGAGTCAATGTCCAAACCCGGTCGGTCGTGGCGTCTGGCCGGGTCGCGGCACGCGTCGTCCTACTGTAGATGCCGGTCGGAATCTTCTTCTCCGTCCGGTTTGGCCGCCTGCGATCAATCCCCTGGCAGAAACGGGCCTGACCAAGCGGAATGATGCCCGTTCCTGTGAAGTGTGAAGGGTTCCTTGCCAAAAGAAGGCACCGCGCGATCCTCTGCGGCGGTGACGAATTGAAGTACCAGCCCGTGAGTCGCTCTGCGTTGGCACGCGTGTAACTTTTTTTTTTTTAGAGTGTTCGGCGTATGGAGGTCTAAATTTTAGAGGGGTCTAAACTCTAGATAAGCTATATTAAATAAAGTTTAATTACAAAACTAACTACAGAACCTTGGTCTAATTCGCGAGACGAATCTAATGAGGGTAATTAAGCCATGATTAGATGATGGTACTGTAGCATTACTGTAGCAAAACATAGATTAATTAGGCTCATTAGATTCGTCTCGTAAAGATGTACCCATCTGTAAAAAGGTTTTGTCATTAAACTTTATTTAGTATTAAATTTTCTTTGTTTAGAGGCCTCTAAAATTTGTTAAGCCGCTGATCAAATCAAACCCTTTCCTTGGGCTCGTAGTACAAAACGATCGCACAAAATGCGACGGCACCTCAGGCATTTCGCAGCGGCACACAACAAATTGGTCTTGCTCGCTCGTGCAGGCTGAATGTGTGTCGCCAGCAACATGCTTGGATCAAGTAATCCAAGGTCAATGCTGGTATACGCTGACGAAGTGTCTGAAATTTCGTCGGAGTTGTGGGCAACAGAACACGCGGGGCCACAGAAGGATCGGGGACACGGAACCCACGGCCCTTCCGGATCGAAAAGCGTAAAGCCTCCGGTCCGCGCACCCACACGCTACTCCCCGCAGCCCCCCCTCCCTCCCTGGCCCCACCGAATCATCGACACATGGCGTAAAGCAAACTCAAACACCTCTGTAGACGTAGGGTACTCCAGCAAACAAACGTGACCGGATATACCGCCGCTCCAGCCGGCCCCACCGCGCAGCCAGACCAGGCGTCGGTCGCCGTCGAAGTCCAAACGGGTCGGGTCGGTCGAACGGTCCAGCCCCACCACGCCACCACGCACGTCGTCCGCCGCGCCGACTCGGCAACGGCTCCCCTCTCCTGCCTCTCCCTCAAATCGGAGTCCCGTCTCCCCGAAGCCAAAGCAACCGCTTCCTTCTCCGCCTCCTCCCTCCCTCTCGCTTCCTCTTCCTCCATTCCGCCACCGCTCTCCCCGAGAGCAGCAGCCGACCCGAGATTCCGCGCGGGAGACTGGGAGTGGGAGGAGGAATCACGCGCCGCCGCGCCCGCATTCCCGGCCCGGCGAGATGTTGGGGGAGCTCCTCTCCAAGATCCTGCTGTGAGTCCTACCCCCGCGAAATTCCGCCCGAATGCTCTGCTTCGTCGCTTGGTGTTTTGTTTTCTCTCTTGGTATACTGCGTCCTGATTCCTCTTCCCGGGTTCCCCTCGCAGGCTGCTGTTCGGCTACGCGATGCCGGCTTTCGAGTGCTTCAAGACGGTGGAGACACGCCCCAACGACGCGCACATGCTCCGCTTCTGGTGCCAGTACTGGTGAGTCACCCCGTCCCTCCCTCCCTCCTTCCCTCCGCCGGTCAACCACCGGTTCAAATCGCTGTTCCAACTGATCATGCGTTCGCTCTTCATTTCTTATTACCGGTCACCAGCCTCTGCTTGTTGTTGTTGTTGTTTTGGTTGAACAATACTAGTAGTAGCCTGCTTGCCGTGCGATTGGTGCGTTTAACCCTTTTCATTCCGGACTATGCGGCATCGTGAGATTCAGAGCTTGGATAACATGGTTCTGTTTATTTATGTGTCTCGGTATCATGAATCATGATGCTGACTTTAGTTCGCCACCCTTTATCCTTTTGCTCCCTAACATGAAGTGCTGTGATTTTTTTAATGTTTATATCGAGGCAAAAGTTCACGAGAGATGATTGTCCTTGTGCCCTCTTTTATTTATCGTATGGCTCCTTTTAGTTTTTTTTTTCCAGGTAGCTACTATTGCGTGCTTTGTGGTGTGTTAATAGTTCGATGTTTGGTGGGTGACTGGATTATGAGTTGATGACACCTCAATCCTGCATTCCGTGGGGAAAAGAAAATAGTGTCAATCAGAAAGAGAATGTTCGTGTCTAAGCCGTCTCTATGCAATTTTAGGCTTCATCATTAAATGGGTGACTGCTGTTCCAGTTTCAGATTCGTGTCCTTCACCCGGCTGCACTTGCCGCGAAAATGCTAAAAATAGCAACCATTTTGGGACTTTTTTGGTTGCAATCTAATCTGCACTATTATTTTCTGCGTGACTGCATTTTTTTTTTCACGAATAAGCAGGAGCACTGCACATCATTTTATTAAGAAGAGATGCGTGACTGCATTTTACAGAAGGGTTTCCCATAATATCTGATTTAGTTTAGTAAGCAATAATAACCGTGCGGGTTATTCCATCTATGTCGACATGTAACTATCCGAGTTTTGACATTCAATTGAAGTAAAATGTTACTGGTTCAGTTTGTTTCTCATTCATTGAGGACAGTTCAGGCATTAACTAGGATGGTACATAATTTGTGTGTACCGTTGGAATTTATGTCTATTACAAGGACCCATATTTTCTGTGTAAACCCTACCATCCTAAAATTTGTCGTTCTTTGGAAGATCTCAGTCTTATCCACACAACTGAAATTGATTATTCATTTGTCATTTTCATATGATGCTCAATGGAATCAGTAAACACTACTGTAGTGCATATACGTATGCAGCATAAGATGAAGGGCAGTTAGGATGGACTGATAGTTCTCACAAAATCCCTCCTTGAATCTAAGATTCAGGGCAAAATAAAAAATAAAAAATAGTGCTCCATGCCCTAAGGATGTTTCGGACACATAAGCCTCATATGCTTCCAGAACTGATCAAATGACCTTTTTATTGTTTTCACACATTGCAGCACATTAATTTAGCATGAACTCACTTCTTTTACTTGTACTTGTTTCGATGCAAGCTATTTTTCATACTGCTATTGCTATATGTATATGGTTAATCATAATGTTTTAATTTTATTTTCTTACACCTAAAATAACTCAGATCATTGTTTCTTGAGATATACGTGCCTAGGAAGTAGTTCATCAACACTTGCATTCGAAGCAAGAGCTCGCCCAGTAGTCGGGCTATGCTAGAACCAGTTTACTTTTGCATGATATTACGAGACTCCAGATCTATGCCATTGGTTTACTGACTATTCGAAGTTATGCATTCTTCCCATGAAAGCGATGAAGATTCATCAAATCTTTTTCCTAGTTTAAAATATCAAGTTGATTCGTTGTCTAGTCACCCATTTCATTGTCTTGACATAAGAAGCTTGATTTTATATTATATTATTAGTATTTCTTTTTTGCAAGACGAACGCTTCAATTTACCTCTGATTAGACTTAAGCACGAGTAGACAAGGTCAGTGACGAACTAAAATATGGAAGGTTCGAAGACTCCTGTATAGTCTTGATCGGCTTAATTGACCTATGGGGAAGAGACCAATTCAATGTACAGGATACACGCTAGGATTGAAAACTATTGTTACCTAATGCACCTTTGACTACAGCATGAAGCTCTTCAAAAGAACAAATAGGAAGCTTCCAGTTGGTTGTACTTCCAAAATAACTGATAAAGAAGCTTCCAATTGTTTGGAGACTTATGGCCAGAGGAGACATAAAGCTAAGTTACTATGCGCATGAGAGTATGAGATGTCTAGGTGTGGTCATATCATATGAATCTTCCTTCACCTATATTTGACCATTATGATTTTGGTAAAATTCCATGCAGTAGGTATAACTAGTATACCGGACTAGTTTAGATTGGACAATAGATCTGCTGACCTAGTTATTTGAGTTGCATGGCTTTGCGATAGACAAAGGTTTTTTAGTTGGAAAGTTTTTATTCTAGTTATCTCTTCGAAATTGTAATGTGACGATGTACAATTTATTAGTATTGTCACTTATTGGAACAACTGTTTTAATGCAGTTGTCATAAATGTCATGAGCTATCGCTATCAACATGGTGTTTAAAATCCGATGTTGATTGTTAGTTACTATGTACAGAACTTGTTACATATAGTTACAAGGGAAATTTTGTTTCATGGCAGCTTTTTTATTGGTTTGGATTCTCCAAACCATTTTTTCCTCATTAAGGCATGTTGTTTTACTTCTTTGTCTTGGTCAAGGAGATTGATACACCTTGAACGTGCCTTGAGCCCTGCTCCGATGTCTGGTTTGATGAGCAGTATTCGACACTGCTCTTTTAAGTCAGGGGGTGTGAGAATAGGGCGGTGTCCTATTCTCAATACAATTTCTTTCAAATTTAGTAAAATTTCTTTTCAATGCATTTTGGAAACTTTGCAAAGGGTTGAATTCCCTATTGGGGATTCTGACAGTGCTGGATACAAATTCCTCACTTCTTAATCCCTTTACATAATTCACTGGATTTTGGGGGATGTTAGTTTACACACTATCACGCTATAAGTGACATTAATATTGAATAAATCTGTGAGCGTGCATGTTATAAACCGAAGAACTGATGTACTACATGATATGGTGAAACAGTTTTCCATACATGGATGAACTACTCGTACTACTGAACCTTCATTCGAGATTGTTGTTTATTTTCTTTCCGGTGACGAAAACTACTGCTTTATTTAGCTTGTTTTTAAGTATTTGTCAGGATAACAGAATTATTTTCTTATTAATGTCCTGTTTGTGAATGTTTCCAGGATTATTGTGGCCATGGTGATAGCCTGTGAGAGCCTCATATCTTGGTTAGTCGATGCTCATTGCCTTTCCCCCCCTTTATACATTTAAAAATCTATCACTTCATTCATTTATCATCGCTGTGCTGTATCAATGACAGGATGCCAATGTATGGAGAAATAAAGTTAGCTTTCTTTGTTTACCTGTGGTACCCTAAAACAAAGGTATTTTGTTCATTCATCTTCCGTTTTCTCCTTCAACTCATGCATTTGTTTAGGTGAAAATTTGATTTAAATCAATTGTCTGTAGGGAAGTGATGTTGTATATGACACCTTTGTTCGGCCCATAGTGATGCAATATGAACCCAACATTGAGCAGAGGTTACTGCATCTGAGGGCCAAATCTGGGCAACTGCTTAGTTTCTATGTCAAGAATTTTGCTGACAAAGGAACGGCTTTCTTTATGGATGTCCTGCGCTATGTTGTATCTGAGAAACCTGAAGGTTCCAATGCAGAGGTAATGACACTCTTCTCTACCAGAACTACTCAGTATGGCGTGCATCATACAGGACATACTTCCCACATGAAATGTACCATTCTTGAACAGAGTTCTGCTCGTAGGATAAGTTTGGAGACTAACTTTGTCCTTTTGATCATTGAGCCCTTCTATAAGCAAATAGATAGCGCTTTGCTGAAAATAGTTTGACCATGCGTTTCTATACTACAACTTTGTTTCAAGCAAAAATATACTATGTTTGTCAAGCACATATCCAACCTACAACACAGTCTGAAGAACTTTTGATGATTACTATAGCTTTCGTAGATCTACTTGCTGTGTAGTATATCCATTAGGCTTTCTTACTGAACACATCTTTAGTACTATCGATTAGCAAAATCCTATCAGAACTAGCCCCGCAAAACCTATGGGCTTCATGTTACATTGAATTTAACAATCAAGTCTTACCAGGAAAAATAGACACTGAAATTTTCCCTTTGGAATGTTATTCTTCATCTGGGATTTTTTTTAAAGGCAATGTACCATCCAATTGAAAACTGCTTTTTTCATTACTTTGTAAACCCTGCCATCGAATTATTTTTTCTTCCTGAACACCTATTTAATACCATTAATTAGTAATCCTACGGAAAATGGTCCAACTATAAAGAACTGAATAGCTTCATGACTTCATGTTACATTAAATGTCACCATCAGGTCTTATACCAAGAAGAAAACCCACACTAATTCCCTTCGGTAATGTCATACTTAATCTGAGATCTTTTTAAGCAAAGCAGCGCCAATTGAAAATTGCTGCTTTTATTTATTACTATAGACTGGGGCCATCTAAGTTTTTGTTGACCTGCGGAAAATTCATGCAAAGTTTCTTATATATTGTATTGTTTGCTAGTCTTCATGGTATCAAGTTCTGCTAAATCTCACCAAAAGCCCCTCACATTTTTGTTTTGGCCAACATTTTTCTTTCCGATGAAACATGACACCGCCTGTTTTCCACAAATGAATAAACTCCAACTGGCATCAGGCAAAGGGTTACAAAGAAAGCAATGTGGCCCAACCCCGCCAACTCACCCCTCCCTTTGTTTCCCTCTCACCGCCCCACTTTGACAAGCAGACAGCAGCATTATCCAATCCATCCATGCACGCCAGTGCCAACTGCCAGGGACTTGCCCCCTTTCCTCAACCTCAACTCCGGTCATGGCCTGCCCCATGCAGCCCCTGCCCTTGTCAGCTCTCGCGGCTCCCATTCAATCCTGGCCTACTGGACAGTGACGCTCAACCGGCTCTTGTCTAGCAGGGACAGCAGCAGACCTGCGCATAACGTGGGCATTTGTCTGACCGAGAACCAAAGAGCCAACCTGACCGTTCAAACCCATCCTGTTGCCAACCTGACCGTTCAAACCCATCCTGTTCAGCTCTGATGTTGTCTGATTCGGTGATTCCTATCAGGTTCGGGCGCCTGTGTTTTGCGAGCATTGTTCTCTTCTTCCTTACATTGTCATAATTCACTAGAAATTTTATGAATGTTTGCTTATTTCGAACTGAGTGAGAGTCTCTTCATGAGTTCATGTCATGATCCGATCTCTCAAATCTGAATGAATTTTGGAAACCAAAATCCTTGCATTGGCATCTAGTAGCATGAAGAGTATTTTCTACATGACCACATGAGGACACCTGATTATCTCCTTGTCCCTAGTAGTGTCGTAGTGTGAAATCAGCGTGCATCGTGTCGATCGGTGGTTGTGCGGTCGGTAGACGCTGTCCTGTACAAGGCTTCTCATGTCCACAGTGTGACAGTAGACATCAACTTATCCACTAGTACCAAATGGTCATGGGCATGTGCTTCCATGTGCACGAATCACGGCGCGCTGACTGCAAGGCAACAATTTTGCACACAGTTACTGACTGACAATGGTTTTCACGTGCAGCAGAAGAACAAGAAATCCGGATGGAGCCCGTTCGCGACCAAACGCCGGCCAACGTCGCCCCCGCCGCAGGAGTCCCTCTTTGAGAGCAACCCCGACGCAGCCGTGGTTGCCGAGGCACTGCGCGCCACTCTCGGCGCCCATCCCCGGCGAGCCCCAAACGGCAAGCATTACTAGAGGAAGAAGAATCTTATCTTCCAGCAACTTTAGGAGATGATTCCATGTACATATAATGAATCAAAGAAAAGGCAGAGAGACAGAGGGAAAAAAAGAGAGAGTACATAGCAAAATCCATTGACCATTGTGAAGAACAGATGTGAATGAAGTATGGTTGAGAAGATAGAAATCATCATTTCTTTTTTTCCCCCTTGTACATCAATCAGTTTCAGTCTGCTTCAGTTCTTATTACATCAATCAGTTTCATCATTTCTTTTATTTCCTCATTTTATTCCCATTATTATTGCGCCAATCATTTGATCATGACGACTTAAAAAATCAAGACAGCTTCAAGCTAACTAATCTGCTGCTGTTAGTGAGCAAAAACTAATCATTCCTCTTCCTGCTACAATCTCAAATCTCCATTTGTGCCTAATCCTAGCAAATTATTTACACAACTTTCATCTCAACCGAAGCTTGAAATTTCTTCTGAAAAAGAAAATTCTAATCACACAAGAACTCGGAGAGCAGAAACAGAGGAAGACAAACTCAATTGCATCCAAGAACCAGCGCGGCTTTCGCCGGAGGAGTCACGGCCGGAAGAGCGCCCCGATGAAGCTGAGGCAGCCGAGCAGGAGGCGGCAGAGCGGGCCGCGCCAGCGCCGGCCGCGGCGGCCGGGGTCCTCCCTCGCCGACGGCGTCATCTGCAGGTACGCGTACGCCGCGTGCTTCACCAGCGGGTGCCGGATCATGTGTATGTCCCCGCAGCTGCCGCAGCCGCTGCCGCCGACGACGCAGGCCGCCGCGGGGGACCCCCCCGCCGCCGCCGCGTACTCCGGCGACGACAGGATGTCACGGAGGCTGGTGTACCCGTGCCCACCGCTGCTGCTACCGCTGTCGTCGTCGCTCCCGGCGGCGCCGTGGGGGATCTCGATCAGCGGCGGCGGCGCCCACCGCGGGGGCGCCGGCGCTCGCTTCTTGGGCGTGCGCCAGTGCCGCAGCTCGAAGTCGCCGGCCGCCGAGCCGTTGGCGAGCGGCGACCGCGGCCGGAGACGCTGCCCCGTCGGCGACAGCGACGGCGTCTCCGGCATGACAGCTGGCGCCGACGGCATGGCGGAGACGATCGGAAGACAGCGAGCGAGCGAGCTCGGGAGGAGTCGACGACGACGACGACTTGCTCTCGGCGGGGCAGAGAGAGTGGAGAAGAGGAGAAGAAGAATTCTCCCTGTTTCTTTTTGCACGGGCGTCATATATAGCGAGGCGTCATAAACTGCGGAATTGCGGGTCGGGCGCCTGTATGGCCCGCATGTCATAGACTGTGAAGGTGTTGTTTGGAAATCTGTAGTGTGGAATTTCGGGGTAGAATTCGGACGGGAATGGGATTTTGGAGAGTAGTGAAACCGAAACGGGCTTGTCAGAACGGTGACGAGCGGAACGGCACTTGAGGCGGATGTGGGACCCACCGAAATTATTGGATCCACGTCAGCACGTGGCTAACTGCGTCCCCGTTTTCCTCCTCGGTTTCCTCGTGTTAGGTTACTCCGATTTCGCTTTGGGCGTGTTTGGAACGAAGGAATGAAAAACACAGGAAAAAAACGTAGGAATGAAGAAAACATAGGAATTGAGAAAGTTAGAAAACCGCAGGAATCCAAAACAGAGGAACGGAGAATTTCATGTGTTTGGAACGCAGGAAGAGAAACACAGGAACAAAAATATTAGTGCAACTAAATCTTACTAAATAAAAGTTTTATGAGCAATTATAGGAGTTTTTTGTTTTTTTTTGAATAAGCAATTATAGATGTTTACACAATATTAGTAGTACCAAGTAAGAATCAATCAAATTAAGTGTCGCACAGGCAAAAGAGATATGGGCCCACGGCTAATAAGTAGATGCTAAAACCTCTAGAGTTCGTGTTCTTACATGTTGGTTTCAGCAGAACGGAAAAAAATAAAACTAATAAGCAATGGAAGAGAGAAGCTTGATTAGCACACGGGTCTTATCAGCTCAGCGCGAGCGTTGTCTTTCCCTGAGCTCAGACCTCATTTTTTGATTCCTGTGTTTTGTGGAGGAAAGTGTTCCTTTCCATAGGAATGGGAGAGACAATTCCTTCAATCCAAACACCACCTGACGTCAGCAATCCATAGGAAACTCGTTCCTTTGATATTCCTTTGAAAATCCTTTATGCCAAACGAGCCCTTAGATTTTGCTCGGCACAGTAAAAAAATCCTTAGCGTTCTTTTTTTTTTCATGACAAATCCTAGTATGTACTACAAAAACATGTGTGATACTAATCGTTGTTATGCAGGTTCAGAATGTGAATGTTATTGTTTATTTGCTTAGAAGCATCGATATGAAATACTCCCTCCGTTCAGAAATATAGTGTCCATCTGGTTTTGTCATAAGTCATTTTTTTTAAACTTTGACCAATAATATCTAGAAAACTGTAAAGATTGACAACATAAAAATGATTTTACTAGATTCATCGTGAAATAAATTTTTATAATATATAACTATCTTACTTTAAAATAATATATATTTTTCGCTATTATTGGTCAAAATTCAAAAAAAATAACTTAGGACAAAACTAGATGTACATTATATTTTTGGACGGAGGGAGTATCCAGCTTCGTTTTATAGTTTTTAATATATGTACAGGAGGCAGCGACATACTTGTTCGTTCTTGTTTACTTCTTTTGTCCTTTATTTCTTGGTTATGAAATGTGTGTCATCGAAATTTCAGTTGGCGATTTTGATGTGTTTGAAAGCCATCTATAGGGAAATTTTCTATTAGATTTGTTCCCCTTCTTAACAGGTAAAAAGTTTATCAAGACGGTATATAACAATTAAAAAGGATGGACATTGCATATTTTTTGTAGAAGGAAGAAGTCAACGGCATCAAAGAGAGAGGAAAGTAAGGGCTCCAGCTGCAAAGTCATGGTTTCTAGGGGCTACAACAAAAAAGTAGTACATACATGATGTTTGCTCACGACTTGCAAAGTCATAATTTCGCAGCAAAATATATAGCATGAGGATAACACCAAGAACATCTCTATCACAGGTTTGGGGCCACTGCAAAAACCATTTCAGAGAAGAAAGTGAGGAATTAGTTATTACCTACCGCTCTCAACAAATCGAATGGCCAGGATCAATGCTAGCTGATGTTGTAGGGGCACGGAGGCGACGAGAAGTCGTAGCGAATTTGGTGATGTGGCCGTAATTTTGCAGCATTTTGCTCATGCCTCGCGTGTCGCGTCGCAACCACAAGAAGGTCTACTTTTCTCGTTGGGATTGCTTCTGGTGGGCCTGGGATAGGACCCACCCAGCATCAGTCCGACTCAGCAATCCGCGTTGGAATCTTGTCTATTTGTGGTTTAGCTAAACCTGGCCAAACAGGCCGTGCTTAGTGGGCCGGCCCGAAGCACGATTTTTTTGGCCCGGCCCGAACACGGCACGGCCCGTTTAATTTCGTGCCGGGCTGGCCCGCGACACAATTACGTGCCGGGCGTGGGCCGAAGGTGCGGCCCGTCGGGCGGCACGGGCACGGCCCGATTAACTTCGGCCCGGCATAGCACGAATATAGCCCGATAGCCCATTAACACGTATATGGCCCGTTAGCACGAATGAGGCCCGCCTGCAATTCAGCCCACAGGCCACAACGGTCCGATCCAGCCAGGCATCCAGTATAAAAGCGACGCCGCTCCGCCCCCAAACCCTAAACCTTATCCTCGCCTCCTCGCCTTCTCTCCTCCCTCCTGCGCCGCACCTGCGCCTCTCTTCTCCAGATCCAGACGCCGACCTCTCCTCTCTGTTCTCTCTGGCAGGGTCTTGCGCCGCGGTCCCGCGGTTGCTCGCCGGTTCGATGACCGGCCTGGAGCCTAGCGAGGAGGCGCTGCGCCGAGCCGAGTGGCTCCTCCTCTGTGGGTCCGAGCCGGAGAGCCAGGCGAGCCCGTCCCCGGCGACGACACCGACGGCGCCGGGGTTGACGAGGCCAAGTGCGACTGGGAGGACGACGACGAGGCCGAGGCCGACGGCGCCTGGGTACACCACGCCGCGGTCGTCCTTGCCGGTCTTCACGCCGCGTCCAACCGCGCCTGGATCCACCCCGCCGCGGCCACCCGCGCCGGCATCCACCACCCCGCCGCGGCGATCCGCGCCGAGCTCCACCACGACGACGCGTCCACCCGCGCCGGCATCCACCACCACGCGGCGGCCATCCGCGCCGACCTCCACCACGACGACGCGTCCACCCGCGCCGGGCTCCACCACGACGCCGCGTCCATCGGCGCCGGGCTCCACCACCACGACAAGAACTGGCATGCCTCCTCCGTCGACACCTTCTGCTACTCCCCCTACCGGCGACTCCGATGCCGGAGCAAGTACCGCGAGCACGAACCGACGCGGCACGAAGAGGGGCAGGAGGAGGACATCACGCGCATGGTTAGACTTTGAACCGGTCACCAAAGAGGTAAATGGTGCCCCTTTCGTCTATGCTGCTATCTGTCGCCATTGCAAATCTGAGTTGACTGCTAGTTCCTCTGGTGGTACTGGTCATTTACTTAGACATCAACGCACTTGCTTAGCTAAAACTGAACGTTCTTCTAGGATTCAGACGCAGCTTCAGTTCAATCCTGATGGCTCTGTATGTTCTTGGCATTATGATCCTGATGTTGCTCGTATGGAGTTGTGTGCTTTCATTGCTGCTTTAGACCTGCCATTAGGGATTGGTGACTCGGAGCATTTTATTCGTTACATTACGCGTGCTCATAATCCTCAGTATTGTTCTGTTTCTAGGCAAACAACTACTAGAGATTATGTGAAGTACTTCAATGAACGTCGTGCTAAGTTGATTGAACTATTGCAGTCTAGTGTCTCTTGTATTGCAATTACTTCTGATATCTGGTCTGGTAAAGCTAAGGAAGATTATATTTCTGTTGTTGCTCATTTTGTTAATGCTGATTGGGTGCTTGAGAAAAGGGTGTTAGCTATGAGGCTTATAGATGTTTCCCATTCTGGTGATAACATTGCAGACCGCATTCATGCTGTTATTGATGAGTATGGTTTGACAGATAGAGTTATTTCAGTAACTCTTGACAATGCTTCTGCCAATTCCAATGCCATGAACACCTTGACACCACTGTTATCTGGTTATATGGGTTCTATTTTCTTGTATCAAAGGTGTGCATGTCATATTATTAATCTCATTGTCAAATCTGGTTTGAAGCGTTTGAAGCCTGTTGTTGAATCTTTTAGGACTGCAATTTCTTTTCTGAATTCATCCAACCAACGCATTGCTGTATATAAGTCATATTGCATTGCAATGGGTGTGAGACCTCGAAAGTTTAATTTGGACATGGATGTGAGATGGAATTCTACATATTTGATGCTGAAACACCTTGTGCCATATAGGAGCACCTTTTCTGTCTTTATTAATGCTCAATGGCAGCAGGTTAATGCAGGTCAGACATTGTTGCACCCTGATGATTGGTATGTTGCTGAGAAAGTTCTTGATTTCCTTGAGTGTTTCTATGATTGTACTGTTGCATTATCTGGTGTTTACTATCCAACTTCTAATCTGATTGTGCATCAACTGATTCAAATTGCTGGACATTTGAGCAGTTATGAGAATGATAGGTTGCTTAGACAGAGTGTGGTGCCTATGAAAACTAAGTATCTCAAATATTGGCAAGATATTCCTCTTCTCTATGCATTTGCATTTGTTCTTGATCCAAGAGGTAAGCTGAAAGGGCTGAACAATGCATTGAAACTTCTTCATAAACATATTGCATATGATTACTCTGAGTATTTCAACACTGTTAGAACTGAATTGGCTAACATTTTTGCTGCATATGAGAACAAATTTGGTGCAGTCAGGTTGAGACGCACATCACAGCCGGTAAGTACTGGAAAAAAGAAAACTGCATGGGGTAAGATTTACGGTTCTGATCATGCCTCTGAATGTGATGACTCTACACCATTACAATCTGCTTCTTTTACACAAGTTTCTGAATTGACAATGTACCTTGATAGTGATCCTATCTCTGTCTTTGATGATGAATTTGATGTTATCAACTGGTGGCATGAGCATAAACATACTTATCCTATCCTGTCACTCCTAGCCAAAGATGTGCTAATGGTTCCTGTTTCAACAATTAGTTCGGAGTCTGTTTTTAGTCTTTGTGGCAGGTTGCTAGAGGAAAAAAGGAGAAGCTTGACAAGTGACATGGTGGAGATCTTGACATGTTTGAAGGACTGGCAGCTTGGAGAAGACAGGGACCAGCACAGCATTGAGAAGCACCAAGAGGAGCTAGAAGAGACATTTGAAGATCTCTACTTGGATGGTGATGATGGTGATGTTGCTGCTGCTGCTGGTGGTGGTGGTGAGGGAGTGGCTAGTGTAGGAACTTGACTGACAGCAGTTGTACATTTGAAGGACTTTGTATTTTGTAAGACTTTGAACATTGAGTTTGGCTGCACTCTTTTTTCCCTCATGGCCGGGGTTTTTAACGAGGCAGCCAACTCTAAATTCAGTTATCCTTTGGCAAATTTGGTGTGTGTGTATGCTGTCACTGCTGTGCGAAAGAATGTCATCTGATTGCAATGCGAAATTCCTGGTTGTGGACTTGAAATATGAAATTTCTGTGCATTTTTCTGATTCAAATGAGTGTCTTCTGATTTGAATGAGTGGTTTTGCATTTTTTTCGGGCTACACGTGCTTAACGGGCTAATGGGCCTTTTCGTGCTCGCGTGCTAAATGGGCCGGCCCGGCACGACTGAAACATTTCGTGCCGTGCCATGGGCCGAGGACATGGCACGACGGGCGGCACGGCCCGTTAAGAATTACGTGCCGGGCCGGCCCGAAATGTAACGGGCCGTGCTATTTCGTGCTCGGGCCGTGCCGTGCCGGGCGGCCCGTTTGGACAGCATTAGGTTTAGCCATGGTGCACGCACTCCACATTAGAGTGTTTTATGCTCAATACTCAGCATTCCGCATTAAGATTCTTACGGAACTGAATAACATGCATCATCTTTCAGGATGGATGAGCTTGGAGTTGGACAAGTGGGGCACAAAAGCTTAAATTCTCCTTTCTTTTTGGACAAGTAGGATTCAGTTAAAGCATAAGGGCATCTGCTGAATTTTTTTGCTTACAATATTAGGATGTTGAGTGTCCTCTGCATAGAGTCAAGGCAAAATATTGATCACTATATTCCCTTTCTAAAAGATACGTAACTTGTTGCTTGGTCTCCTATCTGTTTTTTATTGGAACGTGACTTAGCTCTGCGTTCTGAATATATCGTTTCGGAAGTAGAAATTCTTCACATATTCATATGAATTAATTGAATCCATCTCCCGCCAAAAAACTATAGATTTTCAATCCGTGTAAATTGGGAATGCATCATGGTTGCAAAGGGACATGCACCAGGATAGTTTTCACAACCCTTTACGTTGGAGAAAAAGAAGAGATGAAAAGTTGGTCATATTTTGGCCCACATTCTACCTTAGCTGTTTTCGAATCTGGTAGTTTTTTTTGAACAAAAAGATAACTGTCGTTTTCACAGATTAGTAATCTTGTAATTAAGAACAAGGCAAGGAAGGTGTCAATAGATCAATTAGCTGTCAATTTCCACATTCAATCAAGGCATGACTCTTTTTTTTCCACCGTCAGGACGTGGTGATATCGGAAAGACATAGAAGGCCATTGGATTAGATGACCAATCGCAGCAAAGTGCAGTCAAAACAGTAGGTTTTTGTATTTTCTGGTGCGATGTGTCTCTACTCTACCACCACGTCAGAGCAGGCCAAATCGGCATTTCTATTGGAACTTTCGTTTTTTTTTTTTACTTGCATTCTACTAGCTTATTGATGTAATTAAGCAAGGGAAATTAAAGCATTCACTTATGCTGATCGACACTCAGCATTCCACAATCCACATTGGAAAATCTTTCAGTCTGCTAGTAGTGAATTGGGCCCGGTGGACCAGGATGCATAAAGTCCTTTCGTTTTCCTTTCTGGACAGTCTTATGATTCAATTAAAGCACATGAGCCACCTGCATATTTTCGCTCCTCCAAAATATCTGCAGAATTTTTGGATAATAAAATATTTGGGTTGGAGTGTGGAAACGAAATGCTCTGTCGACATAAAATAGCCAACGGTTGCTTTAGTCCAAATGAAAATGTTGCGGTATACAGCACACTAATGAAAATGTTGATTGGCAATTTATTCCTTTGTTGTTGGACTCGACCACAGATAGCCTCTTTGAATATGGTTGTGCTGGTTCCCTCAGCTCTATAAGTAGTGACGACATCTAGGTCATACTTGGTGCATATTCCCTCGGACTTTTGAATAAATTATCATGCAATTTTATTTATTTATGTTGGTCGAGAAGTACTACCCAGGTAGGAAGCCTGTAATGACAATAATTGATAAGCAAGATGTAAATACTCGTGGTCCATTTTAAGACATGCATTTCCATCAGGAGTTTAGTACGTCGTTCTATCGACCGGTCATTAGGTCAAACCAAATCCGTATGGGATTCATTTGTTAACAGATGACGTTCTTGCAGCTAAAGTTCTGTTGGGGCGAATTTTTTTTTTTTCGAAGTATGGTTTGTTACACTGTACGTAAGACATCAGATGGAAGGCTTGTGCTTCAATGTCCCTAGCAAAGAAAGGACACGGCTACTGTTGGTGCTCAAACCAAGTATCGGCAAGTAATATCTCAAGCTAATGACCACGTAACCATGTTAGCTTCACTAATCGCTCATTTTCAGACGACTGGCGACCTTATGATTGGCCAAAACGAAGGTGCCAAGCTGAGACAAACGCAAGTCCGTAACCACGTCATGCACCA